>CAMGYJ010000008.1:90216598-90560547 GCA_946122785.1 Linum tenue
AACATTAAAACACATGCACCCATCGGTATCAGGGTTTTGGTCCACCACAAGTCGACGACAGGCCTCTCTGTTTCAAGCTCTGTCTCCAAGTGCTTTTGAACTTTAGTGCTAACAAAAAGTCTTGAGATTGAATAAATTCATCATTTGTTTTTCACTCAAAATCAAATGGAACAAAACAGAAACCCAAGGGAAGAGGGAGGGAGGAATCTTATCCTCTTCTCCTGGCTTTCCTTTCTTACTGGTGGGAGCTTTGTTGCTTTATTAATGTCGTTTTTGTTCATCTCTGTAATGGAGGGAGGGTCCCTTAGAGGCGGCTGCTGCCTTTAACATTTTGAACAAAATATCTGAAACTATATCTTGTTTCATGCTGTGAAATGGGACCCTTAAATTTAATTTCTTAGTTGTGGTTAGCTTGTTCATTCATAGACCAAGAAGATTCAATGGCAAAACGAATGGTATCCAAAATCTGTACCAACCGCTCTAGTTATTGGAATCAAGAGTATTTTTATTTGTTAGAGGTGGTAGCTTGCTCCTTCATACAATCGGTAGATTCAATGGTAAAAGCATCGTTTCATAGATATGTATCAATAGTTCGAGTTATTGGAATCAATTGATTCTTTATATGGTATATCAATGTTTTGATCAATAGGTTTCATGTTCCAATCCTCGTTACGTGAATACTAACAGCCCATTTAATATATAAGATATATGATTGTTTTGTACAAACTTCAACCTCATTAGTTGATTGTAGTTTCGAGTATGTCAAGAAGGTACATAAGATCATCAATACTTGAGCTCTTCCAACAACACGAAGAATTACTTGACCAACAGATTTCTTGATAGATACTTACATCATCTCATACACACCAAATAACTCAGATTTTTAAAGAGGAAAAAGTTCAAGTAACTTAAGGTTAAAGAAAACTTACAAACACATAACTTCTCCCATCTTAACTAGCACCAAGCTTACTACCCATTTTACAAGGCAAACACCATCAAGAGAAACCCCCCTCCCCTTATTTTCCCACTTCAAGCCATTTCACCAAGCTTCCAAGCTCATCAATGGAGCTTGTTGACGACATTGCACTGCTTCCTGATCTCACCCTTCTCCCCGGTCAACGGGTTGTTCTCAGAGAGGATGGTGATCGCCCTGGAGAAGTGCTTGAAGAAGTAGTCCTGGCTCTTCGCCATCTTCTTCACATAAGGCTTGGTCCTCCTGTCGGTGGCCAGCTGGTGATCCACAATCAGCAAACCCTTGTTGTCGAGGATGTTCCTGTAGTAGTTGTTGTCCAGGATCATAGGGGTACCCCGGTCATTTCGCACGTACTGGACCGCCTTCGGGTCCGGGATCGGGTCGGGGCACTTCTTCAGCATGTGTGGGACGTGGTCCGGGTTCAGGGCCGGGTCGACTTCCGGGTACAGGCGGTGGACCAGCTTCATGCAGTGTGTTCTTCCCACGCTGTGAGAACCTGGTTCAAGCAAAAGCAATTCTTTGATCTAGCAGCAGTACTTGGAAACGCCATGGCTGAATTGTGTTGAGGAATGTTAGACACATGTTTTATTTTTACCTAGCAAGGAGACCAGTCCAGGTGTGTCGATGCCCATGGCGGCAAACCTGTCGAGGACGACAGAGATGCTCTCATTGTGATCTGGGAGGTACTGCTCAAGAATATCTGCTCTGCTCTTCCTTCCATCTCTTCTCCCTGTTTTCAGGGGAATGTGTGGCCCTCCTAGCTGCAAAATAGAGAACTCATCAGCAAAAAAAGTTACCATTTTGGACCGAGTAACTGCTGGACTCGAACGGAAGACTTCTCGGTCGTGAAACGTAAATAGCTCTGTCATCATGTCAAAAACTAATTGGTTCTGATAACTCAAGTTGTTGTGAGATGTTCAAAGTATAAATCGTATACCACATACTAACACATAAATCCGCTCATATAACTTCACGGTCATGACGGGTTCACTGAAATGGCCACTAGCTAGAACAATTTAGGCGGTGGCGGAACTAGGTTGAAGAAGTTGTAAGATTCGTAACAAATTTTAGGAAATGGAGTATTCGGTAAGACCTTAATCTCCTCTACAATTACCATGTTTCAAATCAGCCCACCATTCAAATTTCTGGAGGAGCTAGGTTGAAGAAGTTAAAATTATATGTAAAATTCGTAACAAATTTAGGAAATAAAATAGTCGAATGAAGCTTTAAACCCTCTCTAATTACTAGGGGTCAAATCAGCCACTCATTTACTGGCTCAGCTAAATTTAGGGTTTCTAACAAATGTGCCACTGAACTAGAGATCTTCAATGGCGTCCAAATACTACGAAAGAAAAGAGGTACTGACCGCAACTATGCCATCTCTACCGGAAAGCACGAGAATGTCTGCGCACGAAACAACACCAGGGCACTCCCTCTCCACAGCTTCCTTAATGGTGTCCAGGTACCTGAAATTCCTCAGCCCAAAGCTCCTGTCCGTCTCCTTCTCCGACAGGCTTCTCCTCGTCGAATCCAGAAGCAGAGAAGCATCACACGACTTTGACAACAACAACAACAACAACAGAAAGCGTTAGTCTCGCCAGTATGATTTGTTCTTGGTACGACGATTTTAAGGATGAAAACAACTTGTTAATTGTACCTCGACAGCACAGTCGTGGAAGATGTTTCTGAGCCAGGAGAAGGCAGTGTTCTTGTGCCTCTTGTAGAGGAGCTTGACCTGGGCTTTGATGATGTCCTCAGCTTGGGGACACGTGTCCTTGTAGAAGTCCATGGCTAGCCCTGTCAGGGCCTTATCTTCTTCTCCATTTGTGGGTTCTGCAGAATCAGAAGCAGTAGCTGAGATGGTGAGCAGAGTGAGAGTGAAGAAGAAACAGAGGAAAGCTCTGTTCATCATCTTTTTGTTTGTTTGTTTTCTACTGTAAGTGGTGGGTTGGCAATGGAGAAGAAGAGGAGGGTTGCTTTAATAATGAAACCAGAAGGAGGGGTAGCTTTGTAAATTGGAGAAAGTTCACTGCCTGTGTACTTTATTACTCGCCATTATTGGCCAAACAAGATCATTAGCTTTACTCTGATTACTGTATCATAAAGCCTTGTCAGAAGGGGAAATAAAACCCATATCTTCTGAGTGTGGTTTTCAGAGTGACTGATTAACGGAAAGAGACACCAAGATTAAGACTTGTGTAGGACAAAAGAGACTCAATTATTAGTATCATTGCCTGCAGTAAACAATTAATCAAAGTGGGTTTATGGATTTCCTTTTGTATCAGTGGTGCTGAGTCACTGAGTTGAGTGGTGATGAGGAGTTCGAGGTGACTCGACAAATTTCAACGCTCTGCATTCACTCCCATGTTCACTCTCATCAATGTTCATTGTCCTGGTTTCACTCCCCCCCCACTGCTTAAACAAACAAAAGATGGACAGATAGCTACATAAAGAAGAGGAAACCATCAAAAAAGAAAGAAAGATAGCTCAAGGAAGGGAGACATAGGATCAAACACTTGTCACCCTACTCCACAAGTGGACCATGTGAAATGATTCTGGTTTTTTTTTATCATCTTGGTTGTTGGCCCATCTTTATCTATGGAATCAAACAGAATTTGGTTACCATGCAAACTGACTCCAGTGAGTACAGACTGACATCGTTGAATCGCACATCGATCTTCATAAACAATAGCATCAGCGTCGATTCTTTGACTAAGATTGCGAGAAATCGGTAGCTGATGGGTGCTTCGATATGCGCATATGTCTCCTCTGTTAGCATTCTAATCGAACCCATGAGTAAGAGCAGATCGTTGTCGATTGCTCAGGGCGAAAGGCACTATATCGTCGTAGCCCGGTTCGAGGGTTAGGGCAGCCTCATACCGTGTACGTCAAGGTCATCATCATGAAGAACCAAGATAGATCATCATTCACTATTCACTAATACAGTTGAACTTAGCACAACAATTCACAGATTGGTGATAAACAAGGGCACAACAATATCCAAAGCCATTGATTGAGCCACTTCGGCTAATTACTAACCAAGAATTGGTGGATTAGTTAGTACCATTAAGCCATAAACCAGCACTCAAAAACCAAAACCCCGAATTGGGCCATGTTAGGCCCAGAACTCCGACCGAGCAATCAGCCCGGTACGGAAAAAAATCTCTCCCTGCAGCCCGACCCACAAGGAGTTCTTCCCGACAAACCAAACCAGGAACAAGAGGAATGGCTCTGCCTCTATCCAGGAATAGGTCGGCACCTGACGTCTACCACAACATGGCGAATATGAGGAGCATACCATTTTACCCTCTCTACGTGTTCTGCTACCACTTCCCAAACCCGACCTGCAGACACACAACTATGCTCAGTAAGAACTTTAGCGTCCTTGGTAAGTAAAGTTTCCTTTTTACGTCCATCAGGTTACCTTCTGATCTCGCCATGTTCTCCAACGATGTCACGACGTGTTGGGTCCATGCTGCCTCTTCCGAGTCCTTAACGTTCCCATGAACGTGCAAAACGCCCCCTTCCCTCCTGCAAATTTTAAGCTCGTTAGTACGAAGGAGGTCACAACTTGGAAGCAGAAAGATTGGGAGGAGCAATGGAGGGGGAAATGTACTTCAATGCATTGATTGCAGTCAGCCAGCTGCCTTCACTTGTTGGAATGAGACCAAGGCAAACTCGATCAGCTACTTCCTATTAAGCAGTAGAAGTATGAATTAGGCAATAGTTATGAACAAAATGCAGCGCTCTAGCGATCAACAGCTAAACGTCTAGAGGAAGAGGGGAGAAGAGGAAAGGGTAAGAATACTACTTTGGGTGCTGTAAGCCGATTATCTCCTTCGAGGACAACACATCGATTGGAGACAGAGTTAAGCTCGAGATTCCTTTTGAGTGCCTCGATGGCGTTGGGATTCCATTCACAGGCATAAACCTGCTTTGCTTTGGCCCTAAAGCAGCAGAAACAAGTCACCGAACAACACATCATTAGGAAAGTAAATAAAGAGTACAACGATCCATCTAGAATGACGTTCCATTTAGGCCGCTGGACTACGACTATTCTATTGAATCCTCAGACCCTATATGGTTAAGGGCTCAACATGAATTAAAATAAGGAAAAGCAGCAACATTCGAGCCTAGATGGTGCTTCTTTCTTTCATTCATCTACAAACTCATTGAGCAATTTACAAGGGGGATTACCTGAGCAGGAATGGCAACACAAAATATCCAATCCCAGCAAACAAATCGACCACAACTTCATTTTCACAGTTCATTCCACCCATACGCAGCTTTTCAGAAAGATTACCCCAAGAGAACATGCACTTTGTTGCATCGAACGAGTATGTGATTCCGTTCTCTCTATGATCGACCCAACCATTGTGTCCCACCAACAACTCCAATGTGCTGTCTCTTGTTCCAGTTGAAGCCACCCTACCCTAGAAAAATATCATCAAACCAGAAGCACAACGATATTAGACAATCACAAACCATCTTCCAATCTTCAGATAGCCTAAAGTAAGTAAGCAACACAATGTACTTCAAAAAACTAACATAAATTACTAACTTGACGTGCAAGGCGACGGGCACTAAGTGATGTAGCAATAATTGGCCAAAGCTCATGTCCGATTGAATCCCATGCTGGGTCTTTGAAGGAGGTAACAGGAAGTACAACAATATCCCCAAGCCGCTCCCACCTGAAAGTAGATTACAGCTATCAAGTCGCCACTTGATATCAAGACGGCACTAAACACAAAAGTTTTGTTCAGGTGTAAAAATACTAACCTAATTGGAAGCTCATCTAGCAGTTCTTGAGACAGGCTTTTCTCCTCAATTAATCCTGCTACAGCTTCCTTCATTACCTGCAATGGAGATTTCGCAACCCTTCTGACCTCGATAACCTTGTCCTCCACTTTACTACCGCCAAATTCCTTCAGCAGACTGAAAGCTGCAGAACAAGAAACCTCATTCAACTGAGATCTGTCTCCATCTGAGAAAATGGCAGAAAATTCTTCAGTTATTGGGAAACAAATGTGAAGTCCATCATCCAACGAATAAACCTTTCTCCTAATATCTAACCACCCAAATCTCTTCAGTATGTCCTTCCCCTGTTTCGCGTTCTCCTTCTCAAGCTGCAACACCCACGGTCGCTGACAATCGACATCATTACTGTTTGCAGATTCAAGCTTTTTCTCCAAAAGTGGAAGCAAGTCGATTTTCAAGGGCTCGCTGAACTTTGTCCCGAATGCATAACAAGCTGCTCCACCACCAATCATAAAGAGTTGATCTTCTACAATGCTGCTCGTGCTTCGTACGAGCAACTCTTTGCCAATGCAATCAAGTCTCACATGAGTCCATGCATGAGTCTCGAGGTCCAACAATGCCAGGTCTTGAAAATGCTGGTTCACGGGGCAGCCTCCAATTATTCCAATGAACCTCTTATAGACAAACATCGAGTGAGAGAATCTTGCACTTGGAGATTTTCCGGACGTCTTTTCTTTTCTCCATGTGTAGGTATTGATGTCAAGACTGTAGAGATCTCCGAGGGCTTGGTCCCCATTGTGTCCTCCGAACATAAATAGGTTGGACGCATGGGCCACCATCGAGTGAGAATGACGTGGACATGGTTGGTCGCCATTGGCTACTACCTCTTCCCATTGAAGGTTTGTAGTGTTGAAGACATGGAGCGATGACAAGATCAAGTCATTGTTCAGGCCGCCGAATACGTATATGTTTGAACCAACAACTGCAGCTGCATGTCGATGCCTACATAAGGGCAAAGCTTCAAATTTGAGTCTCAGAGAGCAAAAAGGGACAAGCAATAGAACAGCAGGGTTGGGTCTAGCAGGTAAACTCAGGCACTACAAAGAATATTAAGAATGAAAATGAAGTTATGATTGTTCATGCCAACCTGGGAGGGAACGAGCTGCTGCCACTACATTCGATCAGCCTCCACTGCTTTCCTGGCATATCTAGAACCCAAACTTCGTTCAGAATGTTCAAAGGATCCGTCCTTCCTCCAACGATGAAAACCAACTCACCGACCACCGAAGCTGTGTGTCCCAATCGAGGAGACGGTCCAAACCCAAAGTCAAGCGTTGTCAATGCTCCACTCGAAGGATCAAGAAGCAATGAGTCGTTCCTTCTAGCATGTCTTCCCTTCCCGCCAAAACCACCAAACACCAGAACAGAACTAGGGACAAGATTAGCCAATGTGCAGCTAGTGTGACCCCAAAGGAAAAGCTTCTCCATAGATTCTCCAACAATTGGGAACTGGGTGACCTTTAGGTTGTGATCCGGAACCCCTGCCAAGCGATTCAAAGACTCAAACTTTTGCTGTTAAATGGAAAGGATTCCTGCACTGCGATACATTGATTCTGAATGATATTACAAGCTAAGACAATGCAGTCAGAAATCAACAAAGGGAATGGAAGCTCTCAAGCTTAATTACCAGTACGGCTATCAGAAGAAATCCTTTCCACATCATCGGAAGCTCCATCTTGCTTATCTTCTACCAAACCAAGCTCACCATTCTCAGCTTCAACATTCCCTCCCATAAACCCATTCTCCTTCAATGCAGCTAAAAACCCTTGAGTTCTCTTCCAATTAGCTTCCATCTTCTGATTCGCCACACCAATCAAAAACTTCACATAATTCCTAGACACCAAAACGTTGTCACTGTCTCCCAAAGGAACCTCCATTCGAATCGAACACCGAATCCCAACAATCACCCTCTTCTTACTAGCACTAGTAATCCCAGACTCCCTGAATCCACATGATATCGCCAGAGAAACCAAGAACTGCGCCGAATCAACGTCTTTGCACTCCACGGCGATGATTAGCGGCTCAAATCGAAGAACTAGCTCGTACGGCGACGGCGGCGGATTTGGCATCGGCTCTGGAGGGAAGAGAAGGGAGATGACCGTTGCTTGGTCAGCCGATTCGTGGGTGATAAACAGCCATGACCCACCACCCGCCTTTTTCTTGGCGGTGGTGGCGGCGGAAGGTTTCGGCTGTGAGAGAATGGAGATTCGGCCGGAGCATGAGCTGGTTGTGTAGTAAGATGGGTGGGCGTTGATAGCGTCGAGGAGGGGAATTATCGGCGCGTCTATTGAACCCTTCGGCGATTTGTCGGATTCCGATGAGCCGAAAATAGATAAAGTCGCCGCCTTTCTCTTCTCAAACTCCATCTTCCGTTTAACTCAAAACTGAAGAACTCGGGAAGTAAAGTGAAGGAGGTTTTCAGAAATCAGAAGTCAAAAACCCTCGCGGGAAGAAAAGGAAGAATGGAATGGAGAGGATTTTGGAATTGGGCCATTATATGGGCTTAAGGCACATGGTAATGAGTTGGGCTGGAGGGAAAGAAAATAACGGCCCAGCCCTTTTCCCGCGTGGATCAAAACGGCTTGTCGTTTCAATGTAATTTTGCCGACGGTCGATCCTGGAGCTCCGGTTTGTAACTTCCACAAACAACCTGATCAGCGTAGTCATCTCGCCTGAAAAAATCCCTAAAATCTTCGCCGCCACCCAATCCGCCACCGTCGAATCCGGCTGCGCTGCTTCCCTGATAGTTGATTCTCCCTTCTTATCACTGTACTGCTTTTCCTTCCTTCTGAAACTTCCAGTTCCTACGTGCTCTCAGAGGTTTCTAGGGTTCCAGAGCTTCGACGCCGCCAAATGTGGTAAATAGATTATCATCATTCACCTGCTTTTGAATTCGTCGTAGGTTGTTCGATTTGCCGATGTCGATGAGAAGTGGCGAGGATTTATTCGTTGGTCTCTTGAATCGGGTTATCTCATGACGGAGACTGATCAACCGGAGGAGAGTCCTCCGATGGCGGGAGAGAATGGTAGTAATGAGAACGAGGATATCAGCACGGAAGAAGAGGAAGAGGAAGAAGATGACTTGGATTTCAATCCGTTCTTAAAGGGGACGCCATCCCCTGAGGCTTCTTCGAGTTTGAGCTCCGAGGTCGAAGCTTTAGACGATGCTTCTTCCCCAAAACCAACTGGCGAGGTTCAGAACTTCCCCGTCGGAGATTCCGAGCACGGCGAAGAGGTTGTGATGCAGACATCATGTTCCCCCGAGGAAGGCGAGAAGGGCCAATTTGGGAGGAAGAGGTCGAGTTCTCAACAGGATGAGTTAAGTGGAGATTTCGACGATGAGGACGCGATCTGCAAGCGGACTAGGGCACGTTATTCGCTGGCGAGTTTCACACTTGACGAACTGGAGAATTTTCTCCAGGGAACGGATGACGAGGATGATTTACAGAACGTGGATGATGAAGAAGAGTACAGGAAGTTTCTTGCGGCCGTGTTACACTCCGGGGACGGAGATGAGCAGCCGGCACTAGCTGAAGAAATTGGCGATGATGAGAACGATGCAGACTTTGAGATAGAGCTTGAAGAGCTGCTGGAGAGTGATGTAGATGATAGTGCAAGAGATAAGGATAGGAAAATTAAGACAAGGCAGAATAGAAGTGCTCGGAATAAGAAAAAGAATAAGAAGCTCTTGGAACAGACGAAGAGGCCATTGCGGCCTCTTCTACCGAGCCTACCGAATGGTGGGGTGGCCACATTTCCTAGTTCATGTGGCAAAGTGTTGGCACTTGAAGCGGCTGCAGTGCATCAACCTTCCGAGAATCCACTGATCAATGGATTTACTCCACAGCAGATAGGCCAACTGCACTGTTTGATACACGAGCATCTGCAGCTGCTTATCCAAGTGTTTTGTCTATGTTTCTTCGATTCTTCCAGGAAGCATATTGTTACTCAGATTCAGGGTTTCATTTCAGAGATTCTGCACAAATGCAGTGAGGTTGGGGTATGGAGAAGTTTACCCTTTCCTGACATTTGCTTCAATCCTCGTTACATGCGCCCTTCAGTGACAGATGAGCTGATAAATTCTGAACAAACTGCTGAATCTTTCTGGGTGCCTTGCGTTAGGGGACAAGTGGTGTCGATTCTGGATGTTGCTCCGCTACATTTAGTTGGAAAGTTTATTGAAGATACTTGCAATGGTTTGTATCAAATCTTTTTTGCTTGTTCTTCTGCTTTTGGCAATTATTTACATGATGCTTATCTGTGTAATTTTTCTGTTTATCTGCTAGCTGCCAAGGAGTATCAAAGACGCTGTGTTGAATCTAGTTTTGATGGGCAATATAAAAAGGAACCACTCTTCCAACTTCCTTATCTTCCATCACCAGTGGAGGCAAATGGTGACCCAGCAGCACCATTGACACCTGGGCAGGAATTGCCTAAGAAGACATTGGCTGCATCGATTGTCGAACGTGCCAAAAAGCAGTCGATAGCTTTGGTCCCTAGAGATGTTAGCAAGTTGGCGCAGAGATTTTTTCCATTTTTCAATCCAGCATTGTTCCCTTACAAGCCACCACCTACATCTTTATCAAATAGGATCCTTTTTACTGATGCAGAGGATGAGTGAGTAGCAGCTTCTTTTTCTTGTGTTATGAAGTGGCATGTTATTACTGCTTACATAATGTCCTTATTAGGATTCAATTCTCTTCTCGGGGATTTTGGTGCAGATTGTTGGCATTGGGAATGATGGAATTTAATACAGATTGGGAGGTGATTCAGCAGCGTTTCCTTCCTTGCAAATCCAAGCACCAGGTATCTACATCTGAACATTCTACGGAAACGTCCTCTTGTTAACTTTGGTTTTCTAGGATGCACTGTTTTTTACTGCTTTCTTCAAGCTCCTGGACTAAGGTTCAGTGTCCTGTTCAGAAATCAAATGCTACTTAAATCAAACTCTTGCTATCATCTAGGATGCACTGTTTTTACTGCTTTCTTTGAGCTCTTGTTATTATCTGAGACACACTAGCATTATTGTTTATGTGGATGCTACCTGACTTGTGACTTCCCACTTTTCTGACAGATATATGTCCGGCAGAAAAATCGGTGTTCATCCAAGGCACCAGAAAATCCCATAAAGGTATGGTCTTTTGGTTACAATTTGTCAGTGCGTGACTCACTTGAGACTCATTAATTGAACTCCAAAATTATACTTTGCAGTTGAAGTTTTGTTGATCTTTCATGCTCCTTTTATGCAGGCAGTTCGTAGAATGAAAGCCTCTCCTCTAAGGGCTGAAGAAATCGAACGTATCCAAGAGGTAATTGTGGGTCAGGGCCCTTTTGATGCCAATTTTTTCTGTTTATTCCCTGACTAATTTTGAATAGTACCTCTACCTTCAGGCACTGCGAGTGTACAAAATGGACTGGATGTCAATATGGAAATTCATTGTCCCTCATAGAGATCCTTCTTTATTACCACGGCAATGGCGGCTTGCCCTCGGTACTCAGAAGTCGTATAAACAGGATGCTGCTCAAAAAGAGAGGCGGAAAAAATATGCATTTAATAGGAGGAGCAAAGCTGCAGATTTGTTGAATCAGAAAACGACATTGGATAAGGAGGTAGGCTTTTCTTTCTTCCCGGCTGCTTCATATCTTATGTTTGGTCTCTAAACCCTTTTCGATTGACGACTAGTGTCTTTCGATTGCCTTGCTTTCATGTATTCTCTATGTGATAATGGACATAATAATTGCAATAATATTAACAATCTTGGCTTCCATTCCATTCAACTGATAGGAGGCTTGTGGAGAAGTTGTCAACAGAAGCAAATAGTAGAAGTGGAAGTATGTTGACGTTTTTAGAGTAGATTTTAGTAGTATCCGTGAATCATGTGAAATGACTGGAATGGCCCCACAAGCTTTAGAGCTGCAGAGAAGGGAAAGGGGTAAATTTAAAATGTAGGAGTTCCAGATCAAAATTAGGCTTTTCCACCCAAAAAAAATCTGAAGGTAATAAGTTAGAAAGATCACTGGTAATTTGAGCAACTAGAGGTGCCAACTAGTTCAAATCAAATGGAGTCCGAGTGATAGTTGGATTGATGATCATAGTTAGTAAAAAAATCCATTTAATACTCTTATAGTACCTGGATACGTACTAAATGTGTTTAAAACTCTTGTTCCCGTACTGTTGTAGAGCCATCTCCTTTTCACCATTTTTTTATGCTTGACGTATTAAACACGTATAAGATGTTTAATACTCGTATTTTAAGGAATTTGATTGATAGGTCAATAATATTTAAATTTATTCTCATTTTTGTAATTATAAATTTCTAATATTTAATTAGTAATGCCAAACTTGTAAATGTACTGTTAGCTTACAATGACGTATTAAACTCCATAAGTACTAATACCTTAACGTACTCGTACCATATTTTACTAACTGTGTTGATGTTCGGCTTCCATTGGTTGTGTTACAATCTTTGACTCACTGCAGGACAATCAGCTTTACCGCAACAACTCACAAAAGGTTAGGGATAATATTGTTGATAATCAAACTGAAGCGTATGTTCATCGGGCATTCTTGGCAGACTGGCCACCGGTTTCTTCATATCCTCCATTGCCTGCAAACCTAATGGGAAAATGCCTGCCGGCAGATTCATTAAGACAAGCTATTCGGACCGGGAAGCAACTGAATGTCTCAGTAGTTCCTGGTGAATCTCCACACCAGAATATATACAACCATCAACAACCTGGTACCACGTCTCCTTTCAGTCGGTCTGCACATTCCCCTACTACTACTAATCAACTAAACCAAGAACCAGTTCATGGAATGACATCAGCAGATATCCCCAAGCCAACAATGAGTTTGTGGCCTTACAGAACTCGTAAGAAGATAGGTACACGTTTGGTTAAATTAGCACCTGAACTCCCCACCGTGAATCTTCCACCTTCTGTTCGTGTATTATCTGAATCAGCTTTCAGGAGCAACCACTCCGGAGCAATTTCTAGGGTTTCCAGTACCAAGCCTGGTTCTGGAAAAGATGATTCAGCGCCTCAACTTCTCGAGGATGAAAGAGTTAATGATTCGGAACTTCAGATGCATCCTTTACTGTTCAAGTCTTCTGAAGCTGAGGGCTCTCTTTATAACCCGTCAAAGTCTACTACTGCTGGCTCTTCTAGTTCGTTCAGTTTCTTTTCTGGGAATCCTCCACATCTGAATCTCAGCCTCTTTCATAATCCTCGCCATGTTGGTGATTGTTCTGCTAAATCCATTCGAACAGAGGAATGTAGTTCATCAGCATCAGGCGGCATCGATTTCCATCCTCTTCTGCAGCAAGCTGATGACGGAAATAGTAACTTAGTTATGCCTGTATTAAACATCTACCAATCTAATGCCATTGGCCCAATTGAGAAAGGTCATGAACTGGACCTCGAGATTCATTTGAGTTCTGCATCTAGAAACAAGAAGAACAGGGTAACCAGAGATGGTGGTGGTTCGGTTAATCAATCCACTTCGGCCAAAGGTACCATAAAGAGACCTATGGCCAAGGACAGCCGTGTGTCTGGGGCTACTGATTCATCTAGGCTGGAAAGCAACAATGCTGACTCATCAACAAGCAGTAAAGGTCGTTCATATATTGAAGATATGGGTTGTCAGTCCTTGCAAGAGATTGTGATGGAACAGGAAGAGCTGAGTGACTCTGATGAAGAATTTGAAGAGAATGTAGAGTTTGAGTGTGAGGAGATGGCTGATTCTGAAGGGGAAGAAGGTTCTGGCTGTAAATCGATTGGTGATCGGCAAGATGAGGTGTGCTTTCTTTCTCTACTTATTGCAGACATGCTTGATTAATTCTGAATTCTAGTTTTTGGTGGTTAGACCTCCAACGGTTCTGTAGATTTTCTAACTGCATTTTACTTGCACTCCAATTCTCTTAATGGAAGTTTTTGCTATAGATGATTTTCTTCTGTTGTTTTAGCATCTGAATGACTAGGGGGTGGTTTGGTTGATGGAATTTGGGTTATAAATTCCGTCAGAAAGTGGGGAACTTCCTTTTTCTCTTTGCTCTTATAAAGAGAATGGATGTCCGGCCAATGTAATCTACTTTCTAAGTGGAGGTGGAATCTTAATTTCATGGGGGATGGTAGGACTTTCACAATTCATCATTTGGTTCCATGATTGCTCCTTGTTGTTTTAAGTCTGTTAAATAGATGAGAATGGTAAAATGAACTTTTGCCTTTTGTTTAAATTTCATCACCCACTTTCCACCTTACAAAAGTTGCATCCAAACAATGGAATGTCAAGTATCCATTCATATCGTTGTACATTGCATGAATTGTAACATTCAGCAACCCAAACAAGAAGGTGAACATGTTTAGACATTGAGTAGTCTAGGCGGGCGACTTTTCCTAGTTAAGTTTTGAGATGCACATTAATTCAATCAAACTGGAATGAGGTTTTGTCATCGTTGATGTTCACCTCTAAATGAAAACTTGTCTTCACATGTTGTAGTTAGTTAGTTAGTTAGTTAGTTAGTCAGTTAGTTATCTGTATAAGTAGAACCATTTTTGCAACCATGATGCTTTGCATTTTCTTGTTTTAGCCTTGCTCTAGTTATATAAAGAATCATCTACGTTTGCATTTCCGATCGCAGTTACTTCACTCCAAGTCTGATACAAATAATGCACTAATTTCAGATTCGATTTTGATCTCTCTTCTTTTGTCTTTTCACGTATCAACAGACGGGAAACCTCAAAGTTTCAACCCAGGAAGTCGTTTCAACTAACGGCAAACATACTTGTAACCAAACCCATGGGAACTCTTCTGCCCCAGAAATAGGCAGCAGCAGCAGTCCTTTGTTGAAGAAGCTAAGTCTGACGATGCTGGGGAAGGATAAAAAAAGCAACACTTGGTTAAGCTTAGACTCTGGAGCACCAAACGAGCATGACGATGCTGCTCCAGGACATCAGGTAGAAAGCGGGCCTTCTGGTCAGCAGGATGTTACTGACATGGCGCAACAACTCAGCCTCGGTCCTCTTGCTTCTTCAACGGCGAAGAAATCAAGGGGCCGTGCTACTCGAGGTAGTACGAACTTGAACTCGGAGATCACAGACCAAGAAAGTTTTCCTGAGAGTAGTCTGAGGTAAAGAATGATGACCATATTAACTGGCTTCTTCTTCTTACGGTACTAACGAGTCTGGTTACAGGCAAGATCGTCTTCTTGGTTTGAGCATTGAGATAGCTTTCTTCTAAAGGTACAGGGAGAGAGTTTGCCTCCGATGGTCCTTTCTGTGAATGAATTCTTGTGTAAATAACTAAATATTACAGTCTTGTCTTTGTGCCATAGCTTTTTATTGGAAGGTAAAAATCAAAGGAGATTTTGAATGGAAAAATGGTTGAGTTACTATCGTCTGTTAAGTTAAAACTCGAACTTTTGTGTATGAAATGAGATTAATAGAATGATCGAAGTCGAGCAATTGTCTTGTTAGTGATCATTATGCTATTGAACCGATAACAGAAGATTAAATCAATAAGACTAACAATTGCGTACAAATCACAATAGAGTCACGATAATCTCATTATAAAGTTTATCAGTTTAGTCATTGATGCGTGGTTTAACCAATACCAATCCGATTCATATTCGGATAATATGACACATTGATTTCTTCTTCCTTTTTTGAACTTTTGGCGCCACCACACAAACAGAATTAGAAGAAATCAGAAAAAAAAAGCATATGCCAATTGCCAACCAAGAGAGAGAGAGAGAGAAGCGCAATCTCCCCAGCAGTCAAAATCCTTATCCCAAAACCTCATCCTCTCAAAGCTCTCATCTCCCTTTCCCTCCACTCATTTCCCTTTCTCCTCTTACATCCTCACACTCTCAGATAACTCTTTCGCCGAACAAACAAAAGAATCAGAGCCCTCCAACATCCTCCATTGCCCTTCCATCCACCATCACTCTGTTTTCTCCAACACTCTGTTTCTATCTCCCTCTCTATCTGCTCTTCTTCTTTCTCTTCAGCTCTAGCCATGGCCTGCTCCAATCTGACAATGTGGGCCTCCTCAAAAACCTCCCTCTCCGACGCTTCACCGCTCTCCTTCCGCTCCTCCGTCTCGCCGTTCCAAATCCCATCTCCCAATTCTTCCCCTTCTTCCACCTCCAGACCCACCTCTGTTTCCCCTGTTCAGTGCAACCTCCGCGAGCTCCGAACCCGAATCGAATCCGTCAAGAATACCCAGAAGATCACCGAGGCCATGAAGCTCGTCGCCGCCGCCAAAGTCCGCCGCGCCCAGGAGGCCGTCGTCAACGGCCGCCCCTTCTCCGAGACCCTCGTCGAGGTCCTCTACAACATCAACGAGCAGCTCCAGACCGAAGACGTCGACGCCCCGCTGACCAAAGTCCGGCCCGTGAAGAAAGTCGCCCTCGTCGTCGTCACCGGAGACAGAGGGCTCTGCGGCGGGTTCAACAACCAGATTCTTAAAAAAGCAGAGAACCGGATGAAGGATTTGAAGGCTCTGGGGATTGAGTTTACTCTCATCAGCGTGGGCAAAAAGGGGAATACTTACTTCTCCCGCCGTCCCTACATCCCCGTGGATCGGTTCTTGGAAGGGACCAACTTGCCGACGGCGAAAGATGCTCAGGCGATCGCCGACGATGTCTTCTCCCTCTTCGTGAGCGAGGAAGTCGACAAGGTCGAGCTTCTGTACACAAAATTCGTCTCGTTGGTGAAATCGGACCCTGTGATTCACACCCTGCTCCCGCTTTCCCCCAAGGGAGAGATCTGCGACATCAATGGAGTCTGCGTTGATGCCGCGGAGGATGAGTTCTTCCGGCTGACGACCAAAGAAGGGAAATTGACGGTGGAGAGGGACATCGTGAGGACGGCGACACCCGATTTCTCCCCGATTTTGCAATTCGAGCAGGATCCGGTGCAGATCTTGGATGCTCTGCTTCCCCTGTATCTGAACAGCCAGATTCTGAAGGCGCTGCAGGAATCGCTGGCGAGTGAGCTCGCCGCGAGGATGAGCGCGATGAGCAACGCGACGGATAATGCTTCGGAGCTGAAGAAGACGCTGTCGAATGTTTACAATCGGCGGAGGCAGGCGAAGATCACCGGTGAGATTCTGGAGATTGTTGCCGGAGCCGATGCTCTTGTGTAATTGGGAAAACGGAGGGGAAAGAAAGAAATAAGCAAAGCTCTACTTTGTTAATCTGTTGTAGGGTAAAAAAAAGTGGAAGCGGGGGGAAATTCGGTTACTCTTTACCTTTTTTACTGCGCTCGCTTGTTCTTCTAATTTGCTTTTTTATATATTTTTGTGGTGTAATTTGCGAGACTGTGTAACTAAATGAGTGTCAATGCAATTATGCAAAATGGCCAAAGTGTAATTTTCTTGATGGACCTGATTTATGATTTTGGGTGGTTAGGCGCGGAGTGTTCCTATTGGTTCTGCTGATTCGCGGGGGGTTTGAGTAGTGGTTGGTAGACGGTTGGACCCGCCAAACCCTACCAATTTCACACGATTCACTCGTTCTATCATTTCGTAGGATGACAATTTTGAACTGATATGATCCGCCAATTCAATATGTCCCGATCTAGAATGAGTATTACACAATGTCGTAGTATGAAATTTAGTATGGGTATTACATTTATTGTACATCGTTCTGTCTTATCTCATTCTTGACCTCTTTAATCTTAATTTGCTTCAATATTTTACTTGTATTTGTCCATTTCTCTCTTCTTTCCTATCTTGTATTCACCAAACGAAATTATGAGAAGTACAAGGCTCCATTTTTTTTTTAACTATTTGGTCTCGAGTATTCAATTTATTATCATTGTAATTTATCAAACGTTTTTCCTTTGTTTTCTTTTAAAACAGTTAACAAAATTTATTGTCTCTTTCTCAAATAACACATGACAACGCATCGACCTTCTTCATCCCTTACCTACATGTGTATTGTTTGATTTGACTCTCACATAATGCGAGGCACGTATGAGTAAGATACTACCCCATTGATGAAAGAATTGAATGATCATTGTTTCAATTTTTCGTAAAAAAAACTAATATTTGAATTGATAAAATTCCTAAATTTCGAGCTTTCAATCTTTCATTTCAATTTCTCGTACGAAAGTATGATTTGTCCATCTTCAATTCTTCATTGTTAGAAATGATAAATCAAATTTATCTATCTAAATCCGGTAGATTTGGATTCCACCTATTTCAGCATCATATTGAAAGGTTTCTTCACCCATGACTTGCATCTTTCTTAATCTGTAGAAAAGGAAAAGAAGTCAGTCTAATTGCTAATTCGCTACATCCCAGCAGAGACATTCGGGAAAGACGTCAATCAAAAACCTCATTTCCACCGTCCAAAAAACAAGAACACAAAATCTTCTTTGAAACTAAAATTTCCGACGGCCCATCTTAATCGGAGGAGCTAAAAATAATTTCTCAAATATCTGACCCGTCGTACGCCTTTGTAGCCAGGGATAACGAAGAAAACCAGTAGTTTCTCTGGACAGTAAGAATAGTAATATTGTTTTCAGGGTTTGTTTTGTTTAGTGATTTCCCAGATACACGTTGAGGAATTTTCGTGGGGGGACAGAAAGCTCGAGTTCTTATGAAATGCACTCATCGAGTGAAGGAGAGAAAGATCGAAGCTTGATTGAAAGTTCCTTGTGGCTTATCCTGAGTAGAAGTTTGGGAAATTCAGCAGAAGAAGCATAAGCAGAATCACATCTTCTCTCGTCTCTTCTTCAAAGTGAAGGCCAGCGTCGGCTTCCGCCATGGAAGTGGGTATGCAAGTGCAGGGCCCATTCACCTCATGCAGAGCTCTGTTTCGCGATAAAACCCGTTTCAAGATCAAACCTTTTTCTTCTGGGTCTTTGCCTCATGGAACAGCCACTGATTTCGTTAGTGTAAGAGTCCCTTTCTCCCCATCTTTTGCTGTTTAGGGTTACTTTTTGTTATTGCCCTTTTCTCATTTGGGGCCCTTTGCCTTTCATTTCCTCCCTTTTTTATTCTGAAATGGCAGGGGTTTGCTTTCCCTTTTCCTACACTTGAACATCAATTTCAGACTTGGGAAGCTTCTAAAGCCTATAGTTATAAATCTGTTTCATATGATTGCTCTTGTATAATGCTAAGTGAATTTGCCTCCCCACTTTAGAGCATTACATTCGATTGCATGTATTGAATTTGATTTCAGCTTGCAGCTTGGTGCAATGAGTATCCATCATCAACATCTGGGATCTCCTTGGAAATTACTTCCAGTGCAGGTGAGTTACTCTTTTCATCATAATGCTGTTCGGTTAAAACTTTTGCTTGTTGAAATTCAGAATGTTATATTAGGAAGTCCTTGGGCTGAACTTATATGCAGACTTTTCTAAAAAAAGACCCAGGAAGTTGTCTAATGGGAGACCGAAAACCCCTGCACCGAAGGGATTCGTGCCAAAGACACCTGCAGCCACACACATTCCGAAAAAACAAGCACCAAACAAGGAAGTTGAGACAGTGCAGGATGAATCCAAAGCCAGCAGAGAGTTGACTGTTGATGAGACAAGTCCAGTAGTGGAAAATGGAAGTGTTGGTAGCATCCAGAGCAACGAGACAACTGTAGAAGAGGAGAATGGTAACATGAGTGTCTCGGCAAAGGAAGAGGCTTTCCTTGCATTGAAATTGGAAAGCGAAGAGAACTTAAGAAGGCAAGAAGTTGATAAGCTTGCCGAGAAGAGCTTATCGGAGCGGGTCAAAATGTTTGTTTATCCACAGGTGGTCAAACCTGATCAAGAAGTGGAGGTATTCCTAAACAGGAGATTATCAACTCTGGTTAATCAGCCTGATGTTTTAGTCATGGGAGCTTTTAATGACTGGAAATGGAAGTCTTTTACTGCAAGGTTGAGTAAAACCGATCTGGGAAAGGATTGGTGGTCTTGTCGCATTCGTGTTCCTAAACAAGCGTATAAGATAGACTTTGTATTCTTTAATGGAAACGATGTGTATGAAAATAACAACCAAAAGGATTTCTGTGTGCCAGTGGAAGGTGGGATGAATGAGTTTGAATTTGAGGATTTTTTGCTTGAGGAAAAACGGAGGGAGCTAGAGAGACTTGCTGAGGAGAAAGCCGAGAGGGATAGACAGGCGGAAGAAGAGCGGCGAATAGAAGCAGAGAAGGCTGCAAAGGAAGCTGATAGAGCTCAGGCAAAGGCAGAAGTTGAAAAGAGGCGTGCTGCATTGCGAAAAACCATGGAAAAGGTTGCAAAAGCAGTTGAGAACGTCTGGTTCATGGAGTCCAGAGAGTTTCAAGGAGAGGGTCTTGTAAGATTGTACTATAACAAAAGATCGGGTCCACTTGCTAATTCCAAGGACCTATGGATACACGGTGGCCATAACAACTGGAGTGATGGATTAGCCATTGCTCAAAAGCTTGTGCAGTTTAAGGGAAAGGATGGTGACTGGTGGTATGCTAATGGTAGGTCTTTTACTTCTTGTAATTTACAATTCCAATTTGCATCACTCATATTGCTCTTGTCAAGTTTAGGAGGTCCCCATTCAAACAAAGTTGCCGGCAGTTAATGATTTACTACAACAATAAAGTTTGTGACATTAGTTTCACTCAGAAAACGTGTCTTCCGCAGTTGTTGTTCCTGAAGGAGCCCTTGTCTTAGACTGGGTCTTTGCTGATGGTCCACCACAAAGTGCTGCTGTGTATGATAATAACCGTTCCCAAGATTTCCATGCTATTCTCCCGAACAGTATTCCTGAAGACTTGTATTGGGTAGAGGAAGAGGACAAGATATACGAGAAGTTACAGGAAGATAGGAGGTTAAGAGAGGAAGCTCTACGTGTCAAGGTTATAAGTCCGACATCATTTTAGTTTTAGTTGAGTTCTCTTTCTCATTCACATGCTTTACTTGTGTTCTACTCTTTTTCCTGTAGGCTGAGAAAACACGACGCATGAAAGCTGAAATGAAGGAAAGAACTCTGAAGAAGTTTCTCCTTTCTCAGAAGCACGTATTTTATACTGAACCAGTTGATGTTCAGGCTGGAAGTACCGTCACGATTTTTTACAATCCTGCAAACACTGTACTAAATGGTAAATCCGAAGTTTGGTTCAGAGGTTCGTTTAATCGCTGGACTCACCGCAAGGGGCCATTGCCACCTCAGAAAATGTCGCCTGCTGAAGATGGTTTTCATGTCAAAACCACTGGTACTACATCTTATTGCGTGTCTAATGAATGTTGCTGAACTGTGGAACTATTTGGTAGTCATCTTTGTTTGTCAAGCTCTCTGAGAGGGCTAATTGCAGTTCCTTATGTTGATACAAGTTCCCTGTGTTTTTGGGTTGCAGTGAAGGTTCCACTGGATGCATACATGATGGATTTTGTGTTCTCAGAGAAGGAAGATGGTGGAATATTTGACAACAGAGATGGCATGGATTACCATATCCCTGTAATTGGAGGAATTGCAAAGGAGTCGCCTTTGAATATTGTGCATATTGCCGTTGAAATGGCTCCTATTGCAAAGGTAACTTTAGTCTGTTAATGTTGCTAATGCGGTTATTGCAACGCTTCAATTAAGGTACCTCTTTATATCTATGTTGAATAAATTATTACTATTACAGGTTGGAGGGCTTGGTGATGTACTGACTAGTCTGTCTCGTGCTGTTCAAGAGTTAAACCACAATGTGAACATCATTCTCCCAAAGTATGACTGCTTGAAATTTAATCATGTAAGCTTCATTTGCTTTATTATCTAGATTTATGTTCGTCTAGTACTTAGTTTGGACTTGATTCTTAATGGATAGAGCAAACTCCATTAATTGAAATCTAGCATTTGTTCACTAAGCTGTCTCTTACTTGTTCCATTTATATGAAAAAATTGAAGCATTTTTCTGTATTATTTAGACAGAATAGCATTAGGCTTCTTGGATATCTCTGATGAGTTTAACTTTATGGAACACATGTGTTTTTCGGGACAAAGGTTGAAGACCTTCAGTACAACCGAAGCTATTCATGGGGAGGCACTGAAATAAAAGTCTGGCTCGGGAAAGTGGAAGGTCTGTCTGTCTACTTTTTGGAGCCTCAGAATGGGTAAAATAATTCTGCCTATTCTGTGCCACTAATTGTTTTCTCCAAGTGGTCGGTCATATGCTGCTGCTTATTATCTTCTCTCACACTTTTGTTCCTCCACAGTATGTTTTGGGCAGGTTGTATATATGGCTGCCGGAATGATGGAGAGAGATTTGGTTTCTTTTGCCATGCAGCTCTTGAGTTCTTGCATCAAACTGGATATCATCCTGTAAGATCTGTTAACTTGCACCATTTTGTGTAATTTGTGTAATCATCTCTTGATCATATGCATGATACGGTATTTTTATGTGCAGGATATTATCCACTGTCATGATTGGTCTAGTGCTCCAGTCGCATGGTTGTTCAAGGACCATTATGTGAACTATGGTCTCAGCAAAGCTCGCATTGTATTCACTATTCACAACCTTGAATTTGGGGCGCAAAACATTAGCAAAGCAATGGCCTTCTCTGACAAGGCTACAACTGTGAGTTACTGCAGCCATCTTTATTAAATTGGATCTTTTTTTACTTATTCACTATTGAGCCTTAAGAGAACAAATTTCAAGCTCTTTTCTTGATCAATGAGAATGATAACGGTAAGTTGATTCCTGAGTTTGTTTTTCCCTGACAACTTAGCGTAAACCTAGCATCGTCATTCTCATTAACAACCCAAAGCTCCTGAATGTTCTCCCTGCTGTAATTATCTGATAGCCATTTTCAATATGTATGAAGAACTGTTTCAAGACATTAGAAACACCAATACCATGCAAATTATGAGCAGACGAGCAAGAAGACATGACAAAGATAGAAGCTTTTACTTGCTGTAGCAGCATTTGCTATGTCTGTCTGTGATGCATCTCCTAGATAGTTTATATTTGGCACATGTACTTGATCAATTGTAGTTTTCAGTCGTTAAAGTCCTCCATGTGGTTGACTTCCGTAAAATACAGTGCTTATGGTCTTCTGTGCTTTGACATTATTATTGGAAACGTGAGTAGGTATCCCCTACTTATGCAAAGGAGGTTGCAGGGAACGGTGCAATTGCTCCTCATCTATACAAGTTCCACGGTATACTGAATGGAATAGACCCAGATATATGGGACCCTTACAATGATCAGTTCCTTCCTGTAAGTCGCTCAAGTATTATACTTATTATGATGTTGCTAGTTTCCTGCTTATACATCAGTTATTAAGATGGAAACTTACTGACTGCTCAAACCTATGCATTCTTGGATTGTCGGACATTTTCTAATGGATGTTCACTTATTCTCCAGGTACATTACACTTCTGAGAATGTCGTTGAAGGCAAAAGAGCAGCGAAGGAAGCTCTGCAAGAGAGGCTTGGTCTGAAAAAGGCTGATCTCCCTCTAGTCGGTATCATTACCCGTTTAACACAGCAGAAAGGTATCCATCTCATCAAACATGCCATTTGGCGCACCTTAGACCGAAATGGACAGGTTGTGTTACTTGGCTCAGCTCCAGATCCACGGATACAGAACGATTTTGTAAATCTCGCCAATCAACTGCATTCAACCCATGGTGACCGTGCTCGCCTTTGTTTGACCTATGATGAACCGCTCTCACACTTGGTAATGCACTGATGAAAACCCTATTGAATAAATGCTAAAACCATGCATTTTGATTGCCCTCTCTTCTCTCTTTAGATCTATGCTGGATCGGATTTCATCTTAGTTCCATCTATATTCGAGCCATGTGGGCTTACACAGCTGACAGCCATGAGATACGGTTCAATACCTGTTGTCCGAAAGACCGGAGGCCTCTACGACACGGTGTTCGACGTTGACCATGATAAAGAAAGAGCACAAGCACAAGGGGTCGAACCGAATGGTTTCAGCTTCGAAGGAGCTGATGCATCTGGGGTTGACTATGCTCTAAACAGGTGAGAATCATTAGTGACCATACCACATTTTCACCAAATTTCCATGCATCTAACCCAACCCATGTGTTTTATTGTTCAACAACGTCCAGAGCGATTTCTGCTTGGTACGATGGTCGCGACTGGTTTAACTCGCTATGTAAAACCGTGATGGAGCAAGACTGGTCGTGGAACAAGCCAGCTCTCGACTACATGGAGCTTTACCACTCTGCCCGGAAGTGAAAAAAAAAACCGGTCAAGTAAACCTAGTTCTGTACAGAGTTAGTCTATCTATCGATATGTTATTCAACCATCTGCAATTCTGCACATGAAATTATCCCTCCAGGGCCCCGAGTAATGCTTTAGTTGAAAGCTACAGGGAGGAAGGGAAAAGATGGCAACTTGTTGCCTTGCCGCACAAGTTGCTCGACTGATCTTTTTCTTGTGAAGTTGATAGTTTCCTGACTCTTGCCAACTATGTGAGGTTGATAAGTGATTAGTGGGGAAGGATTAAAAAAAGGAATCAGCCAATCCCAGCGGTGAACATGAGTTGTTGCTGCTGGTTATCATGATATGATCCAAGTGGATTCACTTTTTTTTGCTTTGAGTTTTCTGCTTTTAGTTCTTTTGGACGGTAGAGGTGGATTTGTGGATTTTGATTTGATGTTATGGGTTGGGAATGGAATGGTCGTAAGCTCGTCTTCCTACTCAGATTCCATGACCACCTTGAGCTTGACTTGACCATGATCGTTACGTGGGAAAGTTGTTTCCAATGGGGGCAATGTCAATCTCTTGGTCATGATAATGGCATAGAAAAAGATCGCGTAAATCATCATAGAAGATTTACAGAATTGTTGGATTTTTTTTTATCTTTAACAAAATGAGCAAAGAATATCCGCGTATCGCGGTGACCTAATCATGAAACTTCAATGGTCAAATTAACCTTATTCTCATCAAGTTTTGTTTGAAGAACATGTTGCCTGATACACTCTATTTCTCTTCATCTATGTTGGTGTGTTACTTCAATCGGTAATCATGATTTGTACTCGAATTTTCTAAGCGTCATAGTGTACTTTACTCATCTGACACTGGATTCACATTCAATATCTCATTTTATGTATCCCAATGATCTTTTGGTCATGATAATTGCATGATAAGCTTAGTGTTAAAGTATAGTCGATAAGTGACATTAATGACTGTAATATCGTATTGTATACGACCAATCATATTAGTTAAACCATATATAATGACATATCTGCTATAACGCATTTTTGTTACGACACCTCAATTGTACTTTGTATTGACAACACAATTTCACAACTTAGTTTTTATATAAAATTATTGAAGAGCTATCAAACAAAAAAGTGGCTGTAGTTTAGTGGTAAGAATTTCACGTTGTGGCCGTGAAGACCTGGGCTCGAATCCCAGCAGCCACAGTTTATAATCATTTTTCATTAAATTTTTCTCCTTGTTTCCAACATTTTTTTTATAATTTCCCTATGTGTTTCTTGGCTCTGATAAAAGATTCATACCGACTTTAATCAGTTGGTCCAGAATAAGTAAAGAATCGCACTCAAGCAATTTAATGGGCTTTGGAGTGGGGGCCTTCAACTGGAGCCCACCAACAACTTTTGTTTTACTGGATCATTAAAAGAGGGGCAATTAAGCCCATTTTTTGGTGATTATAAATGTTGAAACAGAACTAGAAATAGGGAAAAAAACAGAAAAACCCCACTTGTAGTAGTAAATTGTTAGATCAAACCCCACCCAAAAAATTAAATATGTATTAATATTATTATTTTCTTTGTTATGTTTAATTACTAATTAGGACCTTTGAAAGCTCCAGTTTAGAAAAAAAGGAAGCAAAGCAAGGTTGGTTGTTCCCCACAAAGAATTAACTCCAAATTATATATGGACCCTGTCATGTCATGATTATTGCATCACCAGTTTTAATTTTATTAAATTGTAGGGTTCAATGTTGATGCAGACCACTAGGCCAATTTAAGTAAAACATTAGGTTACCCAACAGTAAAATAGTATAAAACAATCAAGGTAATTTCTTTCAATTTGTAACCACCACCATGACCATTAATTATTGATTGGGACGAATTAAATTTTTTTTTTTTACATAGTTTTAACATTCTTATTGACCGAGAAATTCCATGTTCGAATCATGATTATCAATCATTGGTCGTGTTGGAGGACTATACGAACTTCAAGCTTAATAGAACGGGTATTCATTTTGAGCTGAGTGTGTGAAGGACAAGATTCATTGTCTAGCCACCAGAAAAGTGGAAATGGAATTTTGACATCGTGTCAAATGCGTTACTGACAATAGAAACACCTTACAGGTGATGTTTTAGCCAAAAGTTTCATCTACCAAGTTCGAGCAAACCTCAAGCTAAGCTAGCGAGTTTTAGTTTGAGGAACGTGTGTAAAGAAATTTCAAACCTGCTAAACCTGTACATCTTCCAAGTTCCAGCTACAGGGTGGACAGAAACACTGCTCCAAGTCGGATAAAATCTGACTGGACGAATGTATACATTAGGCTTTTGTTTCCATTCTCAAAGTAGAGTCGTACGAAATCCTAAAGAACCAAATACAAAAATATTTTCTGGTTACATATTGTCTTTCTCACATTTCTTCATATTTCCCATCCAATTCTATAGGAGTTTCTGTCCGACTCCAATCCAACCAACAACTTGACCAATTGGTTTGAGACTGATATGTATAGAATGAGCCTTTTTCCCTCCATTCAATTACTCATAACAAACCATTGAAGGAACAAACAGTTCTCCAGCCAATGGTTTTCTGTTCCCATGGCAGAGGAGTGGAGAAGATGGAAAGGAGACTCTGTGCTAATTCAATGAGAGGGGAAAACAGAGTCAGAACAGAGCATTAATAACACTACTCCTGGTTAGGATAGGATTACATGTTTCCTAGTGCTTGATAGATAATAATAGCTGTATTTTTCTTAAAAATATTTATTAGAAAAATAAAATTAAAAAGGAACCATCTATATAAAAGAAGAAAAGGAGTTGACCTGTTGGGTCATTATCCAACAGAGTTACTACTGATTTGATATGAGAAGACATCCCAACCCACTTTCCTACTACTACTAGTACTGCCCATAATTGCCCCCACAAGCCTGGTTTAATTTGGCAACAATTGACAACAATAACTTCCCCCAAAAAGAAAAACCCATATCTACCCACTTTTTGATTCATTTGGGTTTTGTTTTTGCCATCTAGGTGTTAGTGTTGTGGTATATGATCCACGATTAAACCTCTCCCAACAACTCGAGTTATTGGGAGCAACTGGTTCTTGACATGGTATCAGAGCCTTCTGTGACCGAGAGGTCTTGTGTTCAATTCCCGATGACCCCCATTTGTTAAGCACATGGTATTCTTGTCTTCAGACCTGTGCAAACTTCAAGCCCTTGTGAGTGGCTTTCGTTTGAGGGGGCGTGTTAGTGTTGTGGTATATGATCCACGATTAAACCTCTCCCAACAACTCGAGTTATTGGGAGCAACTGGTTCTTGACACTAGGTATACTTGGATTGAGTTAAATTATTATGGTTTCAATTATGGATGTTAGGTATGTGGATTGAGTTTCAGTTATGGATGTTAGGTATGTGCTTTAACTTAAGAAGTCTATCCAAGAACATTTACCCAGATGGAACAACAACAACAACAATATTTCTCAATTCTCGCATGTGTATCTCCTAATCGGGTGCTAATTAGGTCGAGTCGTTCGTCTCTGGATTCATAATGAGATACAGGTCGACGGCTCGATCCTGGAACATAATTCGGTCATCTCTTGAAAAAAAGTTGAGTATGTTGTAAACTCGAGTAGACGGATGATAGAATGATTACTGAGTGAATCAACTCAATTCGAGTGAGCGACTGAGTATGTGTATTGTGTTTGAGACTATCATATGTGCATCTTAATACGTTTAGTATGACAAGCTAATGCAAATGAACTGAATGTGATGAAGAAAGAACGGTCCGTATATGTTCAACTTCATCGGACTCATAGACGAAACGAAACAAGATCGAAACGAAACAAGGTAAACAACAAGTCTGGTCCAAATTGTCGTCCAAATCCTACCAAACTCCAAGCTTTGACATTCAGAAGCCTTTGACATCATAACTCAAGGTCACTCCTGCTGCTACCTCCCAAGCTTATCACTGAGACTGACACACCCTTTCTGCTCTGTCAAACTGAGATGAACGAACGAACCATTTCTTCCATTTTTTTTCGTTTTTGTTTTTGGCGTTTGGGAGAAGCGAACAAAGGCAAAGGGATAAGGTTTATACTGAAATGTGTGAGAGACTGGGACTTGGTTCAACCAATCAGCTTCTTCCACATTGCCCAATCAGCACCACCACCACCACCGTCGTCTCTTTTCCCTCTCCACTGCCTCCCTTTCCACAGTCATTTGGCCAAAATACGAACCCCAATCCCATTATTATATGTTGCATGATGATGATCTTAATTATTCTTTTGGGAAAGCATCCCAAAGTTGTCAATTGTCATCAATCACTTGTTTGAAAGTTAAAACAAAGATATGGGTTTATCTATCTGGGTTTTGTGTATTTCAATGGGATGATTGAAGTTAAACAAAGAGAGATGTGGGAGAGTAGGACCATTTAGTTTGTGCAATTCCCCATCATGGAAATTGATAAAAATGGATGGAATTTTAGGGGTTGGAAATACTTGGAATCATCAATGGTGATTAAACTTTATTGAGTGGAATGAAGTAGTCACCAAGCTTTCAAATAATGTACTAGCGGTCACCAAACTTCTCATTTTTGTACAACAAAACTGTTTTATATCGTTAGGTTGTGTTGAATCGACATACTAATGGTTCTTTGCATAGTTAATGATGTCTTACTTGACATCAGAATCAGCCATAACGCTAGCCCAATCATGCCAAGATTCATATTTTTCGCCATGGAGTAAACCCACAAACTCCAAGATTCACATCATAAACCAATAAATCCCTCTTGCACGTTGCTTCTCTCCGTCACCTCGTCCTGCATTTGTTATCGATTCTCTCACAACGTTCAACCCTTCTCTTGGCTTCCCTATCTTACCAATTTCTCTATTTGCTCTTCTTGCTCTTGTTTTTTTCTACATCATCTTTATCATTTAAGAAGAAAGAGATGAATTCCCCCAATACATCACTAGCTCTCACTTCTCTCGTGATTCAAAGTATCAAATAAGAACATCGCAAGCCAAACATAACATACCTAATACAATGCATAACGATACAAAATCAATTCAGATAGCCACACATAACTACATCCTCATCACAACATTTGAACGATCATCAAAATAAACAACAATAATCGTTATCTCGTTATATTACACTAATCCCCACAATTAATGAGACCCCATTTCAACAAACCCTCCTTTCCCCTACCTCTACAAAAACCCTCTCCTACCTTATCTTCTCACCATTAATTTCGATCTTTCCACAAAGCTGCAATGAGATGACAATTAAGGCCTCCCTCCTTCCTTCCTCGTAGCCACCCAAAAGCTCTGGCCCTCTCTTCTTTATGCTCTTCTCTCAATTGTTATATGGGTTTCCGTGGGCGATTTGGATTTTCTGTCATTAAAAATCCACCACCCCCTCTCAAATCCTTCCACGTACACCCACACTATTCATTTCCAGCCAACAAAAAGAAGAAGAAGAAAATGAAGAAAGGTGGAAAAGAAAGCCGATGCCAATAATGGTACAAACGGTGGCAACAGAGATTCTACACATCACAGCCATAACTATAACCCCCAAAAAGAAAGCAAAAGAAAAAGAAAATATACAAGGTGAAATGTTATAACAAAAACATCCCTATATACTATGACTTTAACAAACAAGTCCACATACCATGTTGTTTAGCCACATTGAGTACCTCAAATCTCGTCTAAATTCGTTGTTAGAAGTATCTTCTTCTTAATGTATTTGTTTTGTGTGCTAAAGTTTCATTTTTCTTTCAGTCTCTATTGTTAAACCATCGTCACTATTTCTCAGGTAAATGCTAGATTATCGATCCAAAACAATTGGACTTAATGTTAGGCTAGATGAAAGTACATGAATGATATTATGTTCCATAACAGTTCATAGACCGTTACACAAATCCATCATCGAGCATGCACTCCATGTTAGGCGGAGAAAACAAAGTTTGATCTGCTTGGTCAAATCGCACAAATGTCGAATCATTGATAACACTAATAATTTTGCCTACAGATCCCAGGAGTTGGCGATCAAAGGAGGCACTCTGATAGAAGACTTTGGTATGCCTCAACAAGGTTTTCAATGTCAAGCTCTGCTGATGGATCCATCCATTATCAAACCAGGAATGGTGGAGCTAACTTGGCTTGGGAGATGATACTTCTTCAAACATACTCTATTATTGCACTTTACTTGATCCAATACTGATCACCTACATCCAACTTGTTATCTATATGGTAACTATCCATCAAGTTTCTTACATTGGATAAACTTCTACTAACTTGTAGCACATGAACTTGTTTGTTAAGAATCAAAACCACATGATGCAAATTGTCAAAACTTTCATAATACTAGGGGTGTATAAATACCACAACCCAAAAGAAGGAAAAGACGGATAAAAAAGCTTTCTTCTTTCTCCTCCAACTTCTCTTTCCCCCGTCTCATCATTTCGCAGTACACAGCCAGCCAGCCCAGCCATCTGTTTTTTCCATATCAGGGTTCCTGCCATCGATTCAGCCATATTTAAATAACCCAGTCTCGGAAACCAACTCCTCCTCCCTTGTCTTTTTTCCCCTCTCCCGCTGTGCTCTGTTTTTTTGCCAGTCGCAGCAGAGTAGTACTATTCTTGAAAGCTGCAACCTTCTTTGGAAGTATTCCCTTCCCTTCTCCCCTGGCTGCTGTTGCTACCCAAATCCCCCTTTATTTATCATCGCCCTCTTCACCCACAAACTCACTCAGCAGCTTCATTTCCCTTCTCTTCCCCCCCTGTCTTCTGCTCTGTTTTGAATTGGGCAATTAGAGTTATCACTGTTACAGTTGTGCTCTGTTTTTCACAACCAAGGCTCAAAAGGTGAGAAATTCCTGATTAAATTTCCAATCTTTCGTCTTCCTCGTTGATTTCTTTCCCTCTGCTTAACACCACTTCTCTGTTTTCATCAGGGTTTTCGATGGCGGATTGGTACACCAGGAGAAATGGGGATTTCGAGGAAGCAGATATCTGGTCCTTCGCTAAACAGAGTGAACCCACCTCTGCTGCTTCCAAGCAAAACAGGAAATCCTCTGTTTCCTCCTCTGCCGCTCGAAGAGGTACCACAGCTCCTCGAGCCATCCCATCCGAAATCCCCGGCGAAGGGAACTCAACTCCGGTGATGGCTCACCGCTCCTCTGCTCCGATGAACATCCCCGACTGGTCGAAGATCTACGGCGCCAACAATGGCGGGTACTACGACGATTACCAGAACAACGACGATGCCCACTACGATGACGACGACGACGACGATGATGACGTGGTGCCGCCGCATGAATGGCTGGCGAAGAAGCTGGCGAGGTCCCAGATTTCCTCGTTCTCTGTCTGCGAAGGGATTGGGAGGACTCTGAAAGGCAGAGATCTCAGCAAAGTGAGGAATGCTATCCTGACCAAAACCGGTTTCCTGGAGTGAAACTCAGAGTTGCATTATTATCATCATCATTAATTATTAATTAAGGGGTTCTTAATTATGTTGTTTTTAGCTTAGGTTGATCGCCCCACAATTAGGGAGGGGTGGCCCCGGTGGGTATTTTGTAACCTTGCTCTGTTTATCTTCTTAATTTCCTGCCCAATTATTGTTGCTAATTGGTGATTAGTAGGTTTGCTATTAGTAGGAGAAGAAGAAGGACTTGTGTAGGGGTGATTCAGGGGAAGCTGGCTCTGTTTTTTTCTTTTTGGGTTGTTTATGAAGCTGGGGAGCAGAGCCCCTGAGATTTTGTCTGGTAGCCTGGCATCGGAAGGTCGTTTGGATAAGTGAAATGAGTATCGGATTTGTGTTCAAATGAAAGGCTAGAACTGTTTCGGTTATGGTTTTGGGGTCATCTTTTGGTGTTTGGTATAGTCGTAAATCGAATCGAAAAATAAAAAATCACGTTTGTAAAACTACAGAATTCCAAATTTATCGTCACTCAGTCCATTCGTTAACCCTAACTGGAAAGGATGACCAATAGGATGTTCAATAGAACTAGGTTAACCGCAACAATCGGTTCTCGGTTAACCACAAAACACAATGAATTCGAGTATGGTCGTTGTCATGGATCCAATTCGGGTTCGAGTAGCCAAACAATGTAGTTCAGTTTAATTGAAACTGCACCGAATTCCAACCCAAATCCAAACCATGGGTAAGAAGTGATTATTGGGTTTATTGAAAAGAAGGATGATTCGAATGAATATAGTGAACCGCAACATAACCGAAAATCGTAACATTTAATTCTCGAGTAACACCAAAACACACCCTAATCCAATCCATGGGTAGAAGTGACTATTTGGGTTTATTGAAGTGACTAATGACAGGAGGATGGATAATAAGTGTAAGAAAACAAAAGAGGATCATTTGCCTTTTTAAATTATGTTGTTTGTTGTGTGGTTTGTGGTTGGTGTAATTATGTGGATCTGCTGGCGTGTGAGATAGGCCAATGATGTCTCCATTGAGTGATTATCTATCAGATTAGTGTCAATCAGATTAGTATTTCTTAAGTATTGTAGTAAACAATACTCTAATGTTTCTGTCACTTGGTTGTGGTTTTCTAGCTTTGCTCATCCTGAAAACTAGATTTAAAGGGAAGTTATTTTCTCCCACTTGGTATAATCAATCCTATGGTCGAGATGTATTGAAAGGTAAACAAAAGAAAACCATAATCACTATGTAAGTATTACATCATGCATTTATCATCGAGAATTTCAAAGTGGGTAAACTTCTATAATTCATAAAATTATCAGGTTTAACGTCCACCAATAATGCAAAGTAAATCGATGAAGTAAAGCAGTTTTCTTGTTTTCTTAGTTTTGCATGCAATGAATCAAATCGATTTGTATTTGGATGTGGGTAGAACTATGGGACATGTTCATATGACGGGCTCGAGTGTGATTGATTTATCGATCCGACATACACCAGGGTCGGATTATTGGATATGTTGGGTAAATAGGTCTTTGGTGTTGCTATGAAACGATTTCGTATTTGAGGGAATGCATAATTGGAATGCCACAAGTTCTCGCAAGAGATGCAGATCATGCACTTGGCGGCGCGTTTCTTGTTAAAGTTTGTATCATTTTAATTAGCAGGAGTTGCAAAGGAACAAACCAATAAAACTAGCAGCAGTTTAATATAAAATCGAGAGAAATGCAATAATGAAGTTCGCGAAACATCACACCATCACAAATACTACAATTTTTTAACAACTAAAGGATGATGATTGTGAATTGCAAATTGTTAATCCTAGTGGTCGTCCCACTAATCCAAGACCTAAGCTAATCCAACCCTTTTCCCTAATTACAATTGTTTACCAAATTTGGACTCACCCAAATCAACCCTAATCCTAAACCCTCCCCCTCTCTTTGCTTTATGGTGACAGCGATCCCTCCTTTCCCAATCGCCACAACAACAAGAGAGCAAGAGTGAAACCTCTTCCTCTGTTTTCTGTGTGTGTCCCATATTTCCCCAGCTGTCCCAAAACGATAAACAAAAACAAAAGCACTGCGGTTTTTTCCTTGTCGTTTTGCCTGCTTACTATAATAATATACATAACGCCATTGCTGCTTCCTGCTTGCTGCTGCCTCTCTCGTGAGTGAGTTGTACTGGAAATGGATAAGCCATTCTTTCAGAGACTTATATTACATTATTGGCATCGTCTGATTGGTTGGCTCTTTTTTTTTTCTAGGGCTTTTCCCCCTCTTTTCAGGAAGGTTTTGTCCACTGGATATTCGACTGGGATCAAACAAACTTGGGAAGTACCACGGCTGGCTGCCATTGACTTCATGCATGTCCCAAGAAAAGAAAAAAAAAGGAAAGAGATGAGTTTGGCAATCTATACCTACATTCCATAGACTTGAAGACATCCTTATCTACTTGAGGAGTAAGATAGGTAAGCTTCTTACAAGCATTTAGGAACAAGTATGTTTGGCTCTTGAACTTATTTTATCTATCGCGGGTGGCGTGGACGGAGTAAGGATGTTATAGATAGTTGATTGTTGAGCGGAACGAAGGTATTGGCCCTTGAACTCATCTTACTTATCGTATATCAGGTATGCAGCGTGTTGTAGTACGTAGATGCTTGAAGAGTAAGATAGATCACTTCCTTACGAGCCCGGCAGGCCATGTACGTCTGTTTCTTGAACCTTATCTTATCTGTCGTACATCGGCAGGGTAAGGATGTTACATATAGTTGTTTGTGGATAATGTTTGGCTCCTTGAACTTTATCTTATCTAATAGTACATAAGTTAGGTAGGAGTGTTGTAGACTTGTAGTCCTAGATGGTTGTGTAAAAAAGAATGAAGTTAGTAAGTTGAGTGATCTTGACTATAACTAATACTAAGATTAGTTCGGAATAAACTCTTGCAGGTTGAGGCGATTATTACAAGTGGGATAGGTAACACAGGTCTGTATTGCACCCAGTCTCAATCCTTACGCATCTTTTGTTTTTAGTTTTAGAGTTGCTCTCACTTTAATTCTGTTTCCTGGTTGGGAAAGGAATTTGTAGGGTAGTTGTGGACTTGCTACATTAAGGATAACAAGCCCATTATCCTATTGTGGGCTTTTCTGACCTTGTATTATTCTTTCTCAACTGACATGGGCTTGTCTTCCATCCACGGAATGACACCAGAGAACCAATTTACAACTCCTCTTTAACATTTCCCTTTACAACTGACATGGGCTTGTCTTCCGAATCACATACCATCATGGTCATGGTATACTTCGTAAGTAGTTGGTATCTGGAATAGGAAAAATCAAACCAGGTTAGGCCCATCATGGCAAACTTTGCACCCGAAATTCGAAGTCTTCTTGCTAACCTGCCTCAAATACAAGCAAAACTTCGTATTTGAGGCGTGGAACCTCGATGTTGCATTTGATTTCCCAACAACCAACAAGCGATCAGTCACTGAGTGCAAATGTAGCCCAGTAGTAGTACCCTATGCAGCCCAATCGAATCGAATACCATTAATTAACTACAATTATACCATATACACCATTTTTGGGTTTAAAGCAAGGCTCAATATCCTATCGTATATTAATTGAGCCCAATTTTAGGATTTTTTTGAAGGTAAGTCCAAAGTTAGGATTTATGAATTATGATGACCCTAAGAATTGACGAGCAAAAATGAAAAGGGTTCCACCGGTATAGTAGTATAAGTTTTTTCTCAATAAAAAAAATCCAAAATTATGGGTTTGGTCAATTGGTTTGGGTATTTGATGTTGATTAGACGGTCAACTTGAGTGAGCAATCCTTTTTGTAAGCCCATTCAGTACTCTCGTTTGTTACGCCATAAAAAATCTAACGACGTTAATGAATTCTGACTGAGACTGATAATCGGTGAAACGATTCGCAAAGTTAGTGAGAATAAGAAAAACTTTTCGAGTGAAAAACGTGAAACATTTATGAAATTTGAGTAATAAACGTGTAATTTAGCCGGCAAGTGTCCATCTTATGTCCTTTTTCACTTTCCTAATATAGTTTCTAGCACAAATACATGTATCGAGATTATTATTTTTTTTTTGGTAAAACAGCGAACGGTAGGGGCGCTCCACCCTACATGTATCAAGATTGACAATATTTTTATAAATCTATCTCGTAGCAGGTATTTTGAATTGTATACGATTGAGACAATTAATAGTGTCAACGAGACAACAACAAGATAGTAATAGTAATACGATGAACTCCAGATTAGTTTTTCTCTCCTCTTTCATTATATTAGATTGCAATGAAAATTCAGAAACGGGTAAAGGTTAGGTTAGGAGCATAGGCGTACGCATTTCATTCATTGGGATTCATTAAGTGACTTCCTGGCTAAACTGCTAATGAATTTAATAAATCCTTCATACATAACAATCGAAGTCCATTTCCTCGACATTTTACCCGTTTCTTCCGAGAAGCTATGTTCCATTCATTCATATAAACTTCAACGCCATCATATTAATAAACAAAACAATAAATTGAATGCAGGAGGAGCAGACGGGTTTCGTCTTTGTAACAGTCGCTAATAAGCCTCTAATTAGGCGTCACGTAACAATGAATAGATTCCTAATTAGGCGTCCCAGTTGGATTTTATGACATTACAGTGCCGTTTTTATATTCTTGTTCGTCTTGTTTATGCCTCCCCATTTCTGTTTTCTTGTTCAGTGGAACAAGTAGAAACTGCCGCTTCCTGGCTACAGTTTCAGGTATGTAAAATAATGTATGAAGGTTATATTTGCACAGTCTGGAACTGAAAAATGAAACGACGGTTTTAGGGAAGCTTGAAAAAAAGTGGGTGAGAGGGTCTTTTCACTGTCTCTCAATTTTGTTCCACTTAATCTCCCTCTCTCTCTCTTTACTTTTCTCCACAGAGAGAAAGAGAGGGAGAGATTCCTTCTTCTTCTTCTTCTTCTTCTTCTTCTTCGGTTGTTCTGCTGCTGTAAATGAAATTACCAAGTTCTCAGGAAGACCCATTTTAGCTTTCTTCTCTTCCCCTTTCTGGGTTGACTCCTTTCCGGGTCAACAGTAGGTGAAGAAGAAGAAATGTCGGTGAAGACTAGAGCCGGAGCTGGAGAGCTCTGTGCGAAGAAGCTCTTGTATTCAAGGAAATGGGCGGCGTTTCTCTGCTTTGGCAGCTTCTTTGCCGGGATGCTCTTCACGAATAGGTGACTTGACTAAAATTCTTTTGGTTTCACTCTATGCATTTTGATTGAACTTCAATGGAGATGGCAGAATTGCTCTTGTGCCCATTTGCTCCAGTCCTTTTAAAGTTTCGAACTTTGATCTAGTTGAGGAAGGGTTTTGTAGTTCATCCCAATAATTCCAGTGGTTTGAAGAGCATATAGTTGGTGAAGAACCAGTTCGTTACAATAACGAGAAGTTCATAACTATGTAACAAGAATTAGTTCGTCCCAATAATTTGAGTGGTTAGGAGAGATTCATCGATAGAAGCCTCGGTATAACATATCGAGAATCAAAGCAAACTTGAGTGGTTGGAATGGATTGATCATCCCTCATAAAATACTCCATTACATTGCTTTGATTAGTACATGAGAAGGAAAATAATTGCTTAAGGACTTGAATTGAAAGGCTAACTGAAATGTTTTTCTTTTTGTGTTAGGGTGTGGATGGTGCCTGAAGCAACAACGAATTTAGTAGTGGATGCTTGTAATCCAAAGCTTGTAAGTGTGGGGTTTTTTTTTTCCAGTGACCTTGAGATGGAACTCTCCTTGATCATATTTTCTAATTATATTTTTAGCAGAAATTTGCTAGCCATAAATCAAACCACAGTTCTTTACAAGTTTCCAAGACCCAGCACACTGTCCAGTAAGACCCTTTTTTGGGATGATTTCGTCAAACTAATGAATGACAGATTCAGTATTTCTGGGTGATATTCACTGAAGGGAAAATTTTCATTTTGTTGCAGAAGTTTAGATAGCAAGATTTCAATTCTAGAGGCGAAATTAGCAGCAGCTAAGGCAAAGCAGAAAACTATGGGGAATGGGACTGTTGCAGCAAGGAGAAAGTACACTATGGTTATAGGAATCAACACAGCTTTTAGCAGCAGGAAAAGAAGAGATTCGGTTCGTTCAACTTGGATGCCACAAGGTGAAAAGAGGAAGAAGTTGGAGAAGGAGAAGGGTATTGTGATCCGTTTTGTTATAGGGCACAGGTGAGAGATCTTCCTTACTTCTTACCCAAGTATGCATCTTTCATACAACGAGTTCATCAGATTGAAATGAATGACAATGGTTGTTAATTGTTTCCTCATTTTTGGCGTAGTTCGACGGCTAGTGGCATTCTTGATAAGGCAATTGATGCAGAGGAGGAGATGCATGGAGATTTCTTGAGGCTGGTAGAGATTCCCATTTGTCTCAAATCTTCTTAATCATTTTGTTGTTTGATTGAGTGCTAATGCCAATCATCTTTAAAAATGGTGCTTAATCTGGTCTTGGATTTTATGTGTAGGATCATGTAGAGGGATACTTGGAATTGTCTGCCAAGACTAAGACTTATTTTAGCACAGCAGTTGCTTTGTGGGATGCAGATTTCTATGTCAAAGTGGATGATGATGTTCTTGTGAATATAGGTGAGCATATGTTTTCTGTTTCTTTTTCATTCATTTCATACAGTCTGTGTTCCCAAATCATATACTAGAAGTCTGGAATCAAGAAAGCTGAGAGCTTTACATAGCACTGGCATAATTGCAGAATCAATTGCTTTAAGTGGTGGTGGTTATGATGGTGTGTCTGAGAGGGTTTACTTGCCATCAATCAAAACAGATGTTTTTCTTTGGGAATTTTGATGCATTTGATTGTATTTGCTCAACTAATACGCTTTAACTTATTTTGCTATTGTGGAGCATACTCTTTCTTGTACGCGATCAGTTCTTTTGTGTAAACTTGAGATCCTTCTTTTCATTCCCGATCATTGGAAACTCTTTGTGTTGCAGCTACTCTTGGATCGATATTAGAACAACACATAAAGAAGCCGAGAGTATACATTGGTTGCATGAAGTCTGGTCCTGTGCTTGCCAAAAAGTAAAGGTCTTCCAAGATTCGTATTCAGATCAGGATATACATATCAGCATGTTGTGCTGACCCTTTTACCTTATAAACACAGAGGAGTCAAATACCATGAGCCAGAGTACTGGAAGTTTGGAGAGGTAGGGAACAAGTACTTCCGCCATGCCACAGGTCAACTCTATGCCATCTCAAATGATTTGGCCACCTACATATCAGTCAACCAGTAAGTTCCCATCCAAAAACCTTATCTTCAATTTTGATATAATGGCCCAAAATGTTAAATCTTGACATGGCCTAATGAAGCAACATTGGCATTGGACATTTTCCTAGGCAAGTGCTGCACAAATTCGCCAACGAAGATGTCTCCTTAGGCTCCTGGGTCCTTGGTCTGGATGTGGAGCACGTGGATGAGAGGAGACTCTGCTGTGGCACTCCGCCAGATTGCGAGATGAGGGCTCGTCTGGGATCGACGTGTGCAGTATCGTTCGACTGGAAGTGCAGCGGGATATGCAAGTCAGTGGAGAGGATGGCAGAGGTTCACAAGCGGTGTGGGGAAGACGAAATCGCCTTATGGAGCAAGCAAGGTCTGGCTGCATCGTTATGAGGTGTGCCATTACTGCTTCTCTTCTTTTTTTGCACATTGTAGAGAGAAACCCTGTAGTTTCCTTAACAGCAATCAAGAGTATAGAAATTTATACTTTTAACACACACACAGAGGGGAAAAGAGAAGAGGGAGAAAAGAAACTACAGGGGTGCTGTCTTCTCCTTTTTGGCTGAGACCCACTTGGACCATGAGCAAAGAGAATGGGAGAGAATGTTACATATGATTCTTTGAATGGTTTGGAAAGCCAAGTTCTAGGCTTCTCTACTAACCATGACAATTGTGACAATAATGGTAAAATCTTCATATGGCTGCTGCGATTTTGCTGCCTCTGGCTCCATTAATAAACCTTACTGTACTCATTTAGTTATGAACCCTGCACCCATGTTTCGTGTAGTAAATGCAGAGAATTCCTACGTAGAAAACCTTCATCTACATTCTGTGTAAGCCATGCAGCAGCTGCACATTTACATGGGTAGAAACCATGCTGCAAATTTTTGTTTTAATGAAAGAAAGAACACATACCACATCCAAGCATCATGACATATATGAGAAATTATGATGATGAGCTAGTGCTAGAGCCAGTGTGGATCCCCAACAAGGAGGGAAGATCGAACGAATGGGATATTGACGCGGCTCAATCGAATAGCAATCCCCCATTACCGAGGGGAGATTGGCTTTCTGATTGAACCGGACCAATATCTCGTTCTTACACTGGTGAACTCTTAATGCTTGCAAAGTAAGGAACATACATTACCACGGGGGGAAGTGCTGCGCTCTCAGAGCATATGGCAATGGCAGGGATGGTGATGAAGTGAGTTGTTGTTGAGAAGAAGAAGAAGAAGAAGGGAGAAAAAGGGGATCGATGATGGATGGAGCATTTGTTGATTTTGGTGGAAAGGCTATAAATAGAGGAGAGGTAATAAAGGAAGGAAGGAGAAAAGGGCCGGCTGGAAGCATTGAATTTGTCACCAACCCAAACGGGAAACAGAAGGGTTGATTAAAAGCTGATTTGGTAAACAGGGACTCTTTGATATCTGACAAAATCCATTGTTTTTATCGTTTGAATTTGGTCGTTACTATTTTCCAATTAGGAAAATGAATGTGAAATACCACCCTGATGCATTGAAATCTTCATCGGAGTGTTAAAAGTTCAAAACACTGGTATGGTAATCGGGTATTAGAGCTGGACATCAAAACTACCAATAATGTGAAAATCGAAATTAGATAATTAGTCTTGGAGTTAAGAAAGTCGAGTACGTACCCTTCCGATTGACACCAAGAAGCATGTCACTAAGAATCGGTAATTGTTAGACGGAAGCAACCAATACAAAAACAAGGATGGAAATGGTCACAAATAAAAGCAACAAATGAAGTACACACAATGAAGAATCTACATATGGACGAACCTTCATATATACTACTTAAACTCCCAAGTAAGTTCAAGAGCATACAAAATCTCGACCAAATCAACTCCTGTGCCATTTTGTGACTCGTAAACCCCCGTCAGCATAGTTTGCTACAGATCTTTACAACGCACATATTTCTAACAATACGCGTACTCTTTCAAACCACGACTTCAGATGCACTAATGGTCTCTAACCTTACACATTTCTACCATCCCAAACAGAGTATTGAAAGGGGTGGTACTTTGTCACCAAGGTAAAAGCACCATAGATGTGGTGTTGCATTCAATTGCTGAAGTGAAGGGCACAGGCCAGCCATTGAGAAATTAATGCCTGGAGGGATATATGTTCCCCTTCTTGTGCAGAGCAGAGCAAAGGGTATGGGGCGAGGGATTTTGGAAGTGACAGCCGGTAGGGTTTTTTCCCCTCTGTTCACGTTACGCCGATCATTTAATACACTCACACACTTTCTTTCCGAAAACCAACCACCGGAGTCGGAGCCTGCAACCTCACTTCAGATCGTGCGTTATTATTGTGGTCACAACTCTCTCTCTAGTCTCTGTAACGTTTCTCTCACTGTGTGACTTCAATTTCTCTCTGAAACCATCTGCGGTTCCTTTTTGCTGTCCCCAATGGAGAGAGATCTTATTAATGCTTGTTGATGTGGTGGTTGGAAGACAGATAGCTGTAAGAGGTGAAGGAATGCAGCTTACAATGGAGAGAACTTACAATGCAGCTTATCAATATAATTGTTGTTTTGTTGATGTAATAGAAAAAATCACTTCAAAATTAGTGATATTAATATCTCTACTAAAATTTGAGATTGTTAAAATTGTTGAGAAAAGATTGTTGTGTTTTTTTATCTCAGCTATACCCCTAACAATTTATGTGTTTTTTACATGAAAAGCACAGGGTAAACATGACATTTCTCTAAAAAAATATACAATTGTCTTAAATACTATAATAACTATCACCAAAACCAAATAACGTAAACTACAATACACCAGGTTTCTTAATTTATTTTTTACAGGAACCTGTGGGGACTCTAGGCTGAAAGCTATCGGAATGGCCTCGGCCTCGTTCGCCACCAATTTTCTTAATTGCAAGCATTGTTCACAAATCACAATGTATCAATTTAACTATCACCAAAACCAAAATAACCTAAAAAAAGTTCATCCCGAAAGTGGTAAAGTTGGCTTTTCCTGAGAAACATAACCTTAAAATTTAAAACGGAAACTTGTTTACCTGAAAGTTTTGGTGAAGTCTGAAACTAAAATCGAAATGATGGTTGATTGTTTGAAATTAAAATGAACAAAATTTCAATGATATAATAACCTGCTGACTTTTTCCTCTTTCATTGTTTTGTATTGTATATGTGGGTATTTGGAGTTTTTTTAAGGAAAGGTCAAACTCATGGAATTCCCAAAAATGCTAATTAGTAATTAGAAATTAGCTAGGGAAGATCCAAATGGGTGAAGAAACTGAAGCTTATGGGTTGTTTATTATCATTGAAACCAAAGTCAAGTAATAAACAGTCTGCCATTTTCATTTGTTTAGGGTTTTGTGTTGACAAAGGCAAGAAGCCAAAGCCTAATGAATTGGGTCTCCCCTCTCCCCCATTTGCCATAGCCATAAGCACAAGACCTCTGTTTTTTAGCTACTTTCTAGTTTCTAGTTTCTACTATCCCTAACATGCTAAACTACTAACTAGTAAGCCTATATATGATGATTAGATTAGTACTACTCTTCTTCCCATAAGATTTTACTTTTAATTGACTGACCTCTCTCCATTTGCATCCCCTACCTACCTTACCTAGCTAGCTTCCCCTTCAAATCAATCCATTCTCATACCAAAGACAAAAGGACAAGGGGTAGTCTCTAGAGACTCTAATTGCAAGGATGTTCGATGAACTGATCAGTTCGTTTCCTGATTCGAGATTCACAATACAATGTGTCATCATTCGGAATAATGTATGTGGCGAAGATTACTAGTTTGAGTAGAATGTGTTTAGCTAGTTAAGTTAGTCGCTTACATAGATCCATTATGTATTTTTTGTGGTTAAGATTAAATTGCCTCTATTTTGATAAGGACGAAATTTTTGAGGCGAGAAATGGTTATTACATCTCCAAAGAAGTTATCGAGTGAGACTGAAGAAGCTTTTTTAACCCATCAAAGATATGAACCTTGTTGTTGTTGCCGACAAGCCAACAATCCAAGCTTGATTCCCCTCTTTCTAGTAGGTTATGTGGATGAAAGGGGGACATGAAGGGGTTGTGTGTAGGGTTAACTAATAAATGGAGTTGATTATTTATGGGTATTAATGATTGCCATGTTTGTGCCAACAAAGGACCATTAAACATCAAACAACTCCTCCACTCCCATCCTCATTAATTATTACTTACTTTGCCTTTTCCTCTTCTCCATCCTCTTCTCCTAGGCTCGAATAGGGTGAATGTTATCTCAAAGTAAGATCCAAATAAAACATTTTAGTGATGGCTAGGATGGTTGCTTATAACGCTATGCATTGTGTTTGTGGTGGTTTAAATTTTTTTCATACCATCACGACTTTGGTCTGAGCCTAATATTACTAGTGGTGATAAACGGTTAGTCGATTATCGATTTTAACCGATAACCGAACCGATAAAGTCGGTTAGTGGTTAACCGATAATCGCTACTTTCTTATTGATTTCGGTTTCGGTAGTAGTATTTTAGTTAGTGGTTAACCGCTTACCGATTAATCGGTTAGCGGTTAACCGATAACCGCCTACTAGTGTGACTACATGGTTTTTTACTTTGGCTAAGGGAAAAAGTTGTAAGATTTAAAACCAATCAAAGTTGCAATTCCAAACATCACAATTCTCACCTATTGCAAACAACCCTCCATCAAGAGTCTCAAATGTTTTTAAGAGTTAGAACTCGAAAGTCACCCCTCTCTAAATCCCCTTTGCACTCGATAGAGTGAACCTTAGGTTGTTGATGACTATGGGCTAGATGAAGATCTTGGAGTAAATGATGACTATGGGCTAGATGAATTGGAGCGAGATCCTCGGATCATTTAGGTTGATGATTTGGAGATAATGAACTTGTTATTTGTGTCTTGTTGTGATTGTGACTTGTGGTTGAATTGTGGGCATGTAGACTTTATGTTGTGGAGTTGTGGTTGAATTGTGTGGTTGCTTTAGGCTTTATGTTCAATTGATTTAGATGACTTTATGGTGTGTGATTATAGAGGCTGAAACAAAAGTAAGTCACTCAAAATTGAGGGTGAATCATTTAAAATGTGGTTGAAATTCGGTTTTGGGTGGTCGGTTTCTGAACGAAAATCGAGAAAGTGAACCAGAACCTGCGGTTTCGGTTAACCGCAAGGGAAAACCGAAACCGATGTTTGCGGTTTTCGGTTAACCGAAGTCTCTGTCGGTTTCGGTTAGTGATCTTGGGACAATTTTGGTTGCGGTTAACCGATATTTCGGTGCGGTTAAACCGAAATCGCACCGACTAACACCCCTAAATATTACTGATAATGAAGTCAACTCATTGTTTATTCGGGGGAATTTTATGCGGAAGTAGGGATGGCAATTTCGACCTGACCCGTTTTACCCGACCTGTTTGACCTGTTTTGGGGCGGGTCCGACCCGCCCCGTAGGCGGGGCGGGGCGGGCATGGGTAGTCTCATCGACCCGACCTGCCCTGACCCGCCCCATTCTCGACCCGTTCTTGTCTAAATTACCTGAAATCTTAGTCAAATTACTATGAATGTTACTTTAATCGCATCATAATTTAGCTATAATAAAGTTGTAAATTAGTGAAAACCTCAATTTCTCCAATATTTAACTACAATTGTCATAATATTGTTTATTTTCTTAGTTTTATAATAAAAATAACGAATATTTCTAATGTTTTTCAAATAAATTGCATACCCATTGGGTCGACCTGCCCCGACCCGTGACCCGTGGTCAATTACCCGACCTGGACCCGCCCTGCCACGGGGCTGGTCTGGGTACCAAGAAACCCGCCCCGGACCTGCCCCATTGCCATTCCTATGCGGAAGGCATTTTCGTAATTTCGGAGCAATTTTTTCTAAATGTCATTTTTCTTTGATCTTGAATGCTATAAATCACGGATTCAGATTGAGGCTATTCTTCACCGATGATTAAGGCTATTAAGCAAATATTTGGACAGATTTTTTCTTGGTCCATTTTTTGGCAGATTCCAAAGGGGTACCATTACCGATTTCGAGCGATTTTTTCGAAAAAAATATTTTACTTGGATTTTGGAGCCTATAGATACAGGCTATTCTTCATTGATATTGAAATCTACTAATAGTTGATTTGGGCGAATTTTATGCGAAGGGCATTTTCTTAAGTTTTGTTTAAAAGGTCATTTTCTTGGATTTTGAAGGCTATAAATCACGGATTCTCCCTAAGGCTATTCTTTACCGATAATTAAGCAATGGTTTGGACAAATTTTTTAGGGTCCATTTTTGGATCATCGATTTCGGGGTGGTTTTTTTCGAAAAGACATTTTACTTAGATTTTAAAGGCTACATAACACGATTTCGGTCGAAGGCTATTCTCCACCGATGATGAAGTCTACCAATCGCTGATTTGGGCAAAATTATATGAGGAGGGTATTTTCATAATTTTGGGTGAATTTTTCAAAATGTCATTTTTTGTTGGATTTTGGAGGCTATAGATCACAGATGCAGCCTGAGACCATTCTTCACCAATGATTAAGTCTAGTAAGCAACGATTTGGACAAAACAATTTCGGGTCTAGTTTTGGCAGATTTCAAAAGGGTGCCATTACCGATTTCGTGCAATTTTTTCGAAGTGACATTTTACTTGGATTTTGAAGGCTACAGATCATAGATTTGGCATGAGGTTATTCTCCATAGATGATGAAGTCTACTAATATCTGATTTGGTCGAATTTTATGCGGATGGCATTTTCGTAAATTTTGACAATTTTTTCATAAGACCATTTTTCTTGGATTTTGAAGGATATAGATCACAGATTCGACCTGAGGCTATTCTTCACCGATTCTTAAGTCTATTAAGCAACAATTTGGAAAGATTTTTTCCAAGTCCATTTTTTGCAGATTCCAAAGGGGTACTATCACCGATTTCTGATGATTTATTTGAAAGTACATTTTACTTGAATTTTGAAGGCTACAAATCACGAATTCGAACCTAAGGCTATTATCCACCTATGATAAATTCTACTAATCGCTAATTTGGGTAAATTCTATCAGAAGGGCATTTTTCGTAATTTTTGTGCCATTTTTTCACAAGACCATTTCCCATGGATTTCGAAGGCTAAAGATCACGAATTCGGCCTAAGCCAATTATTCACAGATGATTAACTCTATCAAGCAACGATTTTGACAGATCAATTCATTTTCTAGTTCGTAATTCATGATATACCATGACGTATTTTGGAAAAATGTATGGCGAAAGTCATTGATTTGAGAAAAAAATGTGTTGGCTAGGATGGTTGCTTATAACGCTATGCATGTTTGTGGTGGTTTAAATTTCATTAATACCATCATCCAATGGAAATTTCAGAATTCTTCATCCAAACCAACCTTTAATACATATTTTGTGCATTTTAATAAATATGTTATTTCATCCTACATAACTTGGCATCATATCTCTCTTCTTTAGTGAGGAGATATGATTTACCACTTAAATCGCAAGATGAAAAACCTCATACAGTTGTTTCTCTAAAATTATATATCCAAACAAATGTTCTAGTGAACAGATTAGTTGGTTATATAATTTGTAATTTACATTATATCATATCATTTTTATGAAGATGTATGGCGAAAGTCATTGATTTGAGCAAAATGTGCTAGCTAGGTTGGTTGCTTATTAAGTATATGCATATATATACAACTTTAACGTGACACATAAATACATAATTCATTTTTGATAAAATTCATAATAGAGGACAAATTTCACCATGAAATCAAACTAATAATACGATTTAGAAAAAGATAAGATTGAGTGGGCTTTTCATCGGTGTTCCAGCCCAACTCTAACTCTAACCCAACCCAAGATTTAGTTTTTTTTTTTATCATTAAAATTAATAAAAAAAATATAAAATCCTCCGCAACAAGCCAACTCTTCAATAATTCTCTCCTTGATTTCCGACGCCCCTTTTTCCTTCTTCTTCCCGTCTCTCCCTTTGTTCCTTCTACTTCCGTCCAATCTCTCTCTCCCCCCAAAGCCCTCTCTCTCGCCATCTTTCGTCTCTCGCCGATCAACCACTACGCTTTCGTGTTTGGTATGTTCATCTATGCTGCTGCTTTCCTTTTGCTTCTTACTTTCGTTCTTTCTATTTCTGTGAATCTTTCTTTTTCGCGCTGGCGGGTGATTGCTTGAAGACGGGTTCAGCTTTTGGTGCGGTTGAGTGATCCTCTAATGTTTCGATGTTTGAAAATTGCAGTTCCTCGCGATCGTAATTCCCGTATCATCATGGCCAAAAGCTCTTTCAAGCTCGAGCATCCTCTGGGTTCGTTTCGTTTTCTTCGATCGTCTTCTCTTTTTCTTTTACGCGTTGATTTTAGTTGGGTTCCTTAGGGTTTCGAACTGTTACTGCGTTTGGTGCAAGGAGGCTTGTGAAAGACGATATCTTTGATGTATTCTCTGCGATGGGTTCTTGTTTAAGTTGAGGAATATCGAGTCTTGTCACTGAATTGTTGGTGCTGCGTATAGTTCTTTGTAGGGGAGAATGGAAGTTTTTGTGTTTGTTTAGCGTATCAGAGTACTTGGCTCCTTCTGTTTCATGTTTATCGCCATCATCTTGCTGTGTCAGTTATGTTGGATTGTAATTGGATAAGCAGAAAGATAAGCTGCTGAGTTTAGATTCGACCTGTGATGCAGTGATACCAAGTGTTGCATCTTTCCTTGGTTTCTAATTTGCTTTGTGACTGTGTTCTTAGAGAGGCGCCAAGCTGAAGCTTCTCGCATAAGGGAGAAATACCCTGATAGAATTCCTGTGGGTGTTATCTTCTCACTGTGCCTCTTCTGTTTCCTTGCCTTATCATTGTGCAATTGTCTGTTTGCTTATAAGCGCCTTTCTGGATCCAGGTCATTGTCGAAAAGGCTGAAAGGAGTGATGTCCCCGACATTGATAAGAAGAAGTAAGTTGATTGTCAACATAAGCTTACTGTCAATGCACCTGTAGCTATATTCAATGTGTTATTTAGGTTTCTCTGAATGTTTATGTACTCATCTTGAGGTCTACCTTTGGCAGCTAATAATGTAATGGATTTTAGCTATGAGTTTCTTATGCTATTGGTTCAGTTTAAGCAAGTTGTTTAATGCGTTGCATATCAGGAAAAGTATGATGTTCATGCTGAGTGAGCAAGCAAATGGCCTCTGGCTTTTGTATCGTATTTTTGGTCGGTTCAGTTTTGTCGTGTTGGGGGCTGGATCATAATCTTACTGCCTGTGCATTTGCCAAATCAGGTACCTTGTCCCAGCAGATTTAACAGTTGGACAGTTTGTGTATGTTGTCCGAAAGAGGATTAAGCTCAGTGCTGAAAAGGCCATATTCGTCTTTGTCAAGAACACATTGCCACCCACAGGTTGGTAAAGTTTACAAGTTGTTCCTGATTACAAAGATGATACCCGCTAATTTCAGTAACTGAATCTCTCTGATCTGATCATGTGTACAAAACAGCTGCAATGATGTCTGCAATCTATGAGGAGAACAAGGACGAAGACGGCTTTCTTTACATGACCTACAGCGGAGAGAACACCTTTGGACTTCTTCACTAAGATGGAGACTCAAGGCAATGTCTCTTCTTGTTCATGACATGATGAAGAAAAGCTCCCCTTTGGAAAAGATGTAAATTGCCAGCTCTGGATTTGTAAAGTTTAATGCTTTCAGATTTGACCTAAACGTTCCATCCTACTACTGGATTCGGATTTCTGCCATAAGTTGGGCTGTAGAATTGCTTTCAGTATGTGTAATTGGAATTCGATTTAGTTTATTAGTCTCTGTTCAGTCCTTTTCTCTTCGCATTGGATTCGATCTTGCTCTCCTCTCTCTCTTTCTCTCTGCTGTGAAAACTGAAACCACTGCCGCCAAAATAGAGAATTTGCAGCAGATCTTAGTTGGTAGTGTTGGTAAGCTACATCGGTTCTCTTCCAATTTTGTTTGTTGGCATTTGCAACCGCTGTTGGCCAAATAAAGCTCAGCAAAGTGTTCAGTTAATTACACACTTAGTGACAAATCCATCGATTAGGAATCAACTGCTTTGTTTCTATTCCAAACTTCAGAGACTCACATAACCAGCAAAGTAAATCGAACATGAGAAGAGAAACGAAGTTTCAAAGATAACTTCCTCCAAGAAGAGGATTTGTACAACAAACGAATAGGAAACATTAGAAGGAAGAAGGAGAAGGAATGAAGGAATATTGGGTTGTTACACTAATACATGAAAAGCTTCAATCTTTCTGCTTCATCTCCAGCTTCAGACAGAGGCAGAGGCAGAGGCCGAGGTCGAAGTTGAAGTAGTCGAGGTCTTCTTGCTGGATTTGGGTTTGAACCATTTGATGCCACTTGTCTTGATCTTACTGAACAGACCTCCGCCGTTCTTGGATCCCGATTTTGCCGCGGTGGCATCCTGGTCGGCGGCGGTGTTCTGGTGGCCGTCCATCGCGCCGATCCCGCCGGTGCCCCACTGATCCGCCCAGCTTGGTGCTTCGTCGTTCATCTCTGTTTTGCTTCTTGAGAGAGAGAGAGAGAGAGAGAGAGGGAGAGGGAGAGGGAGAGGGAGATTTGGAGAGGAGCTGAAGAAATGTGAACTGGGTTGTTTAGATTGGAAAACAAGAGTGGTGGAGGTGAAATGAGAAAGGGGGAAGAAGGAGACATGCCAACTCACACAATGCCTTGTTTCGAAGCAACCATTAGATCCTCTCTCTTTTATTCCTTTGTTCTTTGTTTATTAATTTGATTCCATTCATCTCTATCTTTGATAGGGATAATAATAAAATGGTTTAGAGGGTAGGAAGAGAATATTTAGGATTAGGAAGCATATATAGGAAAGGGACTAGAGGAGCTTCATTTGATACTAGACAATTAAATATTTCTTATGATTAAATTATGTGTATGACTGTATCCCATTAGACTAACTTATATTGAGATTGAGACGAACTTGGGAAAAGATATGGTTTATCCACAATATCTAACTTACCATGTTATTATGTTGGAACGTAATTGTAGACAGCCAACAAATTTCATATTCCAAATAATTAAAGTATTGGACTCATTTGATAGAGTTTAATAATCTTTTACCTTTATCCTTAAAAAGGAAAGTTCACAATCTTACAAAATATAGATTTTTTTTTTATGAATACAAAATATAGAATTATTAGAAGCGTAAGAGATATTTTATCATGTTTAAATTAAGTCGTTTATAAGTACTGAGATTCATATATACTTACTTCATTGTAATGATCCATTCAATGGCACTTAAGGTTCTATCTATTGCTATAATCAATGTTTCATTTTCATCTCTTTAATGATGATCTGATATATCTATGGGCTATGATAAAGAAAAGCAAATAGATGTGAAGACTGAAAGCTTGGATATGCCAAGTTTATCCACCAAATTCATCAAAATAAGAAAAAGGGGAAAAAGCTCATCCAACAGAAAATCTTCTGCTAACATTTGGGCTTGGGCTCACTAATTAGGCCTCAGCTAACGCAGGGTCTCTTCTCCTCCCTGCTCCAAATGTGGGCTCACTCGACCCATTTATCCTCACTGTAACTCGACGGCCCAATATGGCCAGATTTTTTTTTATTTAAAATGGATTCATTTTAAAATTGTGACACTATCTCTGCGCAAATTTCCTTTCAAACACCGGCAAGGCAGGGGGAAACCTAATTCCAAACCGCCACCGTCCGCCACTAGGCGGCGACTCGCGCCCCCGGTGGAGGTTAGTCACTCTTTCCGGCGACGCTTTTGTTGTTGCCCACTCAAACACTGCAATTTCCTTTGATTTTTCTTGACGCCCTTCACTATACCCATCTGCTACAGTCGAGTTCGTCTGCGAACATACCGAACGGACTGTTTCTCAGTTTCAAACTGATAATGGCGGAAGACGTACCCGAAGCGGCGGAGGTGTGGCGTTGGGTCATCGAGTACCTCCCTAGTGTAAAAGAGTTCGATCGGCAGCTTCTTGAAGGTACATAAATCAACTTTTCATTGGCGATATCTGCTTCTTATTCCGACGAATGGGTTCGATTGAGCGAGGGGAAATTCAATCTTTGACGGCTTTATTCTCTTGTTTTTTTTTTTTTTGGGTTTGGTTCACAGAACTGGTCGAGTCAGTTCCGGATGTTGTGAGGAAAAGCGCCGAGGAAATGCTCCAGTCTCCACTTCCCGCCAAGTGTACCTTGGAGCTGGTGATTGATTCGACTTTTTACTCGCTTTCAGTTTTGTTCTCGGAAAATTCTTTCTTTCTCAACTAGTTTGTAGTTTGTGATGCTCGGTATTGATTAGGGTGTTTTGTGTTTGGGTTTGTGAACGATCAGCTTAAAGAGAAAATACTGGGAGGCTTCATTTCAGAAGAGTACTCGAAGAGGTGGTGTGGGGTGGTTCCTGACTCGATGGAGTCTGATTCTGTTCTTCCTATGGAATGTTCTGGTGCTCAGATCAATCAACGGCTGTCCACCGATGAAGCAGGTGATAAGCCACAGGGGAGTGATTCAATAGAAGATGATTCTTCTGATGATGATGTTGTCCTTGTTGACATTTCTGGTGCCAATGCCGGTGTGGAAGTGCAGAATGGTCTTCAACAATCAACAGCTGCCGAGACAGTACATTCTGCAGGAACCAGCGTTGCGAATCGTGATGGAAGGGTAGGATTGGATGGAAAGAAATCAGTACGAGATGATGATCGTGATGGTTCTGTCCATATTGAGGGTTCTGAATGGTTCCGAATAGTAAGCAATCATCTGATGAAGAATTACAATGCTAGTTCAAGTGAGGATGTTCCAAATAGTAAGCAATCATCTGGCGCTGTGGTAGAGAATCCATTGGTGAACTGTGATGGGAACCGCAATGAACTGGTGAAGTCGGGTGGAAATAAGCCAATTGAGACTAGTCACAGTGGTTCTTCAACGTATGTGAAGAGTTCTGCTGCTCGTGCTAATGATAAACAGCCATCTAGGGATGGGGGAGACCGTCCTTTGCAGAATGGTGATATGAACCATCAGCAGGTCAAGTTGGGTGAAAATTACACTCTGGTTGAGAAGAATCGCGATCACTCCCTTTCGACTAGGAGTTCTAATAATCCTCTTTCTAATGGTGACGTCCAGAACGGTAAGCAGCCACCTGCTGCTGCGTTAGAGCATCCTTTGGTAAATGGTGATGGAAACCGTGATAGGCCAATTCAGCATCTTACTGTTTCGTCAACGTCTGTCAAGACTTCTGATGCTCGTGCTGTTAATAGTGCCAATAACAGTAAGCAGCCATCTGGTTCTACTGGGATAGAGCGCCCTTCAAAGAAAAGTGATAAGAACCCTGAGCAGCTGAAGTCAGGTGGGTACGGCACAATTGAGAAGAATCGAATTGCTTTCATTTCCATGAAGAATTCTGATAAGGCAGCTCCATCTAATGATGAGGATATCCAAAACCGTCAGCCACCACCTGGTCCTGCGGTAGGGCATCATCATCCTTTGGTAAGTGGTGACGTAGACAATGCTAAGCTATTAAAATCAAGACATAAGAAGCCAATTCAGATGCCTCGTCAAGTTGGTTCGCCTTCTGATCCCGGTGCTCACACTAATCAAGTGCAGAATCATCAGCAACCATCCCATATGGAGACTGAAAAAGATCAGCAAAATGACCGTCTTAATCGGAAGAGGAAGGTGAACGATTTCCTAGAGAATCACCAGCTGCTACCGGCTCCAGGAATTGCAGGTCCCACGGACCTAAATCTGTGTGTGAAGTGTCACCAAACCGGGGCGGTGTTGGTTTGTGCAACTGCTGGTTGCCCAATGATGCTTCATAAAAGCTGCCTGGGTTTCAATGTAGAGGAAGGAGGAGGAGAAGGAAGCTTTCATTGCCCTCTTTGTTCATATAGTCGAGCTGTTGCAGAGCTCCGTGAAGCTCAGAGACGGGTTGCCTTAACACGAAAGGATTTATCCGGGTTTGTCGTTGGTATGCAACTCTAGCAAGCAACAACCTTACCTGCGTGTGCTTTTACTCCCGAGGTACTTAGTACTAACCCGCCTTTTGCCCCTGAGTTGTTGTAGAAGTAGTGAAGCTATAACGACCGTTCAGCTTGGAATTGAAAGGATTAGTATACTTTTGGAAGGGTAGGTAGTGATCAGGTTCAAGTGATTCTGGAATTTAGTGTTCATATAGGTCTCTTCTTTCTTGTTGCTCATGTATATATAATTTTGTTGAGGCAATCTGCAGCTTATATATATGAAGCGTAGCCCAATAGCTTGTGATTTTATTCCTCATTCTCGTTTGCCCGTGCATATTACCGAGTGCTGTTTGAGAAACATGGCGAACGAGCACCAATTTTAGCTCTGGCCCCGTCGTCGTATGCGGAGCGTTCGAGCCTTTTAGTGGACTAGTGTCGACTGGTTTGATACTTGTCTTTTTGTGGGCTAAATTACACGTTTGGTCACTCAAATTACACGAATCTTTCATGTTTGTCACCCAAATTATTTTTCTTTCTTATTCGCCACTAACTTTACGAATCGTTTCACCGTTAGTCACCGACCGTCAGTCTCCGTCAGACACCGTTAACACCGTTAATTTTTTGATGATGTGGCAAACGAGACTGTTAACCTAATGACGTGTCAATTTAAAAATTGAAAAAAAAAATTAGCACCCATCCTCTTCCTCATCCACTCGCTCACCTGTGGAAGGAATTAAATTTAAGAACTCCCTTACCACCTGTAAATGAACACACCGGGAGCGAACTCAGCGAAGCACCGGATCCGCAGAGACCTTCTTTCCCGAAGAAGCCTCGTCGGCCGAATTTCTTCGTCAACCCATCAGGGACTCTTCCGTACAGCTCGTGGTTGGACAGATTCAGCTCTTTCAATCCGGGGATGGAACCGGAGATGTCCGGAATTCGTTCGGTGAGCGCGTTGTTCTGTAGCCGAAGAGCCAACAACTTGGTTAGATTGACAATTTCCAAAGGGATTAAACCAACGAGGTTGTTTTCTGATAAGTCTAAACGGAGGAGTCGGTGGAGGGAGGAGATCGACGGAGGGATCTCGCCGGAGAAGTTGTTCCCGGCGAGGTAGAGGAGCTTGAGGTTGGAGGAGTAGGCGATCTGCAAAACGGTTGCATCGAGGCGATTGTTGTGGAGGTCGAGGCACGTGAAACGGTGCCATTGACGCAGCTATGTCTCCGTGCTGGCAAAATTTCATAACCAGATCCGCCGCCAAGTCTGGGGCTGGAGCTCCGAGCCGCGGTGGGAGATCCAGCGGTGACGGTTTTGCGGAGGGACGTGAGCGGCTTCAGCTTCAGATCGAGGGTCCTCTCCTCTTGTCCCATTGAGGGTTTGGGATGGAGCTCAAAGCGGCAAACTCTTCTTGGTCTTCGTCCTCAAAGCATTGGCAGGGGTTCATCGGCGGTGATTGAGCCGGCGACGGGAACGGAGACGACTGGAACTGATTGCTCGCAGACGAGGACTGGTCAAAGCGACAAAGCACCATTCGCGAGAAGCAGAGAGAGAGAGGATTGGCCGATTGGGTACTAATTATTTTTTTTTAATTTTTAAATTGACACGTCATCAAGTTAACAGTTCAGTTAGCAGTTCTGTTTGCCACGTCATCAAAAAACTGAGGGTGTTAACGGAGTTTGACGGAGACTAACGGCCGGTGACTAACAGTGGAACGATTCATAAAGTTAGTGGTGAATAAGAAAGAAAAGTAATTCTGGTGGCAAACATGAAAAATTTGTGTAATTTGAGTGACCAAACGTGTAATTTAGCCTCTTTTTGTGTGTCAAATTTGGTCCAAAATTTTTGTTCTTCGACTTTTGAGCTCCCCATTGGAATTTATTTTTTCCCCACTTGGTATTTTCGCGCTCCATTCTGGATGGTCTGACTGCACTCTTCTCAAACTACGAACTTTGATCTATTTCGCATCGGTCTCACATATGCTATGGGTTATTTGGAAGTTGCGATTGTTTTGTTGAGATTGTCATTATGCATGTATTGTTTACAATGCATCGTTTTTTTGTTTTTTTAGCAGAAACAATACATGGATTGTTTCTGTAATGTGACAAAAACTATCACTCATTTTGAGTGATTGGTATATCTCAACTTTTAATTGTGATTGTTGAGATAGTTGAGTTGAGATTGTTTTGTTTCAGTTTTTAGCTGATGCGACATACACAATCACACATTCCAAAAGTTGTATTCTACAATGCATCAAATTTGACAATACATGTATAATATTATACATGCATTCTCAACAATACACCTATTTAACAATCGCAACTTCCAAACGACTCCTATAAAGAAGGTTATAGAGGGAAATGCTGAAGATTGATTTGGTAGTAACCACCGGAACAGGAGGGTTCCCTCCAATTGGATTAAAGAAAATGCATAAATGACTTTCACGAGATTCAATGCACTTGATTTCCATGTTTATGTTTATGTATATGTATATAGCATGTAAGAAAAACAAAATAACATTGGATAATCGTGATTCAAAATAAAGTATTTAGGTTATGAAAAAATGGTGATTCAAAATAAAGTATTTAGGTTATGAAAAAATGGTATATCTCTAATGCACAAATGTAGTATGAGGCGGAATTAATATGTTTGAAATTGAATGCTTTGTGCATGTCGTGTGAGTATAATAAGCACAATATCAACAACAGAAATGCAAGGTTCACTATTGTTAGAGATTCTTGAACGTAAGAATATTTGGGTTTTGAGAAGACGCGAAAAGATTTTAGTTTGGTGAGATACCGGAGAAAACCAAACTATTAATTCGATGGAATATTCAAGTGAACACAACTAAGAAAAAGAACAAGTGAGAAATTTTTCTTCCTTTCATCGTGGAACGGGTAGAGAATAGGACTACAAAATTGGTTATGATTATATGGTTAACTTTAGCCTTGATATGGTTTTGAACTTGGGATGAACCTTAGAGTCACACACTGTTAGGAATATGCCTTAATGAGATTATTATTACTATAATTATGAGTTAGGGATTCCGTTAGGATTGATGGCCGAGTGGTGCCGAATAGTTTAAGGTTTAATATTAGGTTTTTCTAGTTTATTTTCTATATATATGTTCTTTGGGTTTACAAAATTAATTAGAAAAGTATTAGCAAAGTATCTCTCTTCTCTCAATCTCGTCACCTATCTCTAAATCCGTAGGCCAATTCTTCTCCTCGATCACCAATTTCTTCTTCTAAATCCCTAAATACCCAATTCCGTTGTTCTCTATCTCAATTCCTAATTCAATTCGAAATCCTAAAGAACCGTAGTTCTTTCATGCACATTCATAATAAATGAAAACGAATCAAGGCCACATATCGCACGAATCGAATGTCAAAGCTCTATAAATATGTTAGTGACAAATATAGTTTGTATGTACTATCATAATATAAAATATATAGTTTTTTTGAAGAATATAGTTATAGGCACAAAAAAGTTGTTGCTCAAAATTTCGTCTTCCTTCTCTTTATAATCTTCTTCTTTGTGCAATGCATTTGCAGAGCAATTTCTTTGATTCGTACCAATCTTTTTTGATTCGTACCAATCGATCACCAAATAGTTTCTTCTTCATAATCACACTCGCTCATTTCATTTTCACCACTTGTTTGCTTCTGCATCAAATCTTTCCTTTCTCTATGTAGCTTAGCGCCTAAGGAGTTGATCTCCTGTAGTTGTGGTTTAGTGAACAAATGTCAGTGTCAGTGTCCGATAAGAGTGAATAAGGACGGTACTGTTTGGTCCATGTCCCTAAAACCATGTGTCAATTTTGCTTATGAAAACAATCAAATGCAATGGCCTAAAAGTATTCAGCCCTAATTCGAAGGTTATCTCCGACACTCCAACAATGCCTTTGTTCATTCAAATGGTGATGGTTAGTTTCTGGACTTTTTTTTTTGGTGAGACAAATAATGAATATTCATTACACTGTTTTAATTTGTTCTAATTTTACCTACATTCATATTCAGTAAGGTTTCAGTTATAAATAAAATTCATACACATATTTGTTCAGCTTTTGGGTATTCATGCATATCCAAAGATAATAGTTTTTTCTTTATTATCTCATCTAACGTGTTACTGTGAGTATGGTCACATTATACAACTGCAAGTGCAAGTCACCAATCTTAAGAAAACTAATACAAAAATTCCCGAATTCGCTAGAAAATTGTATTTTTATCAAGAATGCGAATATGATGAGAGAATGAATGACCATTCAAAGAAACAAAAAAGTATAAATTCATGTATATCAATCGTGTTTGAATTTTATATTAAAAACTATAAACATATCGTATTTTACCACATTCGCGCATTACCCGAATTCAAGTTTTTTCTTTCTTGTAAAAAAAGGGTTCAAGTCAAAAAAGAATGGGGAGAAGGGGGAAAAAAGCTACAGCCTGTCCTTTTCTCCTCTCTGCACTGTCTCCTCCCAATCCCACCACCGTCTTTGATCGACTCTCTGCCCTCTTCTCCTTTCTTTCCCTTTTTATTTTTTCTGGCTGGTTTCGTTCCAGTTTCTGCTGTGTTGAATTGGTAGGGCACTGCCAAAATATATTCTTCTCCTTCTTCGCCCGTTCTTCGATGCGTATCTTGTTTCCCTGCAAAAGCATTCTCCTCAACTGACCCAAAGCTAGAGAGGAAGAGAGAGCGCGCCAATGGCCGGTGAGGGAATTCACTGCGTTTCATATTCCCAGTCTTGTCGTTTTATGTTTCTTTTATAAATGGTGGGATTTGTTTTTGGGCAATGTCTATTTTTTACCCAAACCTTTTTCAGATTCTTTTATTTTAACCAAACCTATTGAATTCCTAAAAATTATCCAAACGTTAACTCTCCGTCAACTTTTCTGTTAGTAATGCTGACTAAGTATGACCATAATGAGTTGACTTCCTACGTGACGGTCAGAATACCATCATTTACTATTTTTAATAAAAAGATTATAAAAAAACAAAACAAAATCTCACCCCTCACGTGGACGAAATAAGTAACGGTAACAGAATGAATGCCCAGACTTTGATAAATTATAATACGTTTGGATAATAAATAGAATTTCTATAAGTTTGGTTAAAATAAAAGAATTTGAAAAAGGTTTGGATAAAAAATAGATATTGTCCTTTATTTTTTGTCTCTTTATACATAGGAAATGATTAGTGAGTCTTTACTCTTTAGGCTTTAACTTGTTGAAGTTGAATGGGTGATTATATATATATAAATTAGGGCCCAAATTCCTGGGCGCGATCGGCCGTACATGAAATGGTCGGCCCATAAAAAGCAGATTAATAGGAACATTTGATACTAATGATGACTGATGAACATAGACAGGAATGATAATACTAATAGATTGCAATTCAAATCCCAATGGACTAATGGTCTGGTTTAACCATAACACCCCCTCCATGTCCAGCTCTCTTTGTGTTCCCTCTTGGATGGTTTCAATTACTAAACAAACTTGGGAAATTTATTAAAGACAGATCGATGATGCATGAAACACTGTATATTAAAGTATCATCCCGTAACTCAATCGCAAAACAGCTCAATCGATGAGGCTTTATTTATATTAACAGAAAAAGTTTCATTTGATGTAACATTGAATGTGCAGTGGTTCGAGTCCCGTTGTGTCGAACTTTATGCTAATCATTGAGTATCCATTCCTACCCATTAATCCATACAGAGAGTACCAATATGAGTTTTGAAAACTCATCCTATCTGAATTATGAATTTGCAACAACCAATATCCACCTCAGCTATATTCTTGGATGAGCCTTGTACAATGACCGCCCTGCTCACGGCTTCGGTTGTACATATTCTCATAGTCAACTATGAGCTTTAGCCCTGCATAATGACCTCTTAGTTACGGGGTTGCTATGACAAACAATTTTAAACTACGTGTATCTTCTATATTTTAGTTATTAACTACAACTCACTAAATTTATCGACCAAAATGACTTACTAGTTACTACAATTTATTGGCTCCACCTAACTTTAGTGTGTGAACCTAATAAAAAAGAGAACAAATTCCAAACAAATAGTAGGACTACTAGTATGATTAGGGGCAACTAAGCAAGACAAAAAGATTGGATTAAAGAGAGGAAGGTTGGGTTGCAATTTGCAAACAAAGGATCACTCACCCTTTCAAAGTAATAAAGTGAAAGTCCAAAGTAGGAGACAGCCGAATGCCAAAGATTGCGTGCCTCCCAATAAAAGTACCATCTCCATTCTCCAACCCCACCACCTCCTCAATCTTTTCACATATCCCCTTCACATCATCCTACTTTTCTTTTCCTTCCATTTTAATCCCCAAATGTCACGAAAAGGAAACCTATCTTCCCCTACTCTACAAAGTACAAATCCCTCACCCAACTCATTTCCTACAGACAAGGCCAAAACCCATTTCCTTTGTCCGCTCTCTCTCCCTCTCTCTCATTAAAAAAAAAACAAAAATGTCCAAGTCATCATCGCCGCCGGCGATCAACCCTTCCGACTACTCCCACAGCGCCGTCCACCACGCCGTCGCCCTCCGCGACCACACCACACTCTCCCGCCTGATCGCCTCCCTCCCGCGCCTCCCCGAACCTTCCTTGGTCCAGACGGAATCCGATTCCCTCTCGCAAGAGCTGATCGCCGACAAAATCGCGGCGGTCGTCGACCGCCGCGACGTTCCGTTTCGGGAGACGCCGCTCCACCTCGCCGTCCGGCTCAACGACGCGTACGCGGCACGCGCGCTGGCCGCGGCGGGGGCCGACGTGTCGCTGCAGAATTCGGCCGGATGGAACCCCCTGCAGGAGTCGCTCTGCCGAAGACTCCCGGAGATCTCCTCCACTCTGCTCCAGCTCCACCACCGCTCCGCCTGGGTGAAATGGCGCCGGCGGCTCCCCCGCCTCGTGGCGGCGCTCCGCCGCATGCGCGATTTCTACATGGAGATCTCCTTCCACTTCGAGAGCTCCGTCATCCCCTTCGTCGGACGAATCGCGCCTTCGGATACCTACAAGATCTGGAAGCGCGACGGCAACCTCCGCGCGGACACCTCGTTGGCCGGATTCGACGGGCTAAAGATCCAGCGCGCCGATCAGAGCTTCCTCTTCCTTGGGGACGGCGGCAGCGCCGCCGTCCCCCCTGGCTCCCTCCTCGTCCTCAATCGCGACGAGAAGAAAATCCACGACGCGTTCGAATCCGCCGGAGCTCCCCTCTCCGAATCGGACATCGCCGGGTTCTGCTCCCAGACGAGCGTGTACCGGCCGGGGATGGACGTGACGAAAGCCGAATTGGTCGGCCGGACGAACTGGCGGAGGCAGGAGAAGAGCGAATCGATCGGCGAGTGGAGAGCCAGAGTCTACGAGCTTCACAACGTCTCCTTCAGCTTCCGATCGAGGAAATTCGTCAATTCGGACAGCGAATTGGCCGGCTGCGAGCAGGTTTTGCCCTTGGAACTCGACGAAGACGACGATGGATTCTTCGTCGCCGAGCTTCCGAATTTCCCGGCGGATCACAAGGACCAAAGGCGGCACAGCAGTTTTGTCAGAGAGGAAAAGTACAGCGGCAGCAGGCACAGCAGTTTCACGCGGGATGAAAGGGAATTGGTCATGGTCGGGAGAAAGAGCGTTGACATAATTCCGTCAACGTCTTCGGCGTATTCCGCGGCGAGGAATCGGGTGGCAGCTGCGGCGGCTGCGCCGCCACCACCAACGCCGCAGACGAAGGAGAAAGAGTACGTGAAGAGCTTGCGGCCGTCTGTTTGGCTGACGGAGCAGTTCCCGTTGAAGACGGAGGAGCTGCTGCCGTTGCTCGACATTTTGGCCAACAAGGTGAAGGCGGTACGGCGGATGAGGGAATTGCTGACGGCCAAATTTCCGGCAGGGACCTTCCCGGTGAAGGTGAGTTCTGTAAAAGTGAAAATTGGTAAAGTAAATATTATAAACACTGTTTTTTACTGCGCAGTACCATCACGGGATTTACTGGTGGGACCCCCGTGGACCGTTGCTTTTTCTTTATTAAACTTTTTTTTCCTTCCTAAAAGAAAACCAATTCATTGCGCAATAAATAACATAACATTCAAATTTCACGCGGGTGGTCCAAATAAAGTAACAGAACAAATGTTCATGACTCGATTTTGGCCATTGCAGGTGGCGATTCCGGTGGTTCCGACGGTGAAAGTGGTGATCACGTTCACCAAGTTCGTCGAGCTGCCTCCGGTAGACAGATTCTACACGCCATTGTCGAGTCCGAACGTGTTGGGCGATGGCGACGAGAAGAAAGAAGAGGAGTCTCAGTACTCCAGCGCAGCATCGAGGTGGTCCTCGTCGACGTGGCTGCGACGAAACAGTGACGTCCAGTCTAGCAATAGCAAGCAGCACCAGCAGCAGGCTAAGTCGTCGAGTGCTCCTCAGGCTGCGATCGATCCATTCAGCATACCCAGCGGGTACACATGGACGAGCGCGGTTGTAGGTGGAGGTGATGGTGACGGTATGACTACTGCTGCTGCTAGAATGAAGAAATCCAAGTCGTCTGTTAGGAGATCGAACAAGTAATTATTGTTTAGGAAGATTGGCCATAGATTATTGTTAGTGAGTTAGAGGAGTGATCAAGTTCTTCATTTCTTCTTTGGCTTGAAAGTAAAGAGGTATATTCATATTTATGCAATTTTAGTGCAGATAGCGTTTACCATCATAGACGTAGAGCATCAAAGTTTCTGGGTTTCTACCAAGTTAGTTATTGTTGTGCTGAGCAGCATCATAATCCAATCTGCCATATTCCGTTATGGACACTGTTTTTGAATGGACGACAAAGTTCGTCTAGGCTACAATGTTTGAGCGCCAGCACGCAGCTACCAGCGCAAAGACAATCCGCAATAGGTATCAGCGACGGAAAGGGATAATCGCATCAAGCATAGCAACCAGCAGATGCATTACAGTTTTGAGATTGCAGCTCGCAGCAGCTTAGAGAAGACACAGATGGAGCGGAATTGGCGACCATGTTCTGCCATAGATCATCTAGAATCGAGTGAATCGCTTCTAAAGACGTACTGTCATTGGGTCGACGATACAAAATATCGTAAGGGAAGCCTTCATAAGTTTCAATGCACCCCCAACACTTAACAACCCACAAACATGTCAAGCAGCATGGAGCAAGCAGATTCATCAACGACACTAAACTCAGAAATATACCTCAACAATATTCAAAACCCACTGTAAAAGTTCTTCAATGGCTAGAGTGACATTTGATAAAAGGAAAAGCTGCCCAATGCTAAAACTACTAGTACAAAAGCTTGCCCATTGGCTTGTTGTTCTCACTTCTTCTTGCCTCCCTTGGCCGCGTCTCCTGCCTTGGTCTGCAGATAGGCATAACAAGAAGTTCGATTTCAAATGTCAATGATGAAATCCAAGTGAAGAAGTAAGAATAGAACAAAGAATATAAGAACAAAGAATATAAGAGGTTCACGTACCTTCTTCACACCTCGGATCTTCTTAGCTCTGTTCTTTCGCTCCTTCATCTGCTTCCTAGATTTCTCAACCTTGGTGGCCAGTCCATTCTGCGATAGTACACAAAAATAACTAGATTCACTAACTGTACCGAGATCAAACTAACGCCGTATAGAGATTTAAACACTTTCAAACAAACACTCAATGAACACATTACATAACCAATTTGAAAGCACAGAAGCAGCTCACTGAAAATCTGCCTCAAGCATACCATATCAGGTCCCAATGCGGGCAAATATTAATCATATAGCTGTTCAAATAAGTCCTACAAACTATCGGATGCCAACTGAGGCGTCAAGGGAACTTCAACAAAATCAATAACCCTAGAAAACAACAATATGAAATGCCAATGTCATCCACATCCACTGCTGGATGTATAATCAGATTCGAATCACCCACAACGTTAACTTAATAATCAAGATGACTTAAGTTCTAAACCTACCTATTACCATATACAGAGAAGAAAAACCTTATACGAATCCATTCACACAATTGACTGAAGCAAAGCGAGATCAAATATAATTTTAAAATTGCTTCCTTTCCTCTCTGGATTCAATGAAATCGAATACCATCAAACAAAACCAATCATGCGAAGAAGCAAATCGTTCTGCCTAATTAACAGGGAAAGGAGAAAGCACTAACCCTAATCAGCCTGTACTTCGGCTCGTACTTCTTGGCGTTGTCGACAGAGTCATAGATCAGCCCAAACCCAGTGGATTTCCCACCACCGAAATGAGTACGGAATTTGAACACGAATATCGTGTTCGGATCCTTCACTTCGTACAAGCTTGCAAGTTTCTCCTTCAGCTCAGCCTTAGCGATTTCAACAAAGAACGAAAGATTCAGTGAAATCACGAAAAGATGAGACGCAAGAACAACGATGGCGAATCGCACTGCGGGAAAGGCTAGCATACCTTGGAAACGTTAGCCTTCCCTGGATGCAACACATCGATGACGAACTGCTTCCTCGAAAGAAGCCTGTTGGTCATGAACTTGCGGGTACGGATTGTAACTGCTTGCGCCGTCTTGTCCGACGACATTTTTTCTTTCTCTGGACGGAGAAGTTGCCTAATACCTTGCACTAACGCCGACGAAATATGATCTGAGCTAGAGACCGCTATTCCGCCAGGCTGCTGAAATTTATAGGAGGCAGGGAGGGGATGACTAGGGTTTTGTAACCCGAATGGGCCGGATTCAGTGAAGCCCGTCAACGTTCTTAATAAAGACCTAGCGGCTCAGGCCCAGGATGGATGAATTGAAGAGAGAGAGTAGAGGAGAGAAGTGATTGTCAAATACGGAAAAACCTCATACTCGGGTCTAAATTGATAGAAGGTTTTCAACGGTCGAGCAACAGTTAAATCACAATATTGTCCCAAAATTGGCTACCATTTTTTTTGGTAAAACCTCTGGTACGATTTCACAATCCTTTTTGGGAGAGACGATACAAAATTATCACAGGCATAACATGAGAGATGATTTATCTTCAGGATTCATGAAGACTCTTGGCTGAGCAATATGATTACCCACCGAGATCTAAGAAGTCAACAACATTTTGTTTGACGATGAGATGATCCTCATAATTTTACATTTCAAAATGGCTAGGTTGTTTGATATGGATGAGACTCAAGGGAGTATGAGTATAATCGTCCAAACTTAGTGAGTGTAAAGTACGAACGAATTCACAAAATGATTTTTATTTTCTTAATTAATGTGAATAAAGGAAATTCGGGCATGGACTTTCCTATTTTCACAAAGGATATATATAGTTTCGAAATATGCAATGCAAGGTAAAATCTTGGGCAAACTTGATGTATTCAGTTTTGGAGTGTTTGTTGTAGAGATTATGAGAGATCATCATTGAACCTATCCCGCATGCGTGCTGCGCAACTGCCCACTCCGCGTCTAGCTCCTTCCAACGACAGGTCCACACTTCTATTATTTTGATTTTTCCCTAAATTTTTTATTTTGTGTGTGAGGTTGAGGGGGGTTGTTTGTTTACATTTAAAAAGAGAGATTGATCATAGTAATTAACTATTTTAGAATTTTTGTTTTGTCTCGGAGTTAAAAAGATTATATCAAAGAATTTGTTTTCACGTTCCTTTCACTTGGTTCGAGCTACTTCGTTCATACCCTCTACTCTAGTATGCTATTGTGAGCAATTGAGAATACCAGGCTTTCATTCGATTTGGTATCTATTGGATGATGGAAAACCAACAAAATAGGGTCTTGTCATCATTGAACATGCAATTAAAGGGCACTGCAATGTAAAGGACGAGTGTGGGTGCTCCAAAGCCAAATGGGGGATACGTTCTCACGTAGATCTATTTAAAAGAGCCCTTGTAGGGATTTGACTGCTGAATATGCGATAGAAAGCTGAAAGTCAAGTAAGTATCACATAAGCTTGAACGCTGAATCTAAAGTAGTAATGAACTATAATAAAAAAAAAGATAAAGCAAAAACTACAATTTAGAATGCTAATAAGTATGATTTATTGAACACTATAATATTTGTTTGGAAAGCTAAACACGAATATTTGAGAGCTTGCGTGGGAAGCTAAATTTGCATGTATGTGTTAGAGTTAGTCTAACATATCCAAACTTTTGGTGTCGGTATTCCCATCCATCCATTGATCCATCTCGGTCCAACATTTTGCTCTTGCAATGGATCTGCAGAAGGATGAATGTCGGAGATTAGGTAGCTCAACTTCATTGATTAGTAATGCTTAGTCCTTCTTGTCTGATTCAACAAATTGCTTCCATGAGAGGTAATCTACTTGTACCTACGGGCTTGATGCTAGTTAGTGTAACATCCCATTCCGGCAAAACCCATATTTCGATCGCTAGAAAGTTCGCGATTTAAAATCGAGCATTTCGACACTATTTCGGCGAAAATCAGATTATCGATCGATCGAGTAAGTATACGTATTAATTATATATATATAAGCGGCCGGGCATATATATTAGCTTCCCCCACCCCGTCCATTATCATTTTCTTTTCTTTCTCCATTCGGACCGAGAGCAGAGCGAACAGAGGCGCTCAAAGGAAGCGAGGGGGAAAATCTCAAGAGCTCAATTCTCGAGCATAAGTGATCCAAAAATCCCGTAGGTAATGCCTAATCCATCCATACATCGTGATTTATCGATTTAGAGCTTTAAAACAAGTTTTTGGTTCAGGAATTTCTCGAATTCCCGATAAGCCAAATTAGGGTTTCGGAGTATCCGGAAGCCGGATTGAGCCCAAATTTCATATACGAGCTTCCTGCAGCGAGGTAATCAATCCTCTAGTTCTAATCCATGAATTTCGGCTATTATTTAGGTTGGGGTTCAAATCGCTGAATTTAGCTCCGGCCAGGGTTTGATGTGTTTTTATCAAGAATTTGACCCGGAGCCAATAACTAATATTTACGGGGATACTGCAGGGGATATTAGGACGGTCTCGGATTTTAATTCGGGGTTCGTTCGTGAAATTGACGTTTTAGTACGGGAAGGTTAAACCGGTGTTTGAACGACCAAAACTGGTGAGGGATTAGCACGGCATACCGGGTTTGTCGTATCACGATAATTATATTGATGCTTAGAATTGACCTAGGTGAATTAGAATGGCATGATTAGGGGTGTATGAACTTTTATGCTATATGATGAACCATGGATGGTTGTATGATATTATTGACTTGCCCTATCCGATATGGACCTTGTTTATGCTGATGATTTCATACATGTTGCCATTTGTGGCTTAACTGTTGATATGACTTCCTGGTTGTTCGATAATGTGTTTTGACATTATGTGATATTATGGTTGTATTTGGATCCATAAGTGGGGGAATAAACTTCCCAAGGTGATATTATGATGTTTAAGGAGGATGACTCGCACGAGGGTTTATCCCGAGGAAGTGCAATTATACGACTCCTGGTTATGTTGAGCCAAGTATGGCCCGGTCAAGTACAAGTACAAGTAACGAATTATGAGTAAGCAAGATGAGATATGGATCATGTATAAGATTACCAAATAAGAGTGATTTGGTCTCATGGTCAATCACATAGTAATTAGGGCTCCCCATGCTATTACTCCGTTATGATATGTTATGTCACACCCCTGATGTGGTGTTGACCGTTGATTCATCATGAGATATGACCACACCCAGAGTGGTGTTGAGTCCGATATGACCACACCCAGGGTGGTGTCAGGTCCGATATGACTACACCGGCAGTGGTGGGTCCGATATGACCACATCCACGAGATGTTTGGTCCGTATTCCCGGGAGAGTAATTAGCATGGGAGTAGCCAGGCGCCTATAAGTAAAATATGATAAGACGCATATGCATAAGTCAAGGTGGTTGAGTCTTTTGCCCATTGGGACATGAGGATGGCTGAGGTCCGATCCTAGTGTTTTGGCTTGTTTGCTAGATGTATGGTAGGGGTATGCTCTGTTATGAACTCACGATGCTATGATTATCTCACTCAGCTATGAGCTGACCCTCTTTATCCTTTTTCTCTGCTTATGCTATGTGTAAGCAGATCATCAGTAGCAGCAGTAGATAAGTGTTAGGTGAGAGAGGAGCTAGAGTTGAAGTCAGGATGAGGTATTGTCTTCAACTATTTTGTGCTTGGACTACTACTCGGGATTTTGGCCAGTGATCCACACCTTTTTGTAAAAATGTTTTGAGAACGTTTTTCATGTGCATACTAGCTTCTGATGTAGTGTGAGATATCCACAGGTGTGGAAAGTTGATGATATGTGTATATGTTGTGTAACTGTGTAAGTTGTGACGACTATGGTATGTATAAGTATGGTATGCAGTTGTGGAGTATGAAAGTGTGGCTATGGCTAACAAAAGCCAATGCATATGGTTGTGAGTATATATGTTTGTGATGAATTATTTTGCAGGATAAGTTGCAAGAACTGTTAGCCCATTACGCGAGTAATTCATGTCGAAATTTTATTTGAGTAAATTTTGATAATTAATGTAACACCCGAGATGAATTCCGCTGCAATTGTATGAACAATATGATTAGGCAAAACGTATAGGGTCGGGTGTTACAGTTAGGACTGGTTATTCGACTAAGCTAGCCTGTTAATACATTCGCTGGATTCCGTGTTAACAGTATAAGACTAATTTATAGAACGTCAAGATAAAAGAAAGTGTTGAATACCTTTCCCGTGATAATTAAGGTAACTATTGTTCTGCTATTAAAATGACTAGTATGCTAATGATAAGAATAGGCAAGCCTTTCATTCTTGGATCCACACAGGCTTTGCTTGTAGTATTTTAAAAAACAACCTATTCTTAACAAATAACAAAAGCCACCGCAAACCCTTTCCATTAGAGATAATGCTCATTTTAACCTTTTATAAGAGTAATAATTTGATTTTCTCCAACATCTCATAAGATTGACAACGTAACTTCATTTTTGTTTCAACTTTGATAAATATTTGTTCGCACTAAATGATCTATATCAACATACAGTTGGATACTATTGCTTGCATTGGCTTATCATATATATTATCACCTCATGCCGAAAACATAAAAGAAACTAACTTGAACACATACTACATTCATTTATTGGAGACGAGTCATTTCATTTCTCACCATGCCGGTATCATGTTTGGAGTCACAGTTATCTTGTGCCGATGTTAGCGTGATACATGCATACAAGCAACATTAGTTAACGGGTTTTCTTTTGTTTACAAGATTTTTAACGTTATAAATTATCACATTTTACATGCATGGGTCCCCCCACTTCTTACATATTATTGAAATTCATGTAGTTATTCCACATGTTCTTCTTTTATCTTAGTTATTACAATAGGTTAAATCATCCAAGTCTAACAAGAAACATCATGTTATATACTATACTATGATATCATAATAAGGTTCTTGATATAAACCCGCAGTCCCTCAATCATTCTGAACTTTCGCCGTTTGTGGATCACTCGAATAAATGCAGGAATTCGTGAGAATATGGTATCTTCAAGTTATAGTAGATTAATAAACAATTTGTATAAGGGACAATTGCTCCTTAATCGTAAAATACTTGCACAAATAACTATATTAAATAGGAATTGTCTTTATATGATTTTTCTTTCATGCAACCCCAACTACAGAAACCACTGTAAGGACGAATGCGGTACTATCCCGGAAGAAGTGACGAAGACATTCTTAGGAAGGTTGAAGAAAACCTTCCCAATTACGATTGTGTCCACAATTTCTTATTAATAGCAGAATCAAACCTGAGTCACTACTAGATCAATTCTGCGCCGATATTCAACTAGGACCATTAACCATAGTGTGGAGGATTACCACCTACTACAATATCCAACTTTTGCCTCGGTCATTTACTGTTTTAGAGCGCGTGTATGACATGCAGCCTGCTCTTCCTATTTTGATGAAAACAATAGATTATAGAGGGAAAGAATGAACAAAAGAAAGACACTAATGATTCAAAAAGGGCTTGTCAATACCCCTCAGTGTTATCTTACCACACAAAAAAAGCCTCAAAATTCCCACCGGCAATTTTGGCCTCAACCCTCTTGAACCCTTCCGATAAAAAGAAATTTGTCTCGACACTATCCACAAATGGATTAGATCTTCAACTGAACAGCGACGAATCCTCCGTTTCCCCCTCATCGTAAAACAAAAAAACAGAGCGCGGAATTATTTCCTAAAAAGCAATATCGTCCAGCGTGGAACCAAACAGCAACATGTAAAACGACTAACGAGTGCAAAACTTTCTTCTTGTGGTGGCTTAATAAAGTGGGAACGGAGGCTCAAATGGAGCTGGAGTCCCTTCCGAAGATGAACCGCTTCACCCAGTCAGTCACCACCAGAGATCTGGTGCGCCAGCTCACCAGCTTGCTGTAAAATATAGAGAGAGAAGGAAAAACGGCGGCAGGGTGAGAAATCCTGAATGCTGAGTCCCGCCGGAGATGGAAGAGCTAACGGAGAAAGCTTCGTTTTACCTTGCATAGACGGAGTACCAGAGCCACTGAGTGCTGTGGCCGATTGACACCCAATCGCCTGGAAGCTGAGCTGCCGTTTGTTCCCCTCCCAATGGAGCAAATTGCCCGAAATGCTTGTACCTGAAGCAGGGCAACGCAAGCAACGATCGTGTTATCCTTCCAGCAAAACGGTTTGTTTGGGAATAGTTGGGGTCTCTTGTACAGTTTGATTTAGAGAGAAAGGGAGGGAACCTGAAGGGACGGAAACGATGGCGGCCTTCTCCTCTGAACCTGAGTGGTCCTTCAGGATTCTTCTCAGCTTCTTCCATCCGGTTGAAGCATTTCGCAAGGTAGGCACCCTGCTGAGCTGCAACCTGAAAGCAAAGCGAAAATCAAAGTCCAGTTAAACCGACCAAAAGTGCAGTGTTTGGAATTGGACATTGGGCCAATTCAGTTTGGCCAACATATGAACTGGATGGGGAGGTAACTGTACGCACCTGAGCTGTTGCTGGGAGGTTCTTGACCTGGGCGTCAACTTCTTTCAGCGCTGCTTTGAGCTCTTCGATGCTGATTTCGACAGAGCTTTTCGAATCGTCCTTCAGAAGATCCGCAATGTTCCGGAGTTTCTTTGTCTTCAGGTAGAGATCCACTTGAGGGTACCTTTCACAGATGTCGTCGACCACTTCTTGAAGTTCCTTCACCGTGAGTTTACCAGAGTTGTCCTTGTCTGCCTTCTTGAATATTGAGTCAATGTCTTCCTGCAAGCAACAGTGGAGTAAAAGGCGATTAAAAGCAATAGCCAAATCGATCAACTTGGCGAAGTACATGAAATTAGTTCCAAACTGTGGCCCAAATTGCATTGGTGAAATTAGCACAAGTTTGCCAGGAATGATTGAAACTTTAGATTTGTAAACTAATGGGACAATCTTGGGTTTTTGCTTCCATTAACCTGTTCCAGATTAGAATCTTGTCAGGAGCTCACAAAAAGAAATCAAAAGAGCAGGACTGCCATTTGTGAATATATTAACCGTGACTGGAAAAAGGAAGAGAGAAAATTAAAGAGAAAGGGAGAGAGCATCCATTTATCCCATAAGTTAGCATCAAAGAGCTTTCAAGCACCAAACAATTACTTCTGAAAATGATAAGCACATCATTATTAAGGGAAGGCCAACGTTGATCAATAGTTCATAATTAGGGTCATTGATCCACAGTTCATAATAAGGGTCTTGGATAACAATGGAAAAGGAAATTGAAGACAATACCATGACTCTGCGCTGGTTAATTGTAGCACAGTCACCAAGGGCATAAATGCTATCAGTTCCCTCAACTCGCAGCCATTCATCAGTTGCTAAAACACGCCTGGTTTCCTGTTGACAATGAAGAGATTAACTATGTGGCTATGGGTAAACTGGAAAGTAAAATGAAGGTAAAGAAAGGCCAAGGGACTAGTCAGTGAGAGTGAGAAAATGGCTAACCTGGCCAACTTGCTTCATAAAATCCTTTACAACTGGATCAGTTCCAATTCCAGTCGACCAGACCACCATTCCGTAAGGCATAGTAGCAACTTGCCCATTAACCCTGGCTTTCGTGGAGATTTCCTTGTCAGAAACTTTGATAACCATTGACCCTAGTTTCACATCTATGCCATCTCTTTTGAACTTGTCTTCAGCAAATTCTGTAATTCGTTTGTCAAACCTGCAATGAAGAATTGGCAAGCATGAGAGGATGACACATGAAACGTTTCAACAGCAAGTTTTCAAAGTGCCAGCAGACAGTAACATCCATTGTTCTTTCTGTTCACAAATCATTAAGAAAGCCGGAATAAGTCTCAACCTTCCCTAACTTTCTAGTTAAAATACCAATCAATCATGCAAAGTATTATTTGAATAAAGTGGAAACCACTGAATAAGGTAGATGCAGGATTCCATTTGTGTGCACCAGACATGATAACATAAGCACAGAAGATTCCCTTACATGGTTAGAATATGATCCGCTGCCTCAAGCAGTGTTATCTTGACATACTTCCCAGCTGCAGGATACAACTTGACCAGATCCTCTTTCACAAAATCATGGAGTTCTGCAGCAAACTCCACCCCTGTGGGCCCACCGCCAACCACCACAAAATGCAACATCTTCTGCCTCTCTTCATCGCTCAGACTAGGCAAGCTTGCCTTCTCAAAAGCATCGATAACAGATCTACGGATCTTTTGAGCATCTTCAACTTCCTGACATGCAACAAAACATCCATCTACCGTTAAACACAAAACTACAAACAAAAAGAGAAACCCGTCTATATTAGTCTACAAACCGAGTAAATCACCTTGAGAAAATTGCAATGTTCGACGACACCAGGAGTATTGAAAGTGTTGGGACGGGCACCCATTGCTATGACAAGGTAGTCATAATCCACCACAAATTCTTCCTTCCCTTTCCCATCGATGTTCTGGTTGGAACGGCAGTGAACCTTCTTGCTCTGGGAATCGATCTTGAAACACTCAGCTTCCCAGTAATGGACGTCAACATTCTTCTGCAGAAGGAGAAAATCAAACACCGAGCTATGAGCGTGAGACACAGGTTCACTTTCCACAGACACCATTACTTCAAACGAAATAGTCATTTTAGAGAGTGGAAACCTTCTTGACGATGTTACGAATTGGCTCCACGATGCTGCGTGGCTCCACTGTACCAACAGTGACACTAGGCAACAGAGGAGTGAATGCGAAGTAATTCCGTGGCGAAATCACTTGAACGTCGTAGGAAGGATTGTCCAATTGCTTCAGGAAGCTCGTCCCTGCCCATCCGGTTCCGAGAACAACAACGCGCTTCTTCTTGATCTCAGGTGGAGCAATCGGACTCGTTGAGTTCGCGTCCGCATAAGCCAAAAGGCCTCCACCACTACAAACAAATTCCGCCGCGAACAATCCAAAACAAACGCGTAAGCTTGGAATAGCCAGCTAAACACTAATAGTACAGGATACGGACTCTCAGAACTAGCATCGATTGAAAGAAACGGATCGGGATGTAAGAAAATTTTCGATCTAATCCTCGTTTCTCCACATACGTGCAAAGTAATTTCAAAGAAACGCAACTAAGATAGCAGAGAGAAGGAACAGATCCACTAGGAGACTGATTTTCTCCAAACAATTCAAAATCAGATCTACATAGACGCATCGCCAAGCATGAGAAAATCCGCCATGAGAAGTCTCAGATTGCCAAAACAAACCTACACAAGCTCAGTAGTGCCTCCGTTCACGCCAAACGGTTCAAATCGAAATCAAAATCCACAAGCGTACTCAATTCAGTTCAGTAGCGCATAGGATTCACAGCAAACCGAGTAACCAAAAACGATTCACGCTATCAGTTAACCTTCCAAAACACTGTACCTGACGGTGAATAGCAGAATAGCAGAATAGCAACGGAGAACGATGAGAAACTAGCAGAATAGCAACGGAGAAAACAGAGAACCGTACCTGACGGTGAATACCACAAGCAGCTTAGAGAACGACGAGCTGTCACTATACGTTCGAGAAGCTCTCTCGAACAGCTTGATCGCTTTCATCTTTCAAATTCTCCGGAGGATATCCCGTCGACTCTGTTTCTCGCCGCCGATTCAACAGTTCCTCGAAGCGAGTAGTGAAAGAGAGAGAGGGATAGAGAGTTTCTGGATTCAAACGTCGTCTCTGATGAAATGAGAAACTGTGATGGTTGGAGGGATAGAAGAAGAAAGGAAAATTCAGAACAGAGAGAAAATTTCCCCAAAACAATTGGAGAGAGAGAGAGAGCGAGAGGGAAAAAGGAGCGATGCAAGAAATGCGGAACGTGTGAGTCCGTACGGGGTGAGAGCAAATGAGCGTTGTTGATCTGGAGGTTTCCAAATTCCAGCCGTTCTTTCTTTTCTCTTTTTTTGTTGCCTTGATGGGCAAGTGTACGAGGCCACGTGGTATACGGGGAAGATTCTTTCCCGCCTTTCCACTTGCACGCGTAGATGCTTGACACGTGGACACCGGCTTGCTTTTTCCGGATAGTGGGCCCGCGGCTGGCGTTTCTTTGCCGCTAGATGGGCTGGGCTGGCCCTGCATGAAAAAAAGGGCTGAAATGGACCGTCAGATTCGGTAGTGTCAAACTGAAGATTTGTCAACTTTGTTTTTCAGTTAGAGATAGAATATCAATTTGGCCTAGTTGTTGCTCAATAGGGAATCGGTATATACATTCAAATTCAATCGAATCACCCTAGCAATAACAAACTGTCGTAATGGAAGAGGGCAGAGGACGGTACACCAGCGGCACATGCTGACGTCTAGAAGGGCGGAGGCTGCTAGGGTGCATTGCCTTGCCTGCCATTGCGGACAGGCTGGAAGCCGCCGGCAGGTTACATAAGCACATGCTGACTTACGAGCCAAGCTTCCTTTTTTTCTAACTCTTGCGAGAAGGAAAGGGTTTCGATCTATACCGGGAAATGGCAAGGTCACGAGGTACAGCAGCTCCGGAAGACTAGAGTACCTCGACAAACTCCGGGAACAATGTCTTGCTCACTTCATTGACGAACAAGATCGATTGATCGCTTTGCCTTCCACCCCCATCCGAGAAGCCCTGCAGATCATATGAACATATTCCTTGATGGAATACGGCATGTCAAACACTATAACCTGCCCAACACCCAACCGATCAACTCTTCGACCCAGAACGATCACCAGAGCTTCCCCCCATCGAGAATTCCCTCATCACTTCTTTCCTCTCCATCATCGACTTCACACCATGGACCCCAGGTAGATCACGCGGCTGGTGGGTTGAAATGCTGCTTGCTTGATAGAACATCGAAAAGCTTCTGCTTCTTCTGCTTGGTCTCGACCTAGATCGGCACCTGTTTCACTGCCATACTAGGCTTGTTAGGCTGGCCAATGGAGATTGAAACAACGTCTGTAGACATCGAGCTAGCCAGTTCTCGACTGAATCAGAGATCGTAGCTGAGTACATCAAAACCTGCAGTTGAGCCAGACTGAGGAAAATATGCATGACCTGGCCTCGAAACCCCTTATGAAGCATGCAGTCCATTTCATCAACCACAAACATCGTGACATCGTCTAACTCGATATCCTGCTTTGCTAGGGGATCAATCAGACTCCCTGGAGTAGCCACGATCAGCTTGATACCTTGATGAAGGTGGTGGATTTGTCCGGACACAGGGATCACCACCGACAACAAGAGCAGTCTTGATTGGCAAGCAACATGGCTTGATCTTCCACTTGTATGCAGAGCTCTCTAGCCAGTTTTAGTACGACTGACAATGGCTTCTTCTCACTGTTATAGCATTTTGTGCAAGGCGAAATGCTGCACAATGGGAGATGACTGGAATGAGAAAGGAAGCGGTTTTCCCTTACCCCAGGGTCAGCAGAAGCGAGAGGACTCTTCCCATTAAAAGCAATGGAATCACCTGCATCTTGACCGGGGTAGGCAAATCGAACCCTGCTGATTCTACGTTGTTCAATAGCTTCAGAAATGGAGATTGCAGCGAGAATGGTAAAATTGCAGGTGGAGCTAAATTTCCCCTAACATGAACGCCGAGTTTCATCCTCAGCAATTCAGTATGATAAGCTGATAAAGACTGGAGATTCTGATCTTCCATCAGAAACATAAAAGCACCCATCCTTTCCAGGTATCTTATCGATGGCAGCAGAGCTCCGGGCCTTGGCAATGCACGAGTAGCGTTTGCTTGCAGTCCAAGCTACACATGTCGTCATCGGTTTATTGCAGACTACTCACCATAGCGGCCACATATTATGCATTTGGGATATCCTGGAAGAGCTAATCGCTGCTGTCTAGGAGTCTGAACAACCTCAACAGCTGCATCATCAACTGAGAAAGAAAAGCGACAATAAGAGATACTCATTCCGAAGCTATCGACGGTCATGGAACCATACGAACGCAGGAGCACCAGGCAGCTGAATTGAAAACTCTCAGCTCCGGCAATGCAGTCCGAGAGGAATCAAAATGTTCCCTTATGGGAATTAGCTAGAGAAATTCAGACTGAGTCAGATAGGCATAGAAAAACAAAATGCAAGTCACAGTACCTGGGAGTTTAATAGTATCTGCACCGACAATTGGATATCTGGTCCAAACCTCCATGATCGAGAGATAACTTCAAGCTTTTCCCGCAGAACTAAAACCCTAGAAATGCAGAAAGACGAAGTTCTTCGTTGAAAGAAGACGGTAGCCGCTGGCGGTAGGAAAATCAAGAGGAAGCCCTAGACTCCCAGCCTATACTGGCCAGTTTCTCGACGACGACTCAAAGCTCGCCGGGAAGAGGTCTGGATTAACTGATCTTGGAGAGAATCGGCGCCGGCGGGACGATGGGGGAAAGTACGGGAAAGGGAATTTGTGTGATTTACCGCCCAACTCCGCTGGTTAGACTGGATCCACGTTTTGGGCCTCATGAAGCAAGATTCCAGATGGATCAAGTGAGCCTTCTTATTACGATAGCTTTCGACTTTGGGCTGAACGTTGGGCTTGGGCTTTAGTTTACATTTAATGTATTTTTAATTCTACTTTATTATTTTCTCTACAAATTCTTAAACACTTTTTTTTTGTCATTATATAAAACAATTTACAATAACTACGGGATTAAATAGAATTTATTAATCATATTTTTCAAATATTAGCCAAATCTTTTGTAACACATAAAATTATTAGTTATTTGTCTGTTACCATTAGTAATTCTTAAATAAAATACCAAAATTTTGAAATGTTAAACGTCATGTGTCTCTTCCAACTCGACCTCATGTTACCGAGTCACCATTACTAACGAAACTGCTAACAGAGAGTTGACATCTAGATCTAGATAATAAATAAAAGCCGAATGATGAAAACTGTTGCTCCATTTCAAATTTCCTACAACGAGAGTGATTATAGGAAGGACATTTTGGTCTTCACAATTGCTTATTTTCTTATTTATTTATTCATAAAAAAGGCATACACTGGGATTTGAACCTTGGTCTCTTTAAAGGCAAGCAAACATCATAACCAATCACACTAAGTATATTTGTTGTATCTATTTAAATTCAAACATACACGAACCTAAATTATGAAAATCATATGACTTTTTTAACGATTAGTTGGCCACTGAATCTCCCGTAAGTACTTATTTGGTGTTTTAATACTTTGATTATTTTAATTGTAGTTTAATACTTAATTTAAATTTCTATCTATTTTATAAATATACAATAACCCTAAAATTGCAGCCCAAATATCACTGGTTCGAATATTGCATATCGAATTGCAATATTAAACATGTAGAAGCAATATCGACTTCTTAAATTAATATTATTTTTCAGAATTACTATGGAGAAATTATATCTTTGTGCAAACTGAGACTGGTTCTTTTAATGTTTTAGTCGGGATAACCGCTACATTTTAAACTTCTTCATAATCTGGCATGATTGGATCCAATGATCATTATACAAGATTGTGTTTAATAGGGTGGCTCATTTCACCACTTTTTGGCGTGTTAATGAATTTGTAGGACAATGACAGGTCTACATCTACACTCATCACAATCTACACATCATATAAATGTGAAATGTGAAATGAGAAAAGAGGGATTCCATTTCAAATTTGATGCGTACAGAGCAATTTTTTAGGGGTAAATTTAGAAAATGCCAGTGCGGTCGGTCTGTTGAGCACGAAAGTAAAAATATGTTTTCGTTTAAACGGGCCCAAACTGTTATTTGGCCCACTAATCGTGCACCCATCGCCAATGCAGTCAAATTCGGGATTTTGATCGTAAAATCGTAGGATTTTAGGATTTTACTTAGGGATTCCGATCTTGATTTTACTATAAAATCGGTGGACCTTAAAATCGTTTAAAATCGGGATTTTGATCGTAAGAGAACAAAATAGGTGGTTTGAGCCAATTTAAAATAAGTATAACTGTTTCAGTGGAAAGGGCAATGGAATCTCTTAGAAAAATATTCAAAAATAATAAAAATAACCAAATTAGGGTTCGGTTAATCTCTTTCCCTTCACCCCATTTAACTTATTGGTAAAACACCTGTCCTAATATTGGAAGTATGTAAGAATTAACATCATTATTAACTAATTAATTTATTAATGAATATATTTGTACCAAGCCACTAACATTACTTATTTTATTGGAGTTCAATTATTTTTAGTTTTAAATCATACTTAGTAGACGATGTCGAAATATTACTTTGAGTTAAACAACCTAGACATAACATGAAAATAAGAGCCAAACCCATGAACTATATCCCTTCATCATGAATTATTTTGAGTTACACATTAAATAACAATTAAAATAGTGATTTTGGAACATTAATCTTGAGAATTATCTTATGGAAAAAAAAATCTTCTGAATTATCATTTTAAATGCTATGTGTCTTTGTAATATTAATAATTTACCTTATTAATATTCTTATATGCTATGTTCTATATGGTACTTAAAATCCTACGATTTTGCGATTCGATTATACGATTTTGATTTTACCCCAGTTTTCGATTTTAGGTAAAATCTCGATTTTAACTGCTTTGCCCATCGCAGCCTCTCCAAATCTTCCTATTCTACTCGCCGGGTCATCTCCTCCACTACAAAATATCTCCTCATGTACTCAAAGTTCTCACTGAAACCTAATATCTACAACTTAGGCGCAATTGTATTGTGTTCACGAAGATCTGAAGGCGCAAGTGCAACAGGTCCAGGGGTAAACAATATGTATAAAGCGTTGGCCAAATTGAATTGAGTCATTCTACTTGGAATATGAAGATTTTTGCTTAATTGCTTTGGTTCGTGATGCAACTATGTTATGTTTGAAGGTAGACCAACGCAAACAACAGCACAGCTCCAGGGCTATTCTGCACATTAGGTAGTTGGGGCATTAATTGATAATTATTTGAGATTATTCCTACAAGTACATAATTTGGAACGTGCCTTTATATTGCATTGATTAATAGTTGTTTGAGATTTTTCAAATGAGTGATTTGACATGTTAAACTCTCTTATTTTTGAAAATGGAGTCTTCGAAGTGGAATATGAAGATTTTGGATTAAGCTTGGTTTCGTAACGCCCTAATGGGTGTTTATTCTCTAAAATGCAGCTGTCTTTCAAAGTGCCCGTTGCAAATGGCAAGTCAGGATACAACGATGGTACCGGTACACGTTTATATCATTAGTAGGTAGCAGATTGTGTCCATTCTACTATATCATTTAGCTAAATACTTAGTTGTTCTTTTCAACTAAAAATCATGCTTAAATGCTGTGAATGGCCTCAGAAATGTATGTCTTTGTATTAACTGTTAATGATTGTGAGTTTTGGTTTAATGGTGAAAAGTCCATTTATTTAGAAGTCTAAATTGGGCAAACCTATTGGACAATAGGAATGCCATACATTAGTGTCGTGGGAGGTTTGTTTGATGTCTCAGGGTGTTAGATTTTTAAGAAGGTTGTTTGTTGTGGCAAAGAGTCCCTAAAGCTAGCGAGGTATTCCTATGTGGGCTTTTTCTTTGTTTGACTTTTTCTCGCCTTTTTTCTTATCTCTTTTTCTATTTTTGGTTTTTGTGTGCTACCTTCAGTTGCTACGTCTTCATTTGTGAGCCATCTATACTTTTCTTATTCAGTGCCTAAAAATCATATATACTCGATTGCATAGTAGTTACTAATAGATACATTTATACCAATAGAGAGATTTTAAGTTTTATCAGTTGTTAGTTTTAATATTTACTTACATTGGTTGTTTATGTAGTTTTCTTTGTAATATTTCTCATTATACAACTAATTACTATGGCTACGTAGTTGTATAAGTGGGGTTGGACATGATAGTTCTTAGAAGCATCAATACTTGAAGGTTATTATAATGACCAAATTCTAAAGTTATGGTTTGCCTTCAACTTGCTTGGAGCATTTCAATTATGCATCAATTGTTCTCTCCGTGTAGTTAACTCTCAGACAAATCGAAAATCTTGCTGATATGTGCTTGATTGTAGTTAAATTTAGGGTTCTACTGCATTGTTGCTTTACTCTTTTTTCGTGGTTGAGTCTGCTTCAAAAAATTTAGTTTGATTTTAGAAAATTTTGCTTCTGCAGTCCTGTCTTGCCACCAACGCTTTCAATAGATGGAGACGGGAGAGGCGAAGGCTATTTTTGTGTTGTTGTTGCTGGTTTAGGGATCGGTTTGTGAAGAAGAGGGAGAAGAGAGGGGGAAAGGGAAATGCAGGAGAGGGGGATAACTCTTTTCTCCGACAAAAATGGAGTGAAGAAAGGAATTATGATCAGTAAGAATATGGTTATCTTACATAACGGTCTCTATTCTGTTTGAATTGAGCTTGAGAGGCAGTGATAAGGACGGGCTGCAACCAATTCATAGTGAGAAGAGAGCTATGAACTGTGATCATGTCTTATTTCAAGTTAGAAGGTAGTTTCAGTATAAGGATTATTTAATTTGACAAGTTGTTTCTTCCATGATTCTTGGTAGTTTCAGTGCCATTCTAGCCAATGTTTAGTCTGTAATTTTTGAGAATTGATGTGCGAGTAATGACTTTCACTTAGCTTCAACTATTATGTGTGTATTTATTGGCATGTGATAGAATTCTCTTTTCCTTTTCATTGAATTCATTTTCATACTCTAATTGTATTATTTGTACATAGGCAAATCATGCTCGAGATGGCAACTCGCTGATATGGCTGGTGCAAGGAATGAAGCCATCATTAGAATTCAGACCGACAACGGGGAGGGATGCCCAGGACTAATTCAATGATGATTGATGATGGTATAATAAAAACTGCAGTCTGCATCAGCACCAATTTCTAGGCCTAAGTAAAGGTATTCAACCCAGAACTCTGCTTAGCGCTAAAAATTGCCCTCACCCAACCTTGATCCTGTTTGACCCACGTCTGAAGAGTCAAGATATATGACTAATCCTCCCCGTTCGTATTTTCTTATTGACTCTTTCTGACCCTGTAGGTTGGGGCGGGTCGGGAAGAATTGGATTAGTGGGTCGGTCCTAATCAAGTGGAATCTCAATCCCTTCACTCTCACTTGCTTTCTCTCCCATTCCACATATGGGTAACATACAGTAATCCGGCCAACGGACCGGGTAATAAGCTAGTTTGGTTAATATTATGTATTTTAGAAGGTTTTGCTCATCATTTGAAATGTTTGGCATATGTATTTCGGAGGGTTTGGTTAATATGATGTGTAAGCTCATTTCCCAACTTATATATTTTTGGCCGTTCCTTATTTTTTAAAAATAATTTTTTAGAAGGGAAAAAATCAAGAAGTAAATTATTTTTAAAAATGTTCACTCATTCTATTAAGCTTCAGCGTTTTACCCACACAAAATAAAACAGATACTTGTAACTTCTCTAATCAAACACACTTCAAATTCTACATTATTTTCTCAAAAATCGCTACTTCCTCTTAAGAACTCAACCAGACAAACCCAAATTCAATCGTAACCATACCAATGGAAATTTGCATTGATCCATGATAGAACATCTCACTTCAGTGGTTTCACTTAACTTGACCTGAATTAGTCATAATCTATTGTACCTAATACAAATGTGAAAATGAAGATCCATCCTCTTTTGCCCAAACATAAATATCTATGTTCTTCTTCTTTAGACACCACAAACAGACGAGGGCAAACCAAACAGTACATAAAAGAAACCCGATGGACCTTATGGTGCAAGCATGGTTCGAGTGGGGAAGAAAGCAACATCACTATTTGGAACCAGCACGTTGCAGCTGGAAGTCACCTCAAAATGTTGGTAACTCTGCTGAGTTAGATGTGTCGATTCAGGCATGGCCGTTGAGAACGTCTAGGTTCAGTAATAAATCGTAATGGTAGGACAATTCAATGGTCAAATGTTGTTGGAGCTCTATTATTTAGTTCAGTCGTGTTGACGGCTGCTCCAATCGAATAAATTTCATCGCCTGAGAAAAGTATAGATGGATACCGAGATGTCGAATCCCAATCATGCTAAGTCGCTCTCATGTGCCAATGGAACAAAACAATTAATTCCCCCAACAGCCCAACCAACAAAAATGAGGAACAAAATTAAGTACCTGATGAAATGACAATTACCGTAATTCTTAACCTAATCTCCACATTTACATAACTTCCCAAAATTTTTCTTGTGTCAATCTTTCATTCGAAACATGCACAAACAACAAAGAACAACCCCTCTGGGGTCTCTATCAAAATCAAATACATATTACGTAATAGCAAATATAGAAGTATACTGTATATATCATCTACTAAATTCATCTTCAAACGCTACCCGCACCGTGCTGATCTTGGCCTCCAAACTACTCTTCCAAGAAAACAATGCACCAAAATCATCACTACTATCCCCAACCTCCCAACCACCCTTCCCATCATCGTCGTTGTCGTTGCCAAGGAAAGGGTTGGAGCCGGGGTGTTAAAGAGTGGTATAAGATCCAGCATAACCTTTTCCCAACAACTCAAGTTATTGCGATCAACGAGTTTATGATATGGTATCAAAGCTGGTTTGGCCAATTGGACGTGTGTTTGAATCTCCAAGACTCCCAATATTAACCGTTAATTAAAGCACAAAGTATGATGGACCTGTGCAAACTTCAAGCCCATGAGTTGACTTACGTAGCAGAAAGTTGAAAGAAGTAGAAAGAGAAAGCTCTGGATATGCCTGGGTTGATATGGGTTGGGAATGGAGTGGAAGTGGTCATATATATGATCAGAGCGTCAATGAAAGAAATGGCAACTGGAGGAGAATAGATGAAGTGGAGTGGGTAATTGAGATTGGAATGTCAGGTCAGGTTTTGTCTGCCTTATATTTGTCTCGCCGACTTGCCCGTTTTGAGAAAGAAAAAAAAAAGGAAAATGAGTGATGATGATGGGTTAAGTTTTGACCCTGATGATTAAGGACTTCGATTTTGAATATTTCTTCTTTTAAGATAACAACGTTTCTGAAACTCATTTGTAACATAGGAATTGTATGCTCGATTACAAACAAATCGCTCGAAACTGCTAAAATTTGTTGGACGGTAGTACAATTTCGCGCATAGGTTTTAAAAAATTCTAAAAATGTGGCATTGATGCTGCCACTTATAGACACTAACAAGAGATTACAAATTGTTTATCGACATATGTTATAGCTTATATGGTTGGCTATGTTTCAAACAGCTTTGAAAACCAACAATAGAAAGATGACAACTTATCCAATTCCATACCACAACCCATCTAACCTTTGCTTGATTTTATCCGAATTACGTCACACCACACTAAATTACCACACCAACACAAGGTTGGACAAATACTTCGTCAAACAAAGGAACACAAAATTTTGGATTTATGATCCCAACTCACGAGTGCTATAGTTTATGAACATACCCATACAAAATTAAGTTTATGTATGCCTACGACATTGAAAACAAGTTGAATGCCTTCACGTTTTTCTTTTCCCGTTACACTCAGTTTAACATTTTATGAACTAAAAGTTTGATTTTCCCCAATGTCTCATGAAAGCAAACTTAGATATGTACACTCAATATTTTTCGACAATAGCAAACATTGCCCTTAGTATATGATACTGGGTTGTTATATTCTCATATCATGCATAAATCATTCATCTAAACCTGAATCATACTATATTCGTGTATCATATATAAGTTATTTTTCACAACTCAGATGCTTTCTTTTAAATCACAGTTATCCTATGCTGTATTTTTCTCATCTAATATATATGTAATATGGGGGACTACCATTTCTCCAATACATTGGATTTTTTGGATCATTTCTACATATTTTTTTGATCCAAGTACAGCTGAATCTAAGTCCAACTGAGTCGCTCATGTTATCTTTGAAATAAGTCGTGATCGAGTTATTCTATAACCATATGAAGATCGGCATGCCTTCATTTGCAACTAAAACAGGTTATCAATATCAACCGAATCATATATAATTCAATGGTAAAACATGAGATAATCATTGTGATTGTGAAGACCCAGAGGGAGCAAATGCACACGAGTCCTCCAAACAAGAGTCATTCAATGAGTTCAATCACATCAAATTGTTGGTTATTAGGAGTTGAATCACTTGAACTTTATTATTATTATTTTTTGAAGAGAAATCACTTGAACTTTATAAAACAAACTATTGTTTAAAGTCAAATTTCATTAGTCACATTTCACCTTACAATGTAAGGCATGTGTTTTTTTCTTAATAAATGTATTGGACAAGAAACTACGATCGTGTACGCATATTTCATCACAAGTCCATAACTATTGAGCAAATCCACTAAGTAACTACGAACTCAAAAAAAAGATCAAGCAGAATCGTAGGATAAAGAACCAAGTCATGACCCTCATACAAAAACTCGACCCTTAGCTTTTCAAGAGGGACGAGATCCCTTCTCTGTTCCTCAATTTCCACAAATAGTCCGCTCTAAAAACAATTAGTATATTTTCCAGTTAAATATTAATGTTGCATGCATATACTAATTATTGATCGTCGATGATGAAGTTTAAATCATGAACCAATCTCCACAAATTCAGCTCATCACACCCCCACACAAACGAATTTGGAACCCGAACTCAGAATCATATTCTTAACTCGAACCAAAATACTCGAAATAAAAACAAAATTCAAATAATCATCGTATATCTAACGTTCGATTTCCACCCTACACTTCATAAATTTGCAACACCTCAACGGCTCAACCGTGATCTACAATCGTCCATCTCGTCGAAGCAATCCACTGTTTCGGGTCACCATTAATGGTCACAACTGAAGCAATCCATCACGTCTCATTGACAAGAGGCTTTATGGCGCTAGCTAGCTATCTTCAGCCTTCATGGTCCTGCCACTAACCTCTTTCGTTCATTGCTGTTGCTGCAAGTTTTCCTTATATTTAATCTGTCCAAAAAACTAAAGACAAGAAGAAAAAAGATTCACCCAGCAGGGAGTGTGTAGTGTAGACAGAAGCAGCGACAAGTCCAAGGCAAACTGTTCTTCCCCCAACCCAAACCGATTGTCTTTTTCTGCTGGGTGGGAGCTAGTTAACAAAATCTGCGGTTGTGAATTTGTACTGAAATATGAGGAAGAAAGTGACAGGAGAAGAGGGTGAAGCTGAAAACGAAGGCAGGCCAAGCCAAATGATCGATTGCTTGAGTGGAAAAAATTGGTTGGTTTGGAGATAAATGTGCTTTGTTAATTTTGAAAGAGGAGGTTGTCATATTTTGCACTTAAAAAAGAGAGTCGTGACGATCTCCTGATCTATAGTTACATCGAGTTAAAACTTTAAAACTATTGAGAGCTCGTGACGATGGGCCAAACTTGCAACATTTTCCGAATGGGTTTCTCTTTTTATATATTTTCAACAATATTCTTATGCTTCAAAATTAACCTCTAAGTTCATATATCGGGAATCAATCTCCCTTTTTTTCTTTAACCTTTTCTCTCTTGACTTTACTTTAAATACACATGCGATAAAAAAACAAAAATATCGGACAATATGCAAATTTTCATACACATCGATGATCGTCTTTGCCTCCTTACATATTCCATTCATTGAAAAAAAAATTGACAGGAGTCCGAAATCCGAATAAAAACCCAAATGTTATTATTAAACAAAGAAGGGCAATAATTCTACTTTGCTTTGTAAGATGATTATTGGTTTTCTTAATTTATGAAAATACAAGGAGGACAATATTGTAGCTTAATAGTGACATGTTTTGGTGCAAACCAAATGGCTGACCTAATTTCAGACACAATTAGTTGTACTTGTAAGCTCGCTTTAAATGCATAGAAACACAATTGCATGTTGCTTGTTATTGACGCCATATACTTTTCTGATATTGGATATGGATACAAAAAAAAGTTTCAGTTGAGGGCTAAAATGTAACAGCTCAAAGATTGGTCCCTTTGTTGTGCTGGTCACTTCTCAATCACAATTTTCACCCATGACTAGTCTTGTCGAATAAGTAAAGTGGGAAATGTCGGGTTTCTCCCGTAATTACTCTCTCCCGTTAAGTACATCGAGAAAGTAAATAGTCAAATAGAGAAAAACCATAGATTTGAACACGATTTATGTTGAATGATATTATTTTTGCTTTATATGTAACTTAACTTTTAGCGAAATAATCGTTATGATCTATTTATAAGCGGCAACAGACTTCGACCGAGAAAAGTTACTTATCATAACCAAATGATTAAAGATAATTTGACACTCATAAAAGTCAATGCATATTAATATTTAGATTTGGGATCAAACCATCTTAATATCAAACGACACAACTCCATCATTAACACCCTATTAGAGTATTAGTAAGCTTGACCCAGAACCCTAAACGTCCAAAATCTGGTTTTAAGTCTTTTCATCAAGCCATATATCCACACTAGTAATTCGAGCCCCTTAATTACCCGTTAATTAATAATTAGTCCGGATTTAATGAACCTAAAAATCATCACCGAACCAAAACAAAAAAAGAAGCAAAAAGAAAAGGAAAAAAAAAAAAACAGCCTCCCAAACTTCACCGGAAAACACATCGTCGAGCTTCCCCGGCGAATATATAATCAAATCTCAATCACACGTCCCCGTGAAACACATCGTCAAGCCTCCCCGGCGATATATCAATCTCAATCAGATTCTCTTCCTCGCCGTGAAAACTCAAATCCGAGTCAAAACCCAAATCCAATTCCAAATCCTTCCCCTTCCCCTTTCCCTTTCCCTTCGTACCGCGATCCAAAGCTATCTCGATCAACAACTCTTCTCTGTCTTCCTCTTCCCACTGGAACCTTCCGCCTTCCGCCGCAAAATCCCACCCTCCGGTGGTCGAAAAGCCCTCGCCGCCGCCGTCCGACGAGCAATCGGAGTCGGTTTCAGGGTAATACATTGACAAAGAAGGGTACCTCTCCAAACCCGCCTGATTCCCTTCCTCCCCATTTCTCCCATCACCCAAATTCGAATTGGGCGGAGGGCCACCGTCGTCTCCTTCTCCGCCTTCCTCGTAGATAACCTCCAATGGCGCTCCGACGTCCCACTGAACAAAAGACACCTCGAAATCCCTTTTCGCAGTTGGTTTTAAAGAATCAGTTTTCTCTGCGATCTCGCTCCTGGGTTCGACGATTTCTTCGATTTCTCTGCTCTTTTCTGCTCTCTGTACGGTTCCGAGCCGGAGGAGGCAGAGCAGGCTGAGCGCTGTGATGACGATCACCGGCGAGAGGCAGAAACCGATGGCGCGAGGGAAGTAGAGGACGATTAGCACGCAGAGGGAAATTGTGAAGGAGAAGAGTGGGTAATCGGTGGAAAGGCGGGAGATGGATTCCGGGGTGATAGGGAAGGGAGAATTGGACGGCGACATGGTGGTGAGGAGTAGAGAAAGGGACTTCAGTTCCCATGGGTTGATTGCATTTGGCTCCATTGTTCCATCCGAAGCGTGAAGGCAAAGCTGATTTGCTTGAAGGGAAAGTGAAGCCGGAGGAAGAAAAACAGAGCAAGCAAGCGAGGGAGGAGGAGAGAAACAGAGGAGGTGGGAGAGGGCACGAGATATTTAATGAATAGTGTGGGCTTGTGGGGAGAGCGCAGTTACAGATAAGTCCTTTTTTATGTATTTTTTTTTAATAATGGTTAAGGAATTTTAACGTAGTTGTGAATTGTGATGGTCAAGGATTGACGAAAAGAAAACTAATCCAAACTCGATGTATAACTCGATTTAGTCCATCTGAAATGTGTATTCAAATAGAGTTTCACGAAGATAAATGGTGGTGATATGTGAAATTAGGATTTTCATGTTTGGGTACGAGTATGAGTCGATGTGAATTTCTTATTGTTGACTGTGTTATGACTTATGAGTACATTATAATTACAATGACGATTGACACCCAAGTCAATTCTCAGCAAACTAGTCAATCATGAGTTGAAGACGCCGCGTTTCATTTCTATGGTTGAATTGATATTGTTTAACATCTTAGTAAAATACGACATATCACTTGACCGAAATAAGTTAAATCTAATCTAGTTCATTCACATACACTCAACAATTTAAGTGTATATTTGATCCGATTGTCCCAAAAACCTCTATGTTTGCCTCATGCAAACCCGATTAAGATTGTTTGTCACATTTAGCTTATAGCGGCCACTCCTGGGAGATCTTTGCAGTCAAGCGAGGGGCAAGAAGGATTTGGCAACTCGAGAATCCTCGTAATCATAAATTCAACCGATTTCTCTTAAAACAATTACATTCGACTCTAAATTTCTGTTTTTGAAATGGTTGTGTCATTCTCTCCCGTTAATGAAGCAAACAATGAGAGTAAACATTGAATCTTTTCATCTAGAAATCTCTCAAACAATCCAACCACTGCAGAATCGGTCTTTTTATAGTTTATCCGCTATACTCAATAATATGTCCTTTCACCCTTATCAACTTTTTCCAAAATTTGTACCAAAAACTACATTTGCACAATTCGCAACACCAAACGAACAGGCTATAAACCAAGCCATGAAAAGCCCCACAAAGATGTTTTCAGAAAACATGGGTTTTTGTTGAAGCTCTTCGTTGCATTCAGGAGCCGTGTGTGTATCTGAACGATTCATTCTAGGCGGAGAAGAAGTTTCTTAAACATGAACTGTTCATTTGGTCTTAATACAAGGTACTTATAATAAACACATTCTGACATTCACCTTGATTTTCGATATTATTATTGGTCCTCACAAAATTTAGCTATTAGATTCATGCAAAATCCTTGGCGACAATCGTGTACTTAAACTATTAATTAGAAGAAAAGTAATCAATGTTATTAAGGAGGTAGGGGTTGTTTGGAGGCTATAATTTTTTGCTTAGAACTTTTGGAGGCATTGTCCATGATTTGGACAATACATATATGGTCCAATGCAGTCAAAAGCGCGATTCTACCTAGAAGCGGAAAAGGGGTAAAATCGTAAAACGTAGAATCAAAGCGTAAAAGCGTAAGTTTTTGACGCATACTGAAAAATAACTAAAAATCTATTAAGTAGGACATATGTTATGCAAAATATGAATGCACAGAATTTAGATAAGTTAATAGATACATGCGATTCATGTTTAAAGTAGAGCAACTTATATCAACTTAATAATAAGTTCGTAAACATAAATTTTAACGATAAGCCACTTTTCCCTCTATGCTAATGAATTTGGGAAAACCCTAGCTGATGAATTAGATTACTCTATTGAAGTAGAATGCATCCAAGTACCTAGTATGTATCTTTTAATCTCAAATGTATCATATTGTTAGTGATTTACTTTAAAAATATACTTTTTATAATTAATTTCATGAAAAGAATACTCATTTAGTGAACTAAAAGCGTAAAAACGTAAAGCGTTTTGGTGAACTAGAACCGTAAAATCGTAAGTTTTTAAGCTTTAAAGTGCAATTTAGTACGATTTTATACATTGAAGTTTTTATATGGAAACGAAAGCGTTTTGATGACCCAAAAGCGTAAAATCGTAAGTTTTTAAGTTTTAAAACGCGATTTTGACTGCATTGATATGGTCAATCATCTTTTTAAAATTATACACAACATATGTATATATATTTTGACTTGCTACTAAAGAGGATTTGAATTTGAATATTTCAGGTTGAAAATCAATCGTTTTATTTATATTGACAACGATTTATATATTTTCCTTGTATTTACTTTTCTTAGGTGAGAATTGAAGTCATTCAATTTCAATACAGACTTTTAGATTGTTGTTTGTCCCCTTTTCTCTGCAATTTTATCCCTAAATACTTTTCTGTATTCCAATAAAAAAGTGGAAGGATGGGTATAAATATGAAATTGCCTTAACAATTGTTTGACTTCGCTTCTCTATTTCAAATATATGAATTTTATAATTAATGTGTTTTTAGAATACATCAATTTAACATGCACAATTATTATATGTCCGCATAGTATGTGTTGCATTATTAAAGTGGACAGATTGTAGAGAATTCATGCATTGATTTCAGAATAAAGAATTTACAGAAATATATGTTATGAATGTATAATTTATTCTATACATTGTTAGAGATTTCACGTGACAACATGCGTAACATTACCGAATTATCTTTACTTGATCTAATGAGTTGTATCCTACTCGATGATCACCTTAAACTAAATTCCCACAAGGCCACAGTAGACATCCAAACCAATCCATAAATTGCTAGGAGAATTTCAAAAACAGAGGATTTATAGATCCAGCCAAAATCCAAATGTAACCATTAAAAACTGAAAGAATACTCGATTTCAATGGTGTTTGGTGATGGGCCATTGTTATAATGGATAGACTTTTCCAATGGTGGGTGGTGAAGTTGTGTCACTGTTGGAATCATCTCTATAGTAGAATTATTGGTCTCCCATCCTTTCTAATCTTTTCTTCGCTTTCACATCCCACATTTTCAAGGAAGGGAAAGCCTCAACTTTAACAGGTTTTTATCATTTGCAATCTATGGGGCACCATGTTACAAACAACTAGGGTAGACATGTACACAAGAATAGATCCACACTCAAATCATCACTTTTAAACTTCAACAATGGCACTTTTATGGTTAGTGTTAGTCTATCTAAGGTGTGACCAAAGTCACCTAAACAATCATATGATAAATTATAGCTTGCCAAGTCATTGGATATATAGACAAGTTTGTTAGCAACAATACATCATATAAAAAAAGGATAACGCAGAGATAAATCTAAATAAGCGACCTAGTGGTCAGATAAGAGCGTTGATATGATGTGTGCTTCCGTTCATTGCCCAAAATCTCAAAGACGTTTATTTGATGAGTTGCATAACAAAATCATCCGCTCACAAGATTTTTCTTTATCCGGAAAACTCTTACTATATATGTTACGATCCCACATTACAAAAGAAGAAATGTTTCAGAAATATTGGCCAAAATGAGTCACTCATAGAATATCATAAACCAGTTGGTCCCAATAACTCGATTTGTTGGGAGAGGCCCATGTATGGTACTTAACACTTCTTTACACGCCCCTCAAACGAAAGCCGACTCATGGGCTTGAAGTTTGCTCATGCTCGCCATGCCATGTGCTTGAAAACAACAGTTAATATTGGGGGGACTTGAACACGTGACCTCAAGGACAAACCAGTTCTAATACCATGTCATAAACCAACTGGTCCTAATAACTTGAGTTGTTGGGAGAGACTTATGTATAGTAGTTAACCACTTCCCTAATAGAACATTCCACGAAATTACCATGTGACCTGCATGCAATATATAGCTGGCAAGAGCTTTTGCATGTACTATATCTTGCTCCTTGGTTCGTTTCACATTGCAATGCAATAGAAAACCCTATGGAACAAGTCACAGAGCGATCAATGTAACTCGTTGACTCATACTATTCACGTAATCTTATCAGAATGTTGGTAAAAAATAGGATTTACCTTCAGCCTCCCAACATACTACTCTTATTAGGAAATCGTTGTCTAGCTTTGCAAGGAAACATATCATCTTGGGGAGGAAAGAAGATTAGTGTTAGAAGTAAGAACCTCTCCATAATACGAAACCATGCCTAACTAACTCCCAAAAAGACCTCACTAATTTGGGATTACAAAGGGAAAGGAAGGATGAATGGTGACATGGAATGCGTTGAACACAAAACATAGTCTCTTACCATGCACGTGGGCTGTGCTCAGAAAAGAGGGAGAGAAAGGGCTACACGACACCGTCCCCTCCCTTCGAAGGGGGAAAAAAGTTTTCCTTCCTTTTCATCATTCATCATTGTGGCTAGGGAAAGCAAACTCTCTCTTCCTTTATATCTTTTTGGCCCGCTGAAGAAGTAAAGGGAAATAGGAAGGAACCACCTTAAATATCTTCTATATGGTCTCATTGTAGCTAGCTTGCAATCGACCCAAGTCATGACTTGGATTGGAAGAAATGATTGGTGTGTGAGAACTCAAATAAATGAATAACGGGATTCGAAAGACAATCGATATTAATGTTAAAATGAAGTCGACACTGGTTAGGAGTGGGATTGACATGAGCCAGACAAGATTGATTTCTGCTGAATATATGAACAGAGGTAAAGAAAAAAGATAGTATAGAACCTTGTTGATATGACTTGAATCGGATTATCAGCCGCTACGACTGGTATGAGCTCAATGTTATTTGGGTTCAATGTTATTTGGGTTCGGGTTCTGGGCCTGGTCTGTAACCGTTTCCTTTGCTAGATTGGATTAGGTTTAGACCCACATGGAGAAGTACTATAAATACTTCTCATACTCCTCTGTAATCTGTAATCTCCTCGATATGGTGAAACTGGCTCTCTCTCGCCCGTGGACTAGCTAACACACATCGTGTTAGTGAACCACGTAAATCGTGTGTCTGTGTTCTTTCGATTCTCGCTTTCGTATTCTTGCTTTGTCGATTCCGGCGATTTCCCGATCCGTAGCAGCGCGTTTATAACAAACCTTGCATGAAAAAATAGGACTAACTCGTGATTGGAATCAAAGTCAAAACAAGAGGGGAGCTCAATGACGCACATTTGATATCTAATTGTAGTAAGAACGTGATGAAGGGGGATTCGATGATGAAGCTACAGACGAGGTGTGTCGGAGTGAAGAATCACTCCCGTAGCAATCGTACTTCGAGTCGCGGTACCAGCGTCAAGTTGTGTAAGTCTTGCCTCAATGTTGATCACGAATAAGCGTAACAACAGTGAAGATTTTGTTATCTTAACAAACAATGATAGACACGATAAGATGTCGAGTGACACGAGAGTACGGAGCTAGATCCACACTTCTTAGCCGTATTCCTTCACTATCTTTTGCTCTGAAACATGTAAGGGGGAGTGTGTTGCTTGGAACCAGGTTCCAGTTATGATATGGTGGTGGCAGACCAACAAAGAGAGTTGCAGAACAAAGGAAGAGTTAGGGGAGGATATGCTTTTCTTTTTATGTGGTGGGAAGGAAGGAAAAAATCCCAAAGTACACTAGTTTTTAAAAAAAATTCCCAAAATACATAAGTTATAAAAAAAATTCCAAAAGTACACATGTTTGAGCATCACCGTTTTAGACAAAAACGGTGAAGGTCATCACCGCTTTTGACCAAGACGGTGAATACTTCACCGTTTCAAACTAAAACGGTGAAGGGTTCACCGCGTTTGTTAAAGAACGGTGAATACTTCACCGTTTTAAACAAAAACGGTGAAGTCTTCATTTGAATTCCAAGTATTTTGATAACTCTAAATGGTTCTCCTCGTCGATACGATCGCGCTGCCGAAAACGGCTCGTTATTTCGACCTCAAACGAATAAGATACGCGCGTTTTAGTTTTTAGTACGCAAAAGTTACTTTAACGACATGTGCAGCTTTGAACTCACTTATCTCACTCGTTTGGACTCGGAATTGAGATCTGTAAAATTCTATGTGATCGTGGTTGATTTTCCCAACTTTTTTGTGTTGAGGGAAGATAATGATTCTTGATAAAATGATCCAGAATATTCATTCGACAACTTAAGTGCGTAGGATAGTTTTTAGACCATGCAAACTCAAATAACAACACCTAAAAATCACAAAAACAACATTGATAGTTCACTACAATGATAAAACGATAAATTCACTCATTTGCTTCATTTTGGCCCCCATCTCCACCTCTTCCTCCTCGTCCTCCACGAGTTTGTTGTTGCGGATGTTGGAATTGAGAGAACCATATGTAACAACATCATGGGTTCTCTTAATTCCAACATCCGCAACAACAAACTCCGAACCCCCCGATCATTCGTCAAGCTACCGGTCCAACTCAGCCACCACCACCACCATATGTAACCCCAGTTGGGGCTCGGGTCAAGAGAAATCCGCGACCAGCCGTTGAGCGAGCCCGCCAAGAAGCAGTGGCGGAGGGGGGAAGAAGGGGTCGAGGACGTCGTGGAGGACGAGGAGGAAGAGGTGGAGATAGGGGCCAAAATGAAGCAAATGAGTGAATTTATCATTTTATCATTGTAGTGAACTATCAATGTTGTTTTTGTGATTTTTAGGTGTTGTTATTTGAGTTTGCATTGTCTAAAAACTATCCTACGCACTTAAGTTGTCGAATGAATATTCTGGATCATTTTATCAAGAATCATTATCTTCGCTCAACACAAAAAGGTTGGGAAAATCAACCACGATCACATAGAATTTTACAGATCTCAATTCCGAGTCCAAACGAGTGAGATAAGTGAGTTCAAAGCTGCACATGTCGTTAAAGTAACTTTTGCGTACTAAAAACTAAAACGCGCGTATCTTATTCGTTTGAGGTCGAAATGACGAGCCGTTTTCGGCAGCGCGATCGTATCGACGAGGAGAACCATTTAGAGTTATCAAAATACTTGGAATTCAAATGAAGGCTTCACCGTTCTTAACAAACGCGGTGAACCCTTCACCGTTTTAGTTTGAAACGGTGAAGTATTCACCGTCTTGGTCAAAAGCGGTGATGACCTTCACCGTTTTTGTCTAAAACGGTGATGCTCAAACATGTGTACTTTTGGAATTTTTTTTATAACTTAGGTATTTTGGGAAATTTTTTTAAAAACTAGTGTACTTTGGGATTTTTTCCGGGAAGGAACGAAGGAGTGGGTAATGGAGCTTTACGTATGCTTTTTATCACATGTAGTGTATTATGGCGGTTCAGGAAGGAACGTATGTAGTAGAGAAGAATATAGTTAAGGAACAATAAACCCTAAGAAAGAAGCCTTTTTTGCCCTTTTCATCCCATCCAAAAGGGTATGCAAAGTTGCAAACTCACATTATGACTTTGCCAATCTTGTACTCCTTTTAGCTAGCTAGCTAGCTAGAAGAATAGTTGATTTGACCGAAGTTTTTGTGGTGAATTTTAGGATTAAAATCGTTTGACGATATGATTTTCTCCATGTAGAGAGGTAGAATCTCATTGTCTGTTGATTATTCAGAAACTTCAAGACTCAAATTCTTCGTTCTCTTGATGTGAGTCAAGTCTATGGAGAAATCAGAGACAAAGCCTACCAAGTAGAGATGGCAATTGGATCGGATTCGTGGATTGGATTGGTGGATCCATGGATTGGTGGATTGATCCATGAATTCAAATGATATGCAAGGCTTGGACCAAAGTGTAAAATTTGAAAAGTTTTGGTACTAAAATGTCATAATGAAAATTTTTAGGTACCAAAATATAATTTTCCAATGATATTTTTCGTATAAAAGTATAAATTTTAGGTACCAAAATGTAAAATATAAAAAATATAGGTATCAAATCATAATTTGCCATTTGGATCCATGGATTGATCTAGGGATGGCAATGGGTAGGGTCGGGTGCGGGTTTACCCTATACCAACTCCTAACCCGCCGGGTAGAGCTTTCTAAAATACCCGACCAAACAACCACCGGGTATGAAAATTATATAACCATACCCTACCCACCGGGTAACCACGGGTATTCGGGTAACCATTGGTACGAATCCTAAACTATGAACTTATACACATATATGCACATACATACTGTTGTCCATTAAAAATTCTCAATAGTTGTAACTGTTCTAGCTTTAACAACCACACAAATAAAAACAGCAAACACATAATAATAGTTCTTGCTTCTACAATCCACACAAACATAATAATCGTCTACATCTTCATCATCAATAATGGTTGTTAAACTCAATTTCTCAAGCTAAACTAAATTTCTCAAAGGAAATTGACCTTTTGGTTAGCGGGGCGGGTATAACGGGCGGGTATTATCGATTACCATACCCGTACCCTACCCTTTATTTTTAAACCGGGTATTACCCATACCCGCCCCTTAACCCGTCAAAGCGGGTAATTATCCTCGTTGACCGGTTACGGTCGGGTAGGGTACCCATGGTTACGGGTTTGATTGACATACCTAGATTTATCCATTAATCCACCAATCAATTGGATTTGGATCAAATGGATTGGATTTAAATGAATTGAATTAGGTGGATAATTTGGTGGATGGATTGGATTGGATTCATGGATTTAGATTCTAATTGCCACCTCTACTCCCAAGCGAGTTGATTAGCTATGGATGTTTGCAAATATAGTATATACTATGGCTCATACTTCATGCAGGAAATTTGGTTAGATAAGTTACATGTGCTTTTTTACTATTTTGTTTTGAGAGATGATTGCATTATTTCGATTATGTGGATTTTGTGTACCGACGGCTGACTGGGCTCATGATGAGGCCCAACCCACTGTTAGAAACCGGATATTGCTAGTGAGCCAGAGCCCAATGCTAGGCCTTCTAATTTGGGCTCCAAGGAGAAAAGTAAACGAAGTGACTCGCATTCATTACGATTCCTCCATTAAGCTTCAGCCAGTGGACTTGAGCTTCAGCTTCATCACTTGCTTTTTCACTATCAATCAGCGCCTGTGACACGCATTCGGTACGATTCCCGGTCATTATCTGGAAAAAAAGATACGCAGATCAAAACAAACGTGAACAGAACACTAGAGCGAATCAAACAGGATACAGTATTTGACAGAACTCGAACATGACCCTCCTGTTCTAACAAGACTGCACTGCCTGCAAAAAGCTGGTGTATTGCAGGTGTAGCTCATCATCTTCCCCAATCGCTCTCATTGCCATACATATAATGCTAATTGGAAGCAGAAGACAATGAATGATGAATTCAAGTACCGTTCAAGTTGCTCTCCATATGACTGATGTTCAGAACATGCACAAAGTTACTGAAAATTATGGTTGTCTAGTTAAAAGTAGCTGAGAAAAGGGAGGGATTATTACACACTACACAGAACAGAAAGAGTCTTATCTGAAAGCACAGGGAAGCAGGAGACATAAACAGCATCAACAATTAGGTAGCTCAGGTATTAGACTATGCATAAGACATTCAGAAAAGACAATAGAGGAAGAGACTAAGAGGGCAAAGTTCGTTACTTGTTACAACTTGGGGCAACCACAAAAATGGCAGTTGTCAACATGCTTTCTCCTCAGTTGGTCAATTTCTCCACTGGGTTTCCACCAAAAGTGGTCTGGTAGTTTCCTTGCCTAGTCCCATCATTGAGCAAGGAATGCTGTCAAGTTTCAAGACTTTCGCAAAATGAATGTATTTTGGTCTAGGCAGAATTTATGCAAGAATGATTATAAGTTACCAAAAGCCTGCTGTTTTGTATGTGTTATCTCTGTAAGGAGTGTAATGAGTAATCAGTGCCTAAATAGTGATTGCATTAGCTACAACCAAAGGGTCACGGTGATTCATCTCAAATAGTTGCAGGGAATCAATCTCAAATAAGTTGCAGCAGATGATCAGAAGAACACACGGAAACAAGAGTTTTCGGCTCACACTATGGCGCAGCATACTGTGATGGCTATTTTTACACACGCAGTTAATCCGTTCAGGCTAGGTTCCAGAGATAATGCAGAAACCCTTACAAACCTGGATCACCGCCGAGCGCCATTGCGCCTTGTCGCTCTCTACTGCCCTTCACAATCTGACATCTTCCACCCCCCCAACAATTGAGAAGATCCCATTGCGCCTCGTCGCTTTCTACCACCTGCTCGCCCTTTCACTGCCAAATCGAACCCATCACCCATAAAATCCCCCCGGGGAAAGGAGAAGTAACGGAACTTTCAAACTCCGGTGGCCGGTGGGACTTACTCCCCTAGCCGCCGGCCGGGAAGAGGGAAAGAACGGGAAAAAGCTTTGGGCAAATTAAACACTAAACACCCCCTTAAGCCAAAACGTAACGCTTTTAATTATTTCATAATAAAACCATAACAACTGGAACAGTGTATAAAGATAAGAAGATGTCAGAGAAAACATGGCAAGGGAATGTGGGTCTTAATTATTGCTCTTCTCTACTACACCGTTCACCCCATAAAGCCCTGGCCTTTACACCTTTCTTCCTCTTCTTTAAATACACACAGTTCACTCCCCTCTTCTTCCTCACTGCCGCATAACCAGTTGCAGGCTTTCAGCAGTAGTTCCCCTCTTCGGATTCCCCTGTAACCCCTTTTGACCAAAGAAACAAAGAAGAAGGCCAAACTCCCCCAAAAACATGGCCATTTCTTCATCCCGTTCCACTCTCCTTGTGATCCTTCTTCTCCTCACAACCTTCGCAGCTTTTCTCCTTCCCAGCTCCCATGGCGCCCACAATCACCGCGGCCGCCCTCGCACTGCCAGCCACAACTACAGAGATGCCCTCACCAAATCCATCCTGTTTTTTGAAGGGCAGAGGTCCGGGAAGCTCCCTCCTAACCAGAGAATGTCGTGGAGGAGAGACTCTGGCCTCACGGACGGTTCTGCCATGAATGTATGTTAAAAAAAACAGAGCACACATTGCTCTGTTTCCTTCCCTTTTCTTCACCCTTTGCTTTCTCTGGCTACTTATGGGCTGTGGCATGGATGGGTCTAAAACAAGTTGCTGTCTTTCTCCTCGTTTCACTCTTTTGTGCTCTCTACCTGATTTTGGGCAATGCCGTGAATGTATGAGGAAAAACCCAAACCGTTGCTCTGTTTTTACCCTACTCTGTTCCTGATTTTACCGTTTTGCTGCCAAAATTTGGCAGGTGGATCTGGTTGGAGGGTACTACGACGCAGGGGACAATGTGAAGTTCGGCTTCCCAATGGCGTTCACGGCCACAATGCTTTCATGGAGCGTGCTCGAATTCGGCGGATTGATGAAAGGCGAGCTGCAGAACGCCAGAGAAGCCATTCGCTGGGGCACTGATTACCTCCTCAAAGCCACATCTCATCCGGACACCATCTTTGTCCAGGTCTGCTGCACTACCCTTCTTTTCCCCCCACTTCGTCTCCAAAAAATTAAGCATAAAGTTTGGATCTTGTTCTTATCTCCCACAAGGTCGGAGATGCCAAAAAGGACCACGCTTGCTGGGAGCGGCCGGAGGACATGGACACTCCGAGGAGCGTGTACAAGGTCGACAAGAACTCCCCTGGCTCCGACGTCGCCGGAGAAACCGCGGCCGCTCTCGCCGCGGCTTCTCTGGTTTTCAGGAGATCCGACCCTAATTATTCCAAGGTCCTGCTCAAGAGGGCAATCAGGGTAAGCATCAATTTATAGATAGATAGATGGTAGTAATTTAATTTGCAATTAAAAATCCAGTTTGGTTTTCTGGTTTTCACAGGTGTTCCAATTTGCTGACAAGTACAGAGGACCTTACAGCAATGGGCTCAAAAGCGTCGTCTGCCCTTTCTACTGCTCGTACTCTGGCTACCAGGTTAGACCTCAAAGTTACTTCACCCTCCTTTCTCTAGTAAGCTAAAACTGTCAAAACAATGGTGGTTAATTAACATAACTGAACCGATCTTCAGGACGAGCTTCTGTGGGGAGCAGCATGGTTACACAGGGCAACCAAGAACCCAACCTACCTGAACTACATCCAGGTAAACGGCCAGATTCTCGGCGCGGCAGAGTTCGACAACACATTTGGCTGGGACAACAAGCACGTCGGAGCCCGAATCTTGCTCTCCAAGGCTTTCCTCGTCCAGAGAGTTCAGTCCCTCCATGACTACAAGGGCCACGCGGATAACTTTATCTGCTCCCTCATTCCCGGCGCGCCTTCCTCTTCCACTCAGAGTACACTCCAGGTTTAACCACCCCCATTGCCCTGCCTCAATTTCGACCTCAAATACACATACATTTCGGTCACAGCGGTCTCAATCCTTACCAATGTGATTTAGCGCAATAGATGATACGGTCCAACATATACAAATTAAATGTCTAACGGTTTAGCAGTATTCGGACTAAGTGATTTGTTCGTTCGTTGACGCAGGTGGGCTGCTATTCAAAATGAGCGACGACAACATGCAATATGTGACCTCCACTTCCTTCCTGCTCCTGGCCTACGCCAAGTACCTCACCTCGGCCCGCAAATTCGTCAACTGCGGCGGAACGATCGTCACCCCGAAGAGGCTCCGATCGCTCGCCAAGAAGCAGGTGGACTACATCCTGGGAGACAACCCGCTGCGGATGTCGTACATGGTCGGGTATGGGCCGAGGTACCCGCAGAGGATCCACCACAGGGGTTCATCCCTGCCGTCGAAGGCGGCCCATCCGGCGAAGATCGAGTGCTCCGCGGGATTTGGCATCATGAACTCCGGTTCGCCGAACCCGAACGTTTTAGTGGGCGCCGTCGTCGGAGGACCGGACAGCCGCGACCGGTTCCCGGACCAGAGGTCCGATTACGAGCAGTCGGAGCCGTCGACTTACATGAACGCGCCGCTCGTGGGGTCGCTGGCTTACCTGGCTCACTCATTCGGCCAGCTCTAAAGCTCTGATTGATGGCCGACAATGGCGGCAGGAAGAAAGAAAAAAAAGCTGCTGCAGGGGATGATGGATGGAGCAAAAGGAAGAGCACCGGATTGGCGGGCTCCGGTGTTCTCGTTTGCCAATCATGGAGGAGGGAGAAGTGTCGTTGTTCTGTAGTTTAATTTTTTCCTGTTTGAGTGGCCCCCCGATTTCCGTATAAGATATGGATTGGAGGGGATCGTGTTCTTCTTCCTTCTGATTTTCATGTTTTACTTGCCGTCTAGGTTATGGAAAATGTAATGTGTGTATTTAATCGCATGCTGGGTGGTAGCTTGGCAATCAAAATTCAGCAGCGAGCTTATCCAATGTTCTGTTCTTACAAAGAGTCGTCGCCATCAAATGTGGTCACAGGGTTCAAAGACCATCATAACTATCTTAAGCATAAAAGTGCTAGAGAGTTCATCTATCTAAGCATAAGACGGGCATTGCGCTCTCGACTAATGGCTAGCTCATCGTCTAGGAGTTGGAAGCAAAAATAACAATTTGTATAACATGGTGAATGAGATAACAATGTACTACACTTTCACATTTAAATTCAAACGGATAACAACTCACTTAATGCTTAACAATAAGAAAACTAGTTTGCAAATTCGTAGAATCATATGTTAGCTCACAAAGTTCTTGAACAATTGAACATATTGATATAGAAGATTTGGTTTGTAGATTATGCTAATTCCTAGGGCTGGGAAAATAGACCAGACCGTTAGAAAAACCGTGGTCCAAACCGTACCGCACAGTTTGGTCCGGACCGTAGACCGTGAAGTATGGTCTGGTCTGGTCCATGGTCTGTATTATTTTATGATTTGATCTCTTGGTCTGGTCTGGTCTAGACCGCGGTTTACCGGACCAAACCGTAGACCCAACTGACTTGTCAATACGTGTTAACAACCCATTCGACCACTCTCCAAACTCCCACAACGACACCCAAGTCTCAACCTTAATTTTGTGAATCTCTTCCCTCCTTCATTCACAACCACATTTAACTACAAAGTAGAGATAATCGTGTCTCCATATGACATTATGTTAATGTTTATGACATTATGGTGCAAGCTGAGATGCTTTTACTTTGTATCTTTGTTATGTACTAAGATTTAGAGTATCAAAATTATTCATGCATGTTAGGATTAATGTTTTAAAGCAAATAACAATTATTTTTCTTGGTTATTGGTTCAATTTTTTGTGTGGTTGACTAAACAAATTATTCATTTTTCGTTGAGTGTGGTCTATCTGGACCAGACCAGACCGAACCAGACCGCACAGGCGTGGTCTGGACCAGACCGTATAGTCTGTGGTTTGGTCTGTGGTCTATACTTTAGCCTCTTGGTCTGGACCGTAGACCGTATATATGGTCTGGTCTGGACCAGACCGCACCGTTTCCCAGCCCTACTAATTCCCTCCCCTTGGATATTCATTACCTAGCTCCAACTAATTATGGTTAGGAGACACCTAGGCGTCGGCTTATTACGTTGACGTGTTCTCGGCACCTAATTTGCTATGGCACCCCTAGATGAGGTGTTTTTTGGTGTTGTCTAGCGCTTAAGCGTGCCAGAACACAAATTTAAGTGCTCCTTTATGAACCATGGTATCGAGTGTCCAACGACATCCAACACAGAAGAGTTTCTCTCTCGAACTAGCGTAATTAATTTATTCTCAAGCACTATTGTTTGGTTGACAGACCCGTGAGCTATGGGCGTCGTTGACAGTTTGTCACGTCGTTACATTAATATTATCGATTGTTTGGATACGAGACGATTAGAACATATGAGTTGTCAAAGCATATCATTGTTGTTTGGAATATAAACGATTTTAAGATGCAGATGAAATTCTGCGAACAAGTACTTAGTCTAGTGTTACTAACGTAAACCTGATTTTTTCTATCACCATTTTTTGGTTTTGTATGGAGCACCATAACTCAACCATGATCGTCCTGCATTCCAGCTTACAGTCCTATTGGATGGGTAGATTGATCTTGAACAAACCAGCAACTCCGACAGAAACAAAAGGAGCTTGAGATAGAGACAAAGATCCCCTGCCTGCTTCTGCCTGAGCCTCCCCATCCTCTCTTTTCCCTCTGGTTTGTTTGTTTGTTACTATGAAAATCCAAGCTATAGAGGATGTCCATAACCCATTTATCCCCACCCGCCATCTCTTCGCCATCACCAATCAACCTGGAGATTTCCATGTGCCTCCTGAATGAAAGAGCACCAAAATTGCAGAAGAAGAAGAAGACGACAGAAGCAATAAGCTCTCATTCTCATTCTCCGTATCTATCCGATCTCGAAGAGATTGGATCTTGTATGCCATACGCAGGTGCTTCCCAGGCAATGTTACAGAAGAAAACTACGCGCGCAAAATCTGATCTCTTTCCATTCTCTGTATCCATTTCTTCGTATCTATCTCTCGAGATGGTGTAACATGTGCTTGAAGGTAGGAATGACAATAGGATAGGTAGGGACGGTATCTCGTTATTCATATATTCATTTCGTGACAGATCTGGTTCACGTTGGATAATTTATTTTGAGGCTGCAGGGGCGGGTATCTCGCTACCCATATTCATTTTGTGACAGATTTTGTTAAGGTCTGATAATTTATCCTGTGTCGTGCAGGCAGTTTAGGACAAAGCAATTCATATGGATATATAATGTAAATGGAAATATTAGAAATGTTCTATCTTTTCATTTAAAACATCAAGAAACAAACTATACATGGTAAGTGTACTTAAACCATTCGATAAATTGAGATTCTCACCTATTTTTAACTTCATTTTAGCTAAAATATGAGGTAATAAACTCAAATTTTTAGTAATTTGCGTAAAATTATATATAATTTAGACAAAAACATGTAGATAATTGAACGAGTCGGGAAAAATCAAGTTGAGACGAATATACATATCCGACCACTTACAAAACGAGCATTACCCACTCCAAAACTGATCAAACATGTTAAATAAAAACGAATCCATTCGAAATTCTCATCCTACCATATAGAATAGAAACGGCGTTATTTCTTTGCCTCCCCCCATTCATGTTTCTATATTATCTTGTTTGTTCCCAACTCATGGAGGATAATCATTTATAACACTTGGCAAGTTGTTAAAGCTCGTTTTCCTACACTCAATAAGACAACAATAACTATTATTTAATAGCCGTTGGCTGAGGTTTGGGGGTATGAACGAGACTCATTTGACCGTTGAAAAAGTGGAAGCGAAAACCGAGAGAGAGAGAGAGAGAGAGAGAGAGAATTGCTCTTCTTTTCTTTCTGATGCAGGCTTTTGTGTCAGTCACAGTCCTTGACTAGTCTCTAAAACAGAGAGAAGAGAAGGCCAGCAGCAGCAGAGCAGTAGTTGTGGACCTTCCACCAAACTGCTCTTCTTTCCTTTCCCCACTTCCAGGACAGAACTCGAACATGGCCTTCCTCTTATTCTTACAGACTGAACTCTGAAACAAGTATGGAAAGTATGGAGAACTGTATCTGTATGTATTCATTCATACAAACAAATGTAGGTACGTTCTTGCTGCACCATCATCTCCCAGACTGACAATGGATGTGGAGGCGAGTTCAATAATGGGCCTTTAATTTCAAGGATGAGAATAACCCAAACTTGATAGAATGGGTTTAAGAAGAAACGAAGACCGTAAAAGAATATCCGAACTAAGAATTTGAATTATTCGAGTCATTTCAAACTTTAGATTCTAAAAAAAATGGTGTATTTGGCAACTTCGGTTCATCATCGAGAAGGTTGCCGGTTAACGGGTAATCCTTGCGTCCCCCTCGATCCCCACCTGAGAAGAATACGATTGTGATAGGAGTTTATCCTAGGGAAGTGTGCTTAATCAAGATAGGTTTGGGGGATTGTCGGAATGGTCGGTGGCTGCGCTTAATCTCATCTGAGAGAGTTTGTACTACTCTTTTTGTTTCATGAAAATCGAAAGTTGAACGAATGGAACGGTCTCGCTTGGAGGTTTAGGCCATCTTTTTTGGATTCCGGTGTAACCATATATCGAACCAAATGAGGAAATAAGGGAAGATAATTGAAAATCTCATATGAATTTGGGTCTGGTCCACCTTGTCATTCCAACTCTAAGATCCAACCAAATTATGGACCAAGCCCAAAGAATTATAAGGTTCGGTGCAATTAGCCAAATTATTCTCGAATAATAAAAACCCACATTGATGTTGATTACCGTTTCGAAGAGAAACATAGACATAGTTCGTTGTCACAATTAGGGTTGTTAATGAGCCGAGTCGAGTCGAGCTTTGCCTTATTCATGTTCAGCTCGTTTATAAACAAGCCGAGCTCGAGCCCGACTCATTTATAAACGAGCCGAGTCCAGTCGAACACGGGCCAACTCATTTATTAAATCTTGACACATTGAAAGTTCGGCCCGAGCTCAACTCTAAGATAATTTATAATATAAACACCCTAATATTTACATGTCATATGTGATACAAGTGATTACCTAATGTTATGTCATATATGAGACGTATTTGCTTACATATACTCAATGTATTAAACACTATATGAGGTGATATATACATCATTAACAAACAAACTCATAAAATATAGATAGATTTTCTCATAAGTTGTAGTCGAGTTGGCTCTCTAGTCACAATGTTGGGACATCTCATAAGCTCAAAACAAGACAGTTCATGAGTTGTATTAAACGAGCCACCTAATCGAGCTAGTTCACGAGCTTCACGAGCCGAACAAGGTAGATCTCAAGCTCGGCTCGTTTATTAACGAGCTGAGCTTTTTTTTAATCAAACAAGCTTTTATCGAGTTCAATACCGAGTCGCTCACGAATAACTCGATTCATTAACAGCCCTATCTACAATCACTACCATAACTCTCGAGGGAGAGTAAGAAGATTTATTATGCTCAAACAAGATTGAAAGCAAAATGTAACGCTTGTTCGCACAATCACACACCATCATCGTCACTTTGCAGTCTATAATGTGGCTAAACCAAGGTCCTTGGGCCTCATTTCCATCCCGAACCACCACTACACTCGTCAGCAGAATATGGGCCACCTGATCTCCGGTACTGGATAGGAAATCCATCTTAGCCCAATTACAAAGCACAGAAGCCATCATATGGGCCGCATGATCTCTCCCTTCCGTCGCGAGAAACGAAAAGTTGAATCTCGGGCTTCCTTCACCTCCCATAGCAGCTCGGCCCAACAGTTCAAGCGAGGTGTCTTTCTTCACTTCCAAAGATCCACCAAAACATGGGCCAAGAAAAGTATAATTATTGGGCCTTGATCAGAATCAGTATCCCTTTTCCAAGCTTGGCGAATAGGTGCTCTGCCTTGGTAGAGCGTATAACAGAGTTGCTCATCATTCGATAGCAAGACATGCTTTGGGTTTGTCGCCTCGGCTCTTAGCGAGGTTCGACTATATTGCTTGGTTGCGTAGTAGATATGTGCTTTGTATCTGTGAACTATGTTCGCCCTCTTTTTCATAGGTATCTAATGGCAAAAAAAAAAGGTACTCTGCCTCTTTTGGCGAAGCTACAAGATTGATGAACTCGGGGACTGCGGCCTTTGCGCTGTTGGAGGCTTCGGGTTCAATACTTGTTGCGTCTACTCAAAGGTAATGAAGGGGGGTTCGGGATGGTTACGTTCTCGAAGCTTTAGCTCTTCGTGATTGTCTTCCGAAATGTCATCGTCATAATATACAATTCGTGCTCTCCTGTGAGAGTTTGTTCGCTTCTCGATGATAGTAATGGTCCTATGGTTCTATTTATTGGTCGAAATAGGAACATAACGGTTCATTTTCTAGCTCGTCATGTTCTGTTTTTATCACCCTGTAATCTACTAATCTTGGATCTTAATCATGGTTTGACAACAAAAAAAAGGGATATATATGATGAAATATTGATGCTATTTTCAATGGTGGTTTGCCTGTAAATTTTTTGTGTGTGATAAAACTCACGTGAGCTCGTGACCAATCCCAAGTTCTCAATCACCAGCCAAGATTTGCGTTAATCGCCTCCTGCAATTAGTAAAATCATTAAAATCAGAGGGTATCTTTGCATCTGCCACCAGACAAGGAGACATTTTGTGACCTTATTTAATTTTTTCTCTTCCATTAACTCATTTCGTCCCTTTGTGAAAATCTGATTATTCTCCTTGGATCCCTTTTCATTCCTCCTCTCCACTGCGCGTTACTTTGTCCTTTCCATATCCTACCAAACTTAATTAGCGGCCTTGAATGTGCTCCAAAGGTTCATGTATTACAGTACTAATTAATAATTAGTCTACTGGACTGAGACCTTGACAATCTGATTCAGATCATCACATTATAGGGATCCAGTCCATGAGAAAAGCCAAGATCTAGAGCTAAGTGTGGTAGAAATGAAAATTTTACCATGATTATCTGAATATCAAGTTCAAAGGCGAGTGGATAATCTACCACACATATATTGTAACCGATCTATGGCAAGTAAGCTAATTTATTATGTAATTTAAAAGGAAAACATTAAAAATATTCGTTTTAAAATTTAAATACAAGTGAACAAACTAGAATATGATAAATGTATTCAAATTATTTGAGAAATTGATGTTTTCACCTATTTACAACTTCAATATAACTAAAATGTGAGGTAATAAATATAGAATCATAAGTAATTTTAATAAAATTACATGCAATTTAAGCGGATAGATAAAGGGACTGGTCAGGTCAAGTCGAGGAGAGTACTCATATCCTCCTCGCTCCTAATACCCGCCCCAATACAGATCAAACAAGATGGATAAAATGGATTAGGTTAAAATTGTCATCCCTAGTTATACTTTTAACTAATCGTTCGTACTGCTTTGTGTACGATAATTTGAAGTTGCATACTCGAAATAACGTAGCGGGGAACAATCTCTTCCTCGGAGTCGATCAACACAAGACGCAAAAGGTATACAGAAGCGAATTCGATAACAAAATTATGAATAAGATATAAGCAAGTTATCAATTCTATTTTAGGAGCCTTGATCATCAAATGGCATAAATCAAAAGCCTCCCGTTTATCTTTCCTGGGAAGTTTCAGCGCAGCGTCGTCGAATTAACTTCCATCCGAAATCTACCACCGATCCCGTCGTGCAAGGGAGAACAACTGTCCTTAATTAGACTGTTACGGCTTGATCCCCCTCCGCCGAAACCTCATTGGATCCGAGAATAATTACCCGTTTTACAGCTCACCTCTTTGCTTGGATACGTCTCCCCACTTTCTTAATGCTTAATCAAACGAACGAAACTGACGCAAATTTTGTTGAAAGAAAACAATCACATATGGCACAAACTACCCGTTTTAGATCAGAGGATATGGAATTTACAGTATCTAGCTAACCACAAAGAACAATCTCACTCTGTCATCATCACTTCAATGTTTCACTCAAATTATACGTAGCTCGTAAGAGAATCAAAAGAGCAGAAAAGGGCAGAGGCTGCCCGAAGTAAATAAATTACAAAGTGTTTGTTCCTAAGCCGAATAACATATACAGAGACGCTCAAATCTTCAATTGGGGAACGTTGAAGAAGGAAGGAATCTGCACACACGTCTGGCCTCTCTCTCTCTCTCTCGCTATGGGTTCCTCTATCTCGTGTTCTACCTTTTTGCCTCTGTATCTACAACAAACAAACAAACAAACAGAGACTGGAAGTGTGATTATGTACACATTACTACCATCTCTTCCGTTTCATATCTCCACATCCATGAACAATCCCTTCTTCTTATTCCTCTTCGGCGGCGAATCGATAGAGAAGAGTGCTACCGACAGGTCCGAAACCTCCTTCTCGCTCAGCCGCGGCTTGGGGAAACGCCGAGCTGCTCTGCTCGGGGCTCCAGGCGCTTCGATCTCGTCAATCTCGCTGTTGTAATCTATCGTCGGAGATCGAAACGCGCGGACCTTCGTCGGGGTGCTGTAGGGGAAGTGTGAATCCTTAGCTATCAAAGTCTGTTGAGGAGGAGAAACAGAGATTCAGTCAACAAAAATGAAACAAAAAATTGGGGATTTTTTGGTAGAGGAAGAGGAGATATAGAAATTGAGCGAGTTGCAGAATTAATTAAGACTTACAGATTCGGAGATTGGTTTGGAGACGAGAAGAAGCTGCTTCAGATCTTCGTGGTTCACTCCACAGAGCACCTTAATCTGCAAACAAAAAAATTAACGGCTCAATTCAGTAAAAACCGTCGAATTAAAAAAAACCAGTCACTGGCCAGGAGTTGATAAAAATGAGCCAATTAGCAGGCAGAATACGCACCAGAACGTCCTGCGGCAAGCTCTCGAGAACAGACTTCTCCTCAGGCTGCTGCTGCTCGTCCATCTCCGCCATCACTGCACCAAGCGGCTCGCTGCAGAGCCTCTTCAATGGAGTCCGAGGACTCATCTCGGAGTCCCAGCAGCACTCCATGTTCTGCGAAACGACGATCCTCTTCCTTCCGAACGACCTCACCCTCGCGAACTCGAAAGGAAGGCACTCTTCGCTCCCGCCGCCGCCGCAGGCGGCGTAGTAGCTGGACGACGACCAGTTCATCGAGCTGCATCTCCTTCCCAGCGCCATTATTGTCTTTCTCGAACAGATCATTCAACTAGATTGTGAACGAGAATCTGACGGGTGGCAGAATCGAAGAAAGGGAGAACTGAATCAATAGGAGGATTCGGGAAACCCTAAATTTTCTTGCGCGGATTTGGAAATGGTAAGTGATTAAATCTCTTTTCTGTGTTCCTTTTAAAAGTGACCGGAGAGGTTTTGTGGGGTTTATATACCAGAGAGGGGAAGTTGAAATAAGGAAAGAGGGAAATGAGAAGGAAAAAAAGGGGAGTAAAATAAACAGAAACAATTAATTAAATTAAATTAAATAACAAAAATATCTGGGCCAGTGGTGGGCTGGGCCGAGAAAATACTGGAGTTTTCCTCGAAAGAAAGATTGTGTGCTTCGAGGTGGAGTTTATCCTTTGGCGGTTAATTTTTAAAAGAATTAATATTGGCGGACAGGCGGGAGAAAAACTAGCCGTTTGAGAGTCGAGGGACACGTGGCGGGAGATGAGTCGCCATAGGAGTTGAGACCTGGACGTGTATGATGACGTGGTTGATATGGTCGGTCCAAGTCGGCTACTCGGAGCCAGCCACCTTCTCGAACACGTCTTTGATTTCTCCGCCTTTTTAGTGGGCTTTGATAAACTGACAGCCGCGGGTGACCTTATGCGTTAAAGAATAATGTATTTAATTTAATTTTTTTTAGTTGACGGATCCACGGGGTGTCCAGAGAATCCGAGGCAAGCCCAAGGATAAATAAATAAAATAAAACAAGTGGTTGGGTCTGTTCAACTAAAATGGGCCCAGCCCAGAACCCGATTATTCTATCATGTGACTGAGAAATGTCCTACAAGGGCGGCGGGTTTAGATTTAGTTGGATCGGGGAATTGAATTCAGCCACAGGTTTTCCGTGTGGAAGAAGATGACCAACCCCGCGTCTCAATCCAGAAGCCGTGAGTCAACTACACGTCAACAGCTATTCCCACACGGCCAGGTCCCGGCACTCGCCGTTTGAATGCTTCAACGGCCAACATGCCATTGATTTGTTGACCAGAATAATAGTTCAAAAAACAACTACGTTGTGAGTTTCCTCTAAGTAACAGAATCTCTTGAACAACTACAATTTCAGAGATACCTGAGAAAGTATACACAACAATCGTCGTTCCCAATGACACGATGATTTTGAAGCGATACGAGGGGTAACCCGTAAGACGAACATTAAGATCTTGTATAATGTTTATAACTTGTTTAGATGGTGTCTAATTGTACATAGCTAGTTAGGCAATTGAAACAAAATAACTATGTGTACAACATAATAAAATGATATAGTAATTTATATCAGTTTCGCACTCCAACACAAACTATTAATGACTTATATAGGGGGAAAAATTGCACATGCTCATAAATTCATAGCTCGATAACTAATAAAATTCTTGACATATTAAAAAACTTCAATCAGAAAATTAAGTTTGTAGGATTATGTTAATTTTCTATATTGAAGATTTGAAGTTCTTGCTGCACCTTTTTGAATGGTGGGTTAAATAGGTAGAGAAAAAACGACTTACGGATCAGCTTACTTAATTAGTACGACCACGGCTCAAAGAGAAAACAATCGAGTCGACCATGGACGGCAAAATTCTAATGACAGCTCGCAAATTAAGAATTGGAATTGAAAATTGAAATCATATGTATCAGATAGATTCCAATCAACCCAAAAATTGAAGGGGGAAGGGGAAACGCGTACCTTATAACTTGACATCGGATAAATCTCTGGATCCAGAATCCAGCCGGAGCAGAGGAAGACGCTGCCGGCGGCCAGATTCCGGGGCTTTGCGCCGGAGAGGAGGAGAGGAGGGATCCTGGATTTCGGTTAAGCCACGGCATCTTGACGGAAGATCTGAAAGCAGGCGAATGATTTGGTATAAAAAAAAAAAAGGAAGGCGGAGGTTTATATAGCGTGGTGCCGTGGTGGAGGGAGAGCATACTAGGGATTGGAGATTGGCGCTAGAAATTTCGCGCGAAAGAAGTGGGTTCTGTGGGAGGTGGCATTCTTTACGTGGGCTTTCGTTGGAGCTAGACGGTTTAAAGTTTTGATTAGGCCCAAATTCTCTATTGGCCCATTACTTCAAAATAGGCTAAACCCCTGTCTCGTTGTGTGCAGGCATAAAACAATGATCACAGGAATCCAACCAAATGGCCAAATAATTGGTTGATTTTTAAATTTTCGAACAGAGCCTCTAAAAATTATGGGTTCTATCAAACCAAACCAGAAAACGAAGGATTATACTGTATGCTCAAATCCAAGCAAACTCTTTATTAATCTCATCAAACTAGATAAAACTCAAATATGACCGAACTAAACCGATCCCCTATCTCCTTCTCAACTAAAACTGGTTGTTCCAGTTCCTGGCATGCCTGGGAGGGTAGAGCAGGTTGTCATGAAAATGCGGAAGGACACGAATCCTCGCATTGGGAGAGGTCATCCTGGGTCGGAGGTAGTGGTTCAAAGTGGTTTCGTCTGGGAAACCGACCGGTCCACTGCAGATGTGGGGGGAAGGAAGGAAGATGGCTACAGTCTCCAGGTTGAGCCCAGTCTCGACGAAGTAGTACAACAACTGCATCTCATGGGGGTCGAACCTGAATCCTGCCAGCTTGACCTCTTTGAGGCTTGGGTAGCACGGGCCCAGGATTCGGTCCAGGAGGCGCTGCTGCTGCACCACCCATTTGTAACCGCCTGGCCGGTTACTGTTGATAGCCATCTTCTCCATCTGGCGCAATTCGAAAAAGAAAATCGTGTTGTCAGAAAGATGCATCGTGATATGAATGCTTGAAGTAAATATGATTTGTAGTATCTGATAGGAAAACCGTTTAATTTAATATGATTCGTTTATTGGATATTTCTCGGAACAATGATATTTAAAACTAGTTGTTGTCGTCGAGATAGTCCAAACTAGACTCTCCTAATATATATGGTCTTATCATGAACTTGACTTGTGAAAACCAAAATAGTACTCTAACCCTAATTTGTTTGTCTAGGCTACAATGTTGGTGCAAGGGTTTCAAAATCTATGACATGTAACCCATAAAAGGTCTCAACATTATATAGGTTGCACGAAAAAAAAAAGATCCAATCTATTGATTATTGTATTGTTATTATTTTGTAATGGGCATTGGTCGAATGGGTGCATGTATTACTATTCCAATTTGAAAAATAAAAAGTATCAACATACCTTCAACCATCCGCGACAATCTATGTAAATTTTCTCAATGGAAGGACACTTTCTAAGGAATGACACAATAGTGAAGAGATTGCAATATCCGGATCCCTCCATAAACAACCGAATTTCTTTAAGCTTCGACAAACAAAAGAAGTTTGTGATCGTACTATCGCCATCAGATCTCCTCGAACACAAACCCTGCGTATAATGAAAATATAAGTTCGGTGAATTAGTTAGTATATACACTAAATTCTAACCAACCAAGTTCTAACAAAGATCATTTGTATTCATATTTTTTTTTTAATATTTGGCACCTCTAACAGCCTGCTTGTGGTGGTCAGAACCTCGATGTTTGACATGGCATACATCAGTTTGTCGAGCTTGTAAGCCTCCATTGGCAGAGATGGCCTAATAAATCACGAAAAACTACAACGAAATGAAGGAGAAAAAAAACACTATTTTATAACGAAAATGGACCATGATTCATAATGGAAAAAACCGAACCTTTGGGGCTTGAAGTTGAGAATGCAATCAGTCAGCTTATCGAAATCCTTGTATCTGAAGATTACCATCGGCCCAAAATAGTGCAGTGTTGTTAGGCTTGGTGCTTCGATGGTTACCTCCATGATCTCCATACATGTTACGAGTTTGCACTCTTTGAACCTTTTCAGATGCCCGGCAGCTATCCTGAAGTACGTTGGGAAGCAGCAGTATAGAAGCTCAAGAGTCTCCAATTGGAGACAAGATTCCAATAGAGCCTCGATGACGGTAAGGTCCTGCAAGCTCATTTTCTTGAAAGAAAGTATGCGAAGGCACGGTAACCCCGTGACTGCAAATTTAGTCTCCAAATCCGGTAGAACGAAGTCGCAGTACGATAATCGAAGGATCTGCAGCGTCTCGATTTTGAAGATATCGTCCGACAGCAAGAACGCCTAGGTGCAATTTTGAAAAAGTTAATCAAAATTGCATATGTATAATGGCTGTTTTATATTCGGATTTTTCTTTATGTCAATTTTTTTGTAATAAATTTAATTGAAAACTCATGAAATATATAGAAAATTTCACCAAACAATTTTTTTTTTATATAAAATGATAATAATCCAAATTCATCACCAATACTTCATTTAAATTCAAGGATTTTACATCAATCTTATTTTTTAAATCCGACTCCTAAATTTGAAGTCTAGTTTGTTTGTAATTGTTTTCTTTATCAAACTTATACAATATATTTGCTTACATATTATATAATTGAAATGTATAAGTATATATTTATCAGTTTGACACGCGGATACCTGATTGCCCTGATAGAAGTCAAAATCGAGCTCCTCGATCCCCTTCTGGGCCACCTTAATGATCCAATCTGCAACCATGGCCCAGTGTTCTTCATTATTGTCTGGGTCGAACCGAAGCTTCAGCGACCGGATCTTCGGCCCTTTGTGCTCCTCAATGATTCGGCCCACGGTCGAAACATAGAGCCCCTCGCGAACCAGTTGCTCGAAGACGGGTTGCCCGAAGTCGAGCCGCTGGCCTAGCTTCGGGCAGTCGCGAAACGGCTTGGCCAGGAGGGCGAACCGGGCCAACAACCTGATGTCCAAAAGGCTGAGTATATTCGTGAGGATGATGTCGTCCGGCAACCGGGGCAGGTCATAGGAGGTGTCATCTTTGACCGGAGGCGGGGCCGGCGGTTGCCTGGTTCGCTTGCGAAGATTCATTTGCGGTGCTGGCGGGGCGGGGATGAACCTCTTAGGAACGCTCGTGCTTTTGCGAGCCGTTTTCATGGTGAAAATTTGAGAAATGATAATTGTTTTTATTTATTGTTTTGTTTGTGTGGTGTTTATCAAAAAATATGGTGGTTTAAATAGGAAGGAGAAAAATATGTAAATAGGTAACTAATTTAACTTGGGTTAATTTATTTCTCAAAACAATAAATTTTGTTACCAAAATTTTTATTGTCTACATGAGCTGTTTGGTTGGGTATTTAATCACATTCTATGTTATGTGGAATAAAAGGCACATTCATAAATACTTCACCAAAATGATAATTTAAAGAAAATATTTTAAATAAAGGGTAAATAGCACAATAGGTCATAAACCTACTCACTTTGTACGAAACGGTCACAAATCTTTTATTTTGCACGTTTCAGTAATATATGTTTGAGAGAATAACGAAATGGTCATTCACTCCATCTCCATTCAAAAAAATCGTTAGTTTCGTCGAGTCAGCCTGCCACGTCATTTAAAATACCGATAAAAAAATTTAATGACCAAACTCAATTGAACCGGACAGCCCAAGCAAAAACCCTAATTCTATACCGCCGGACAGTTAGATCATCCTCCCCAGAAAAATGGCAACAGAGACAAAGAAGCTCAAACAACAACTGAATCTGACAGGCTCAGCGCCCTCCCGAACGACATCCTACGCGCCATCCTCATCGCCGCCGATCTCGACCTAAAAGCCATCGCCCAAACCTCCCTCTTGTCCCACCGTTGACCCAAGCGGAGCTCGCGGAGGGTGGACTTCCAGAGGTTGCGCCAAGCGGTGGGACAAGAGGAAGGTTTCGACGGTGGCTTTGAGGTCGAGATTGGCGGCGATGAGGATGGCGAGAAGGATGTCGTCCGGGAGGGCGCTGAGCCTGTCGGGTTGAGTTGTTGTTTAGCTTCTTTGTCTCCGTCGCCATTTTCTAGGAAGGAAGATCTAACAATCGGCTGATATAGAACTAGGGTTTTGTTGTTAGTTTGTTTGTCCGGTTCAATTGGGTTTGGTCATTAAATATTTTATTAATATTTTAAGTGACGTGGTGTGCTGACTGGACAAAATTAATAGTTTTTTGGATGGAGAATGACCATTTCGTTATTCTCTCAAACATATGTTACTGAAGTGTGCAAAATAAAAGATTTGTGATCGTTTCTTACGAAATGAGTAAGTTTGTCATTTTTTATGCTAATTATCCTTAAATAAATGAATAAATTTATAAAATATCCAAAAAGGCAAAATTACCTATGGTTGGATTTCTCCAATTTACCCTTTACCGGCTCACGGCAAGGTAGTAGTGTCCATTTTCGTGGACCTTAATTGGCGATAAGTTGAATGGATTTTAAATTATTTGGTAAAACATTGAATCGAGCCGAAGTGATATGGTATTTTGTTAGGGCCCAGATTTTGGTTAACTTATATATTATTTTATTTTTGGAAGTTCTAAAATTATAGAATAAGCACAAAGAGACAACGGAAATTAAGAGTTTTCCTAATTGTAAAAAAATATGAATATTTTATTTTAATAAAGCCATGGATTTATCTACCAAAACTAGGAAAACAAAAAATGGAGGAAAATAAAATTATAAGGGAACAATATAAAACAAATTTTCTGCTCATCAAAATTAACTATTGAATAAGTGTATTTTTTTTTATGACAATGTATTTAATTAATTTCCATCCCTAAATTTTTATGGGTATTTTTTTTTAGATGGGAAATTTTTTTGTCATTTATTCAATTGTTAAATATGATCAACGGAAAATTTTGTTTTATATGATTGCCTTTTTTTTTATAAAGGACCTGTAACTTTATTTATATTGTTGCCTTATGATTTGATATCTATCCTCCATTTTATGTTTTCCATTTTTATTTTTGGTAAGTAAATCTCAGCAAATTTTTAATAAAAAAGCAAATATTTATGCATTTTCTATGAAGGCAACCTTTTAATTTTCACAGCCCATTCAATTGCAAGGAACCCCACTCAATTGATTGGCATGACTCAAAAATGAAATCCAATACTAAAGGAATAAAAATAAGAATGAAGTAAAAAAACTAATTCCTACAAAATCAAATTTTATTTACCTTACAGAAAATTTGAGGTGGCAAAATCCCTTTTGGATACCTGGCATAATAAAGGAAATAATAATAATTCATACAAACACAGAAGTTCAGCTAATTTCAATCAAATTGCCCCATAAAAATTAGGGCATAGAAACTAAACAGCCAAATGTACAAAGCATCTTAAGATTCATTGTTGTCCCCTGTTTCTGCTGCTGAAGAGTCACAAGAGAACCTCCACACTGATACACAGTTTTCATTATCTGCACAACAACGGAAAAATTATAAGAAACTCAAATCTCATATGGCAAAAGCCTTGTGAAACACAGCATTTATCGAATTAAGAATACCGCTCAGGTGGAAGTTGTTATCTTCTTCATCGGGGGCTTGAAACCTTCGGTGGCCAGAAGAAGAGACGGCCATAGGCAGGAATGGATGGAAAGAGAAGCCGTTTACTGTGTCTGCAATGCATAGAACAGGAAGGTCAGAGATGAAAAGGGGAAAAATCAGATCTCTATAGAGAGTGAATACCAATGAATTTGAAATTATGAACACCTGAGGCAGCCTGAAAACCAGATATCCACTGCCCAGTTTGTAGATCATAGATGTGAACCAAACCATCCTAGACAAAAACACACTTTTAGGGTAAAAGCATAAACAGGGTACTTGGAAGGCAATTGCATAGCCAAGAAAATCAAACAGATACCTCACCACCGGTGGCAAGATGTCTGCCATGTGGTTCAATGTCGAAATATATCCGCTGATTGGTTTGCGCTGCAGACCGGTACAGCCTGTCGACAGAGCAAGTATGAGAGCAGATATTCAAGACGAACCTGAATCCGGAAGAGAAATATGCTCCGTATATATAATGGAAAAAATCATTTAACGGGGTAGGTTGCCGTTACATTTCACCCGTTATGTCACGACACACAGTGGCATAACAGAGTTTACCATAATAGCATTAGAGCTAATGAGCTGTTTTTAGAAGATAATTATCCTAAAGCTAGTAGAGTATCATTTAACGGGGTAGGTCGCTGTTACATTTCACCCGTTATGTCACGATGCACAGTTACATAACAGAGTTTACCAAAATAGCATTACAGCTAATGAGCAGTTTATATAAGATAATTATCCTAAAGCTAATACAGTATCGTCCTGACCGATAACTAAGTACCAAGTATTCGAGTGGACAAGTCGATGTGAACAACATAGGCCATTCTCATAGCTACTTACTTATAAACAACTTCAACAGCCTTCCTTACATCCCAGCACATGATATACGGGTCCTACAGGAAAAAATTTAAAAATGCTGTCAAGAAACTGAGAATAACTGCATATGCACACGAGCAATTATGATAACTATGTACAAAAGTATGCAATGCAAATACATTAACCATTTACTAGCACATCAGTCACTATTCTCATAAAACAAGCAAGCAGGGAAAACATCCACAAGTAGATATGAAGTCGACATAGGAATTAGAGGATCACAGATAAACAGTCGAAATGAGTTACTAAACCTAGGACAAGAGACATGCTAAAACAAGGAGGCAGCTTAGTTTACCTTCCGGCCTCCAGAGTATAGATAGTTTCCATCTTTTGAAAATTGCACCTAACAGGAAAGGAAATAGCCTTGTTATCGATCCCATAGTTCAAATTGGGGTATCAACAAAGAAAATCTGACTTACATGTGTAATTCCACCTTCTTGTCCATGAAGTAAATACAACAGTTCCATATTGTCTTCTCTGTAAATAGCAGTGGTCTGACTGAATGAACCAGTGGCCAGCATCCCAGTATGAGATGGCGAAAATGCAATGGCAGATATTATCCCTGTATATGCAGCAAACAAAGTTCAGAGTCTTATGCCTCACCAGTCTGAAATCATTACTACTCTGATCTGGGAGGTACCTGTTTGTCCTTCCTTGTTTCCTTTGAGGGTTGAATACTGTTTAAAATCTCTACCAGGCCGATGCACATTAAAAACTCTGATACATTTGTTATATCCAGCGAATATCCTATCAGAATTCGGAAAGAAGATCATCATACATGAATGTAAGCATCATTGATTCTAAGATTTGAATCATTTTAAAGAGAGCAATAGATGCGGTTTCACAAGCTGGAACTACTAACCATCAGATTGCCTCATAAAGATTAAATTTTCATATGAAGAAAACCCAAAGAACTGCTCTTGGTAAGGAATCATTTGCTTACTTAGTTCCATCAGAATTAAAAGCAACTGAAATGGCAGCAGTGATTTCATCCACAGCATCATAAGCACGGTATGTGCAACGCAACTGCAATATCGATAATCGAATATATTAATGCCAACTGAACTAGAGAGAAACAAAACGCAGCTACTTGCTGATAACAGAAGGCCCCTCTAAATTCAATTCGATTCAATTAGGGAACTAGAGTCCTAGAGGGTTGACATAATCATCATAATCAAGCAACAGAAGTACCGTGCTAGAAGTAGCATCCCATAGATGAATCGGATGATCACGGGTAGTAGTCGCAAAGACACAGCTAGCAGGGTCTGAAACAAGAAGAGCTCAGTTACATCAAACACCAGTCATGCCACATAATCACTCATTCGATTCAATAAGTAGGGAACAAAGAAACACCTGAAGAACTCATATAGGGATACCAACAGAAATCGTAAATGGGCTCCCCCTCATCCACAACAACGCTTGCACCATAAGAATCTGAAGTTCAAACCATTAAATTCCCCTCGTTGTTAAAAGAAGAAGCTCATTCGTGAAGGTAAAGAAACAAAACAGAACATCTGGAAATTTGCAGTTAAACCGACGAACCTGTACCAGGAGCTACAGAATAGGCAGATGGGTCACAGCCATCGTAATAATCTGGACTGACCATGGAAATGTACCTCGCTATTGGTAACTAAACCAAAGCATGCAGTAAATAAATTCACCTGAAAACCCTAAAAACTACATTTCCCCCCAGAACTTACAGGGAAAACAGCCGCAGCTTATTGTCCTCTGAACTTGAAAGAAAGCACGAGCCGTCCGGAGACCTACAGAAAACCGAGAGAACAGAAAAGGCATGAATGGGCAGCCTTTCTTCTTCACAGTTGAAGAGAATGCAGAGAAGAAATATACAACGACGAGCGGAAGAGAGGACTAGAGAGAGCGGGGTTGGGAGAGTCACTAACCATTTAACGCCTTTGTGGAAGTTGTTGGAGTAAGCAGAATCTCTGAACTGTGCAGAGAAATGGTAGTTTCTATTTGGAGGAACGTTGAACCTAACCGAAGGCCAGTATGTGTAATCGTGTTCGCCGGGGCTCGACTCCGCCGCCGTCTCTGTAGCCTCTTCGAGTACTGTATTGTTTCCGTTTTGCTGTTCGATTCTCCCGTTAGCTTCTTCGCCGCCGGGAGAACAGCTTTCGCCGTCTCGTTCTTCATCCATCGTCGCTTCCCGCGGTATCGGCGCCCCTGTCGTCGGCCGTGCCCGCGAGAAAGGCAGAAACCAAGATTTTCGAGAGTTTCTCTGGGTCACCTGGATATCAGAATATTGACTTGCTTTTGACCAGTGGGCCTCGAAAGATGGGCCTCGAAATAGATAGCGGGAGCTGGAAGGCCCAGTTTGTTAAAAGAAGTAGTCGGTGATTTACGCTTATGCCCTCTTAACTGATATATAATTACTCAGGAAGGTCGGTGTCTCAGTGATTAGTGAACTGGGAAGTCAAGAATTTGCTGGTGGATTAAAGCTCACCGTGCCAAAATGATGTAGCATAATATTACAAATGATGTCAACTATACTCAACAACGTAAATCGTATTGGATGTGATCAAACAATATCAGCATGTGCTTTGTAAAAATCGGATATCGAAATTTGACAGTAATGCAATTCAAGTATGGGTTGGTCTACTACAACATAAATTTCCGTACTTTTCCGGAATTAACTTTAGAGCCTGGTTCACAATTTAATGATAGAATGCAGTTCTGCAGATACTTCATGCATTGCATCAGTAAGAAACTCATAAAATAAGATCTTCACAAGTTCATTGTACAAGTAAAATCATCTTCACGAATGACTACAATGAAGAGCTTCTCAAGAATGGGTCGTCCTTGTACTTCGAGTAGAGTGGAAGATCGAGTGCTTTCTCTGCAACCCTCCCGTCCTCGTGAATCTTGGCGATCAAACTCTCGAGAGTCGAGAAATTAGCCTGATTAAAAATCGACCAGTTTTAGAGAATGTAAAAGACGAGGATATGGCAGAGAGCCAGAATCCAGAAATAGAGCAAAACCGAATGCACTATGTACCTCTGGTCGAATGTAGCCAACTATAACAAGGCGCAAATCTTCGCCATAGAAATCTTCTTTGAACTCATGAAGCAACCATGGCTCCTGTAAAAACAAAATGCGGATTGGATTTGGAGAACAGAGGGAAAAGGGAATGTCGAGACCAGCTTGTAATATGAGTGGATGCATTCATTACAATTGTCTTCTCAGTGTTGTTGAAATATGGGTTCCAGCCAACGCTCATGGCCATTTTGTAGATACCTCTGGTTGACAATCCAGCCCACCCAAAATACACCCCCGAGGGATATTGTGAAAGTAGATCCGAGTATCCTTCCGTGGACAGATTAGCTGAAGCAAATGATGACATTCAATCAGGCTGTATTTGGGGATCATATATGCATTTTATCCAAATGAGTAGCTCTCTGTACCTGTGGGGATACCAAGAACCTTTGAGCCACGGCCATATCCCTTAATTACAGGGCCACCAATATGCCATGGTTCTATTGGCAAAGTGCCCTCAATCCCTGCAAGCATATGATTCATAACAGCTGAGAAGCATAAAAGCTTCACGCATTCATCTGAAAATCAAAGCAATATGGATTACTAAAGCTTACAATCTTCAAAAGGTGGAAGACCCCATTTTTCTGGATGCAAATCTAGTAGAGAATTTATCAAATCGTCTGCAGCTGTGAAGAGATCAGCTTGCTTGGGGATCGAGGGTACAGCAACTACTTGCATTCCAGCAGCCTTGCCACCAGTTACACCAGGCCTGTTGCAGTTCAATCCTCCCAAATATTAGTGACTAGAGAGGAGACTCAAGGAAAACGAAAGTGGGATTTAGCAGAGGTTCAAGAACAAATATCACTTACACAGAATCCTCAATCACTAAGCAGCACGAAGGTTCAATGTTTAGCCTGTTAGCTGCTTCCAAAAATCTGGATTTTAGTTCAATTGGTTAGATCTATGACGATGACATATTCCACATAAGTAGAAAGCTAATTTGACAACTGAGATCATACATATCCGGAGATGGCTTCCCGGCTCTTACTTCATCACCGCCAATAATCACTGAGAACGATTCCTTCCAACCTATTGTAAAACAGGACAATGGTAATTAACACACTCAACCAAACTAGAGGCTGCCGTTACTGAAGGTGAACCCAAAAAAAAATGTTGCAAAATGACAAAGAAACTACCTTGGTGAAAATTGATTTTAGCATCAACATTTGCCTTCGGAGAGTTTGAAGCCAAGGCCATGGGTACTTTATGATCACTCAGGTGTTTGATCAATCGACAGGCACCTGGAAGAGCTTTGACCTTGCACCATCTGCAGAATTGCAAGAAAGATACTCCATGATTTAAAACATCCAAGGTTTATGACATATGAGAAATAATCGTGCAACAAAGTATTAGCAATAGTAGTTCAAATGCTGCAAGACTCGAGATTTTAAACTAATCCATACACACAAGCAAGTCGCAAGTCAATTACTGGTCTGAGAACATTGGAGTGATTTCACTCATAAATTCTTCTGTTGAGCAAGGAAGTCCATATTCTTGTACTACAACAGCAGAAGCTTCTATGGGTGTCTTCCCAACGATTTTATGAACTTCTCTACCATCCCATTGTTTGCCGTACTTCACCAAGAAAACTTTCATAACCCCGCCTACCAAGGCGTCTGCGAAGAAATTACAACCATAATCATTCCACAATCTGGAAACAAACAACAAATCGATAGCAAGTAAAAAATAAACAGACCCAGGATAGAAAAAGCTTACCTGTATTGAGAAGGGTGCCATCCAGATCGAGAATCACCCCTGAAACCAACTTCTTCAGGCTGCTTGCAACCGACATCTCAGGGATCAGAACGAGACCTTAAACAAAACTTGATGGATATCTGAAAGAAAAGGAAATGACAGTCATCAAAAGTCCGCACGGGCAATAACAAAAACCAATATACTCAGAATCCAAACTAAGGAACATGGATTTGAAAAGGGTATTGCCAGGACTTCATTCATTTACGTCGCAGTTAGAGTTAGACCTTAAACTAAGGATATTTGTCCGCAAGAAAAGACCGTACCTTTCTACAATCGCTTAACTTCTCATTCGCAGGTAAAAGTCTAGGCAAGCCACCGAAAGAGTCCTCAAGGGTGCAGAAGATAAAACTCAGAGTCCTAAACGAAAAACTTTTAAACAATTATACCAATAAATTAAAGGAAATCCTAAAACTGAACAACGCAATTAACAAATTAATAAACTCGAACCAACTTGTATTCAATCACTGTAAAGGGTCGAACTGGATCCTCTCCTAGTGCCATAATTGCTTACTTCTCGGCCAATCTATTCCACTAATAATACGAAGCGATATTAAGGAAACAAAAACTGTTCTACAAGACACAATCTCAATTTCTCTTCACTGCTGAACCACAACTTAAAAAAAGTTGCAGGCATTTCATCACACAGATTATTATATACTAACAAAAAGAACCAACAAACCAAAATCACGATAAGCAAAGAATTCGAATGGATGCCTTACGAAAGCGGAACTAACGAAGACACGAGCTCGAAGAATAAGATTCCGCTTTCTCCATCAAGCTTCCCCTGCTTATGCTAGATACTGCAATTCGCCGGCTCCGAGATTCTCTGTGAGCAAATTGCCGAGAAGAAAGATGCTGCTAGTGCCGACTTTAAATTGATTCCTTCCCCAGCTGGAAAGCTGTTCTCCGCAGCTGCATCGATCTGTCCTTCTAACGGCGGCACCTAAATCCCTGCCGGCGGGGGAGAGTGCCAGGTGAAGGAGACGAGAGCTCTGCCGATAGTTGAGAAAGGTACGATTAAGGATTAATGGATTATCGTCGGCGAGAGGAGTCGAAGGGAGAGAATAAACTATTTTCAGGGGACGATCCCGTTCATATGATTCTCCATCAACCGAATCACATTCTACCACGTTATCAGCAGAAATTGGCAATGGGCCGAAATGGGCGGGCTGGGCTCTTTCTAAAAAGAAAAAACCTGGGTCTGGCCTGCGGTCCAGACAACCTGACTAAGCTACTCGCATTCGTTTCCTCCTCTAGATTGGGCGAATGATTTTGAGAATTGAAAACTGTTCTGGACTAAATCCTTTCACGGCTTTAGTGCAATAGTGAAATACGTCTAAAAATCAAGAACCAGAGTGACATTGCATTTAGTTAAGAGTAGTCCAATTCGGTTTATTTTTTTATATTTATAAAATTTATGGGACCAAACCACATTATGTTTGGTTCGGTATGGTCCGGTCCCAGCGTAGATTTGATCCAGCACGGTCGGGTATGGACAACACAGTTGCACACTCCTAGCCTCACTTACACTTGTTAAAACTCATAAGAATAGAGAAACTTTTTCTAGAGATGTTATTGCTTCCAGTATTACTAGATGAAGACAAACTGGGGCGAGGTGCTCTTTACATAGGCTTCACCTCCAAAATATACAGTTAAGATTAACCTAAGCACACAATTAAGATCTAACATCTATAATACTCTATACAAATATCTATAACCTAGAACCTTCCATGGAAATATCAAGTCTTGGTACTTCTACATGATTCACATTCTTTAAAGGTCATGTAGAGTGCTCAACATCCTTCTTGGAACTTCAGATATGGCATTATCCCCTACGACCCTACCTAATTCTTGATGCCCTCGCCATCTAGCCTTCTTCACATTAGTTGCATTGTTTGCATGGTTGGGACACACTTGATTGCGAACCAAGAGTATGCGAAAGAGTTTCGCATTTTCAGGGCATAGCTACTTTTTTTTTATCTCCCTCTTGAAGTCATCCTACGTCTCCATGACGTATGTCCCTCCACAATAACATAATAGTGGTATCAACAAGATAAAAAGGGGTGGTATGTACCACAACATTCTCGTCTCGAATGTCGAATGCCTCAAAATATTGGCCAAACATCCATAGTAAGTTTGATAACTCCCTCGTATTCCTTGACTCTCTAAAGCTCTTAGGTTTCAAAACACCCCATACTTGGAGCGGGTTATGATACTACAGGTCCGTTAGCCATGGCCCTCATTAGGAGATTCACCTCTCCCTTGAGCTCGACAACCTCGTCCTTCATGCTAGCAAGCTCGACCCGAGTCGTTTCTCTTAATGACTTAGCGGTGTTGCCGATGATGCCAAATAGCTCACTGTAGAGTGCCTCCAACCCTGGCATGTGTTACCCCGTCATTCACATGTCACCCATAAGTTTTTGGACGCTTGTCTTCACTTCCACATAGCATTGTCCCGAATCCTTGATTGCATATATATGCTCGGATTTGATTTCCCATGAAACCGCCCAGTTTGGGCTAGTTTCAAAAACATCCTAACATAGTTTCAACGGCTTAATAAGCACAACATTGCCCATACATACTCAATCATGTATCATGTACATAGAGAGTTTTACAATTGATAAAAAAAAAACTTATAGGCATACTTCATAGTCTTAGATTCAAGATGATTCACTTAGATGTGACCCCTACATTAGTTTCTCACGAGTGTTTCAGTAATGTCCATTTTCACTACACGACTTGTTACTTATATGGAATAAGTGTATCATGTTATCGTTTTGGAGATGACTAACATACATTCACATCTTCGTCATACCTATTACCTCTAAGACCATGCATGTAATTTCAAGTGATGGAACTTATATTATCTCCTATGATGTCCCGTGACATGTATTAAAAATTAAAATGTTATCAACAATGATGTCTCGTGTGATGGATGATGAGTGGTAAAACGTAGAAAGAGAACGGAAGTATACCTTGAGTTTAGGTTACATTCCACAATTCAGGTTATTTATATGTTTTGTAGCGTTGCTTCAACAACTTGGTCGTTGTAGTATAGTGGTAAGTATTCCCGCCTGTCACGCGGGTGACCCGGGTTCGATCCCCGGCAACGGCGTCGTTTTTGTTTCCCAGTTTTCCATTTTCTGTCGGACTCGGATCTTAGACCTTGCTGAAAAGCGCGCCATTACCATTTTTTCAAGGTGTTTCTGCTGCTTCCAGGGTTTTAGGTTTTCTGCTCTGGAAAACAGGAATTGATGGAAGCAAAAGAGTAGCAAGTACAGTTTAGTAGTAGAAGCCTTCTTGATTCTTCTTTATATTTATCTTATATTTGAATTACGCGCGCATAGACCTTCTTCTACTGCTCAGCCATGGAAATGGATGATTCTGAGCACGTGGTTCCGTTCCAGCTTCAGTTCGACAAGCCCATCGCTTCTCAGGTTCTTCCAATCCTCATTCTTCACTGAATTCTGATGTCCTTCACTGCCGAATTGATTTGGTTTCCGGCGCCTGTATTTGGGGTTCATTTCGTTCTTGACTCCTTGCCCGGTAGGTGAAAATTGCGGAATGGAACCCGGAGAAGGATCTATTGGCAATGGTGACGGAGGACTCGAAAATCACGCTCCATCGGTTCAATTGGCAGAGGCTATGGACCATTTCACCAGGTGATTGTCCTGCTATCGCCATTTTTTGCAGCTTTTCATGTTCCGTGCCCATCAGTTTATGTCTGTGCTGCTAGCTGATGCTTTTCGATGGGTTTCTGGGAATTTGGTCAGGCAAATCCATTACGTCTTTGTGTTGGCGTCCGGATGGTAAAGCGATAGCTGTAGGGCTTGAGGATGGAACCATTTCGTTGCATGATGTAGAGACTGAGGCAAGTATTTCATTTCCTTTTTTGCCTTGTATCAACAATGCTGTAATCGGGTTTTCTGATCCATGTGTGCCATGTTTATTTAATAGAGTGGGAAATTGTTGAGAAGCTTGAAGTCTCATGGTTGTCTGTCTTAACTGGGAAGAGGAGAGAGAGCTGGTTAGAGCCATTTTCTTGTCAGTTCTATCTGCTAGCTCGGGATTGTGGAATTTCTGACGACTTTACTCTCCTACTCAGTGGTCATGGTAACTTACTTCTCATACCATTTTTTTTTTTCAAGCCGACTTTCAGAACAACTCTGGCAACTCGTTGGTTTTTGAAGACCGTACTCCCCGATTCTTTCCTCCTGCTCCAAGGGCTCCACGGATGTCTGGTGTTGTGACAAGTGATGCCAGTTTCATGGATGATAGTGAAGATTCATACAGGCAACTTTCCAATTCGTCATACCAACGCTTTAATATTCTGTGCAGTGGAGACAAAGACGGGAGCATTAATTGGTTTCTCAATGCAGCACTGGACTCCTCTCCCCAGGAAGAGTTTCTGAGCCTTTTAGGTGGTGGTCGTACTAGTCCGGCTGTTCATCAATTTCTAGTCAACACTCTTGGAGAAGTGGCAGGCTTCACTCCTTGCACAAGTTCCAGTTTCCTGAATCTGCAGATCGTTGACATATATTTCCTCTAATTTCTGTTTCATTGGTAGGGTGTCAAACGTGTGTCAAAGGTAGTCTGCGGTGCTGGAAAAGAACGTCAACGTGTAGTCCTTGAACATCTTCAGGTGCACAATTGTTTTCTGTGATTGTTCAGTATGAAGATGTTCATCAAGTTTTCATTGGCATTCATGTCTGCTTCTTTTATAAACCCATCAAAAAGTTGCATGGATCATGCTGTAGTTTTGCTTTTGCCATTTAGCTCTACTTGGCCCTGATTTAATAAGTCTTGAGATGACAGTAAGGGGTACACGCTTTTCCTAGCCTGCTGCAGAAATAATTGCGTTTAGGATGGGAGAACTGAGATGCCTTTCAAGATGGCTTCACGCTTCCAGGTTATAGGTTTGGATGAGACGCTTGTTGCTTATGCAACAGAAAAGTCAGGCATGATGTTGGTACAAGTTGAACAATTCATGAGGGTGCTCACTTCTGTGGAGCAGCAGGTATCATATTTTTCAATCTACATGTTGATTACTATTTACTAGCACTTCAAACTTCGTTCAGATAGAAGAACTTCATGTTTTTTGGGTCCAATGCCATTATACATTGGTGTCAGCTTTTAGCTATACATAGTTTTATTCAATGCTCAACAGTATGCTTCTGCTGTAATTATTATTGGCAGTGACGACTCAGATAAAAAGGGGTCAATTTCTTGGTTATCCATTTGCGTCTTAAGTCTCAACCAGTATTTTCCTCTGCTTTGTTTTTCAGCTTTCCAATTTCTTCAACTGGCTTCTCAAATGTATAAAGCTGTTGATGCAAGAACCAAGTGATCAACTTCTTCCATATAATAGGTTTCGCGGTCAATCCTTCTCCTGTTCAATACTGCCATAGGCGTTTATTTAGTACTGAAAGAAAATAACCATTATTTTGGCAGTGAACTTGTTGTCATATTCATGAAGTTCCTATATAATCAAGATCCAGTTAGAAAGTTGCTGGATCCCTCTGAAGTTGATCAACCAGTTGAAGCTGACTTGTAAGTTCCCCTGTAGATCAGTACTCTTTTTACAGCTTCTGTAATCTAGACTTGGTTGTAAACTTGTAATACCTAGTCATTAATAGGCCATCATGGACACTTTCTCCTTTGAAGTTCCAGACAGTTGTTTCCATGGAAAGTTGAAGAGTTATTCATCAAGCTGGTTCCTGTTAACCCGAGACAGGGCAATGTGTTTTGAGTTCTGTGTGAACTGCTTTCTAGTTGATTCTTAAACCAAGGCATAAAAATGAAATTCCCATTTTCCACTTGTTTTACCAGTACCCTTGGGTCGACACCGAAAGTGCTGAAATTCATTGTTAAGTTGCACTTATGCAAAGGTGTTAATTTTTCTGTCTTTTTATGCAGGGAAACAATGCAAAGTGTCCAAGACTTAGTTCAGTTCGGGGAATTTTGGGATACCGAATATCTTCGCAGGACATTAGCGAAAGAATTCCAACAAATGGAGTCTAGGTATCTATTTTTGCATTCATGTTATAGATATCTAGTTGAAACATGCGGATGTAGCTATAGAAATTAACGAACTTCCTGTTGTTTACCTCTCTCTTTGAACAAACTTAATTTCAAGGAGGCTTTTCTGATGCCATTTACCACAATCTCAAGGAAGATACATGTCGATTTGCTGCCTCTCTTTCCTCTTCCATCTTTACCACTATCCAGATCTACCATGATTCCCATGTCAATATCATATTATGAGGTACTCGTGCGCTGAAGCATTCTGGTTTTCTACGTGATTAATTGATTTTCTTGATCTAATGTTTATCCAAGTTTCTTCTTTCCTATTGTAGGATGATTCTGAAGCAAATGACAACAACTCTATGGATTATATATGCTTTCAAGTCCCCAGTGAGTCCTTTTCCAACGATGGAAACTATGTAGGCATAGTACGAGGTTTTATACATGACCAGAGGAATGTTAAAAGGTGACCAGAGGTATGTTAAAAGGGGTTATTCCACACTGGAAGCTGTCCTGCTGTCTATGCCAGCAGGTTACAACTGTGCTGATCTGTCGCTATACAAGGTTTAGTCCTGAACCATCCGTGAACCAGTTAGTCTGTTTGTTTCAATACATTTTCATGTTCATAATCCAGTATTGCTTTAAACAGGTTGCTCAGGTTGTTTTTCTACTGAACGGAGCAACAGACACCCCTGAAACCTCGGGGGATGCCTGTATGATGATTGTTGCAGCTAATGAGCTACCATTTGTATAAGTTCCGCGATCGGATGACCTAAGCCTATGGAAAATGCATCACTTACAGGTTAATCCCAGTCTGCTCTCCTTTGGATGAGTCCCTAAACAAGTATGTTCTGTAGAATTTTCGCATGAGTCCCTCCGTTAAAATTTCTGTCTGAATCAGTTACTAATTTGGTCGACTCTTGCGTAGTAACCACTTCCTTACACTCAGATGTCATATAAACACTTGGCAGATGTGAGATTCAGGAGTTGAATTGATGGACAAGACATCAACTTGTAGCATACCCTCATTCCGTGATCGCTCCTTTAGCAGTCAGTGGTAATGTCTTCAGGCTTTCTTTCAGTTTCATTAATCATTAGTTTCTGTTGTGGCCTTTTTTTTCGACTGGAAAAGAGCCTCTTATCAAATTGCAAATTTCTCTCTTTTTTGACTTGGAACAGCGACAAGGGGCGTGGCTTGTGTTTTTGCTGCTAGAAAGCGTGCGCTGGTTTACATCCTTGAAGAAGATGAAGAAGACGTTCTTGAGATCGAAAGTTGAATTGATTCTCTCCGTTGTTTTCCTCTATCGCCAAAATGTTGCAAAGATTATTCCCTTAGCGAGGAATTCTACATTTTCCCTAGTAGTAGACCATTTAACGATGTTTTAAGAAAACCCTCAGTTCAGTGATCATATATTTAATCCAACAGATAGTTCTTTGATTCTTCTCCTTACATTTTATATACACTTCTTTCTGCTTCTATGATCTATCGAACCCAAAAGCCAGCTTTCTAACGAACTCAAAAATCAAAATACAACTACATAGCATCTGAACAATCCTTCTCCAACTGCTGCACTCTCCAGCTCCATGGATTCCCATCTCTTCTCAATACTATCATGTTCTCAAACGGCTTGCAGACACACAGAGGCTTGCAGCAAATCATCTACAATTTTAGCAAAGCTTCCAGAAGTTGTGTAACCTAAACTAACACCATGTCAGCATAAACCTAACTTTCTTTTGCTCTGGAAGGGACGGAATCACGTCTTCCGAGATCTCCATCACCTCACCAGTAGAACCATTCTCTATCTTCATATCTTTCAAATGACGAGTCCAAGAAGTAGCTTCATTCATGCCACTAGGAGAGCTTAACTTCAGATACTCCCGGCACATGTACTGTTCCAGGCATAAACAGTGAGTTTTTGACATATTCATTACAAGTAAAGAACACATTAGCATTCGTATAAGAACGTACCTCAGCAATCAGGGCACTGTCCTCTCCCTTGGCTATTGACATGAACTTAGGAAGACAAGCCCAAAACAGACTATTTACAAAAGCGGCTGCCTCTTCTATGTCACAAATCCTTTCCAGAAGTGGACCAAATTGCAGTTCATCAATCCTTGGAGGTGGGGCAGCATACACAGCTTGGCTTAGACGTGGAACCTTTCATTTTGAATATCCAAGTGAAAGAAATGAAAAGGGAGGATAGATTGTCACAGCAAGTTCTACTATTATATGCATATCAATCATGATTGATGCGAAGTTGCAGAGAATATCTTACCTGTTGTTCTGATAAGGAAAAACAAGAGGTGAAACGCAAGATAAGGTGGCGGAATTGAGTGAATGTGGTGGAGAGGGACAGCCTCAACCATTGTGGTGTGAATTCATCCACATACGAAACCACATATACTGTAGATTGGCAATCAGATGCCAAATTGACAACATTGACTTTCATTAAGGGATAACTAGGATTAACAGCCCCGAAGAGACTAACCAAATTAGGAGCATCAATATCAAGCTCCTCCAAGCCCTGCCAGATACTCATCTTCTTGAGCTTTGGAGACGAAACCCTTAGTCTACGCATTTCCTCGGGGGGACATTCGCTTCCCCGCCTTCCACCCCTATCAATGTAACCCAAATACAAACTCTCGAGGCAAGGAGAAGAGACAACCTCCAGCCTATCAATCCCAAATATTCGGTACAAATTCAATGACGCGAGGCAAGGAGAATTAGCCAAGATACGGTGGAGAAGCTCTTCACTGAGGCTGACATTATCGAGACGGAGGAACTCGAGGCTGCCAAGATTATCATGAAAACCTAAAGTAGTAGCAGAGGTGAGATCACAACCACGGAGGGCGACAAATTTTGTGCGACTCCAATTTGGAACCAGCAAACTATAGCCGGGATGTGATTTGAAGCCAAGCACAAACATAACTGGAGATAAGCCATTGCCATTGCTGATTAACAACAGCAAACGGTCGATGTCCTCCTTCTGAAAATCATCATCAACATAGATACTGAAATCCTCAATTGTTGCTACTGCTGCACAACTACTACCACTATTGCCGTGATCCGAATCAGAAAGCAGCCGCAGCAGCTTCGCAGAAGTGGACTCAACGAAGCTGCGGAACCGACTCTGATTTTGTTTCGAGAGCTGGAACTCCACGTGAGGGAAAGAGCGCCAGAGGTGGAGCCATCTCCTCGACAGCACGCTGGTTTTGGCAGCTGCCTCTGGAGAGTTCAGGCAACAAAGGATGGTGTGAATGATTTCGTCTGGAATTTGGGAGATTCTGTCCTCGCCATCTCCTCGTCCTAATTCTGTCAAAACCCTAACCATTTTCCTGCCGGAACACATTATCGATTACTACACACCTAATGGTACTGATTCGTGTTCTACTTCTACCACAAATGGAGCTTGGAGGAAGAAAGCTCGTCGTCGGCGTACCTTAATAACGGGGCTTCTGCCTCGATCCTTAGACGGTACCGAACCTATCAACGTCGTCCGGCGACTGGAATTCGCTTCCTTCCTTCTGCTCTCAGTCCGTCGATCAGTGTCGACTGTTGCGCGGCTGGAGTGGAAGTGCAAAATTTTTTCCGGATCTGACGGTCATTTTGCTAGCTGGGCCGGAGGCTGGGTTTGCTTTGCCGGGTTAAAAATCCAATATAAGATCAACAATAAATGGGCCACCATTTGTTAATATCCTTTCATAATGCGGTCCATGAAAAACAAACTAAGCTATGGGCCGGGCCTGATCATTAACCGTAGGTGTACTTGTTATCCGCAAGGATTGAAAAACCGTACCGTACTGTCGGTTTGACCAGAAAAACCTCATATCAGAAGCGAAATTGGTAGACGGTATGTAATGGTTGAACCACGATTCAGCCTAAAATATCCTACCGCTAAGTTTTTCGGTACAACCTCCGATACGTTATTTCAATCCTTGATTATCAGAAACTGCTATGATAATTGAACTTGAATCTATGTGTATATATTCCGGTCAAAGTGTATAAATTCAGCGTTGAAGGATTTTAGCTCGCACCCGCACCATAAATGCAACATAAGAAATCCAACTTTTGCTTGGTTTGCAAGGGATGGAATCAAGCCTTTTGGAAATCTCCATCATCATCTCACAATTTGTATAATTTCCCATCATCACATCTCTCAAATGATGCCTCCAAAACATAGCAACTTCCGATTATAAGAACAATCTGTTTGTTATCATCTCATTTTCGTTCGAACAACACACTGATCCTTCTATAATTTGGTTGTGATGGTTATAGGGGCTTCATAAACACTTGCTTAGATTTTTTTGTGTGAATTCCCGGAAAAAAACATTCTAATTTTTGTTCACACTATCTTCTAATTATTTTTATGGAGTCAAGTCAACAACATATTTCATCAGAATAAAGAACGCTACCAATTAAAAATGGAAATCAAGACGAGTTAGTAAACAACATCGATCACAAATCCTATCAATCAGGTATACAATGGAATGTTACAGATGTAAATGTATTGACTATAAACTGATCATCGAACAACTTACAGATGGAAATCACACTTCTTCGTCAGTAAACAACATCCATCACAAACAAAGATCCAATTATCCAAACAAACCATTACGAGGAAGACGACTGAGCCACACAAAATTGGTTCATCGTCCACCAAACAGACATGGAGTCATTAGCCAAATTTAGTCGACTCTTTCGTCTTCTAGCTAATTAAGCAATGGCTAGAACGAGTTCATCTCAAGGGAATAGCTCCTTGTCTTCAGCAGCGCTCCAACAACGTCCTCGTAGGCCCCACCTCCATAAGCAGCCATCGCCATCTCGCCGTCGCCCTTCTCCTCCTCCACCGCCACGTCCCCGCCGCCGCCGCCCGACGAAGGCCGTACAACCACCAGCGTGGCGCTCTGAATCCACGCGCCGCTCTCCAGCCGCAGCTTCCGCTGGTGCCTCATCCTCATCCTCACGCTCGGCAAAACCGTCCTCCTCCCCTCCCAACCTCCATCTCCGCCGCCGCCGACCTCCACCTCCGCCGACCTCCTCCACTCCCGCAGCCCGTCCTCCTCCATCACCAGCGTCCCTTCCCCTTCCGCGTCCTTCAGCACCAGCCGCTCCATCCCCTCCGCCACCACGTCCCGCAGCAGGTAGTGCCTCGCCGACGCCGCGATCAGCGCGCTGATCGTCCACACCACCACCGTCTTCATCCCCTGCTCCAAATCCAAATCAGAATCCGAATCCTCGTCCGAATTCCCAATCCGAAACCCGAGGATCACGCAATTCCGCAGCGTGGTCCCGAATTCCGCCCTCCATTTCACCAGCACGCCCTTCTCCATCTGCAGGTCCCCCGAGGGGAGCTCGATTTCGAGCCGCCGGATTCGCTCGAATCCTGACAGTATCTGCCCCGGCGAGTAGCAATTCTGAACATCCGCTTCCTCGTCGTCGCCGCCGAGGTCGAAATTGAGCAGGCCCTGGATGGACTGCACGATTGACTTGAAGAAATCGAGGAACGGGGAGGAGTCGTCGTCGTCGAAGAACGCGGAGGAGGAGATGACTCGATCGACGCGGAGGGAGAGCGACTCGGTCTCCGGGACGAGCGAGTTGAATCGTTTCGACACGGATCGGCAGCGGATCAGGGTCTTGACGTCGGAGACGCTGTTGAAGATGATGAAGATGAGGGAGTCGGGAAGGCGGTCGAACAGGTCCTCCACTACTACTACTTCCTCCATTGTTAGAGTTGTTGCTTCAGGTGGAAAGCACGGGAAATGTGGCGTTTTTATTTTAACCAACTGGTGGGAGTCGTCGAAACTGTTTGTTTGTTCGGTGGGGCCCGCCGCGCGCAGTGCACGAGAGAACTGAAAAGCCGTCACCATCGATAATTCCCGTGGCGTTTGAAATTGGTTTCTTTCCTCCTCTTGTTGTTAATTACTCGAAACTGACAAAAGCCGGCTTCGGAGATTTTGGTCTGAGACAGAAATGATTGTGATTAATAATGATAATAAAGTAATTAGTAAGTGGAAGAAAGAATGTAGATTTGGGGAAGCTCGAAGATATGTTGCAGCAGGAGTCTTCCCATCCATTTATTTAGTCTTGCCATTAGTAGTAAGAAGGCGAATTAGGAATAAGTAAAATGTTGAATTGAAACTCTTCAGAGCGTTTGGAAGAATTGACTCTTGAATTTTTGTTTCCCGTGACCGTAACTCCGAATAAGTCCAAGGACGATATCAGTTATTGGAACCTGTTAGTTTAAGACAAATTTAAACGATAACAAATGATGTGAAAGATATAAAAAAATTCGAGAGATCTTATCGTTAGCAAAGAAGTTGCTGCCTCAGTCTTCCAACGGTTAACTAAATATTCGAGGTCACAAATCCATATATGTAAGTTAAATGCTTTAGACACAAAAGTTAGCCTTCTTACAAAAATCAAAACACCAGATGAGTCAGCCCTTTAAGTGCTGCATCTCCAGCTCCATGGAGTTTATTATCGACAAACATGTTCCAAACAACAACTTGCACCACAATGACATTTATGAAAGCTTTCAGAACTTGAGTAAAACTTAAACTAAAACCATATCAACATGAACTTAACTTTCTCTCGCTTCGCAAGGGAAGGAATCATATCTTCGGAGATTTCCATCATTTCACCAGTAGTATCATTCTCTATCTTCATATCTTTCAGATCATGGCTCCAGGAAGTAGGAGAATTCACATCATTAGTCACATCATTAGGACGATCTATCTTCAAATACTCTCGACACATGCACTGTTTCAAATACGAGTAATCAAATTGCGCTTAGCCGAATCGTTACGAGGAAAGAACAAGAAGGATCATTCACATATGTAAATGAACAAGTGTGTACATACCTCTGCAATCAAGCTGACATCCCCTTTAGCTATTGACATGAACTTAGGACGACAGACCCAGAACAAACGATTTAAAAATGTTGCAGCCTTCTCTATGTCACTGACATCCCACCAAAGGGGCTCACATTGCACTTGATCGATCATTGGAGGTAAGAAAGCGTACTCGTCGTCGGTTAAGTCCTCCGACTCCTTTCATTTTTAGAAAATGATCAAAGTGAAGAAATGCAGAACTTATTACATCTATACAAAAGACAGAAGAGCTAATTTGCATTGATGATGAATTCATTGCAGCTAAGTGATGAGTATCTTACCTGTTGTTTTGATGGCCGAAACATAAAGTTGGAAACCAAGTTCAGGTGGTGGAACCGAATGAAGTTGGTGGAGAGGAACAGCCTCAACCATTGCGGTTCGATTCCCACATATGACTGCACATGAACTGTACACCGGCAGTCGGATGCCAAATTGATAACATTGACCCTCGTAGATGGGTCGCCAGAATAAACAGTCCAAGAGAGACTGACCAAGTTAGGAGCATCAATATCAAGCTTCTTCAACCCTGAACACAACGACAAGCTCAAGAGATTTGGAGACAAAACCCTTAGCCTCCTCATTTCCCAAAACCGATCTTTCTTTCCACAGGTATAAATTTCACTCAATAACAAACGCTGCAGGAGAGGACAAGAGACCAACTCCAGCTTATCAATCCCAAATACTCGATGCAAACTCAACGATACGAGGCGAGGAGCATTACCCAGTAAACTGTGGAGAAGTTCATTGCTGAGAGTGACATTGTCAAGACAGAGCGACTCAAGGCTGACCAGAGAAGCACCATCAGCAGTAACAACATCGGTGAGAAAGCAACCACTGAGGCTGACAGATTTCATGCCACTCCAATTCGAAACCGGCAAACTGTAGCGGCGATTCCATTCGATGTCCCTGATACAAAGCTCAAAGTGAACTGGAGATAAGACACTGACATTACTGGTGATAAACAAGAGCAACCGGTCCAGGTACTCTTTCCCAAAATCACCCTCACGAAGTGAGATACTGAAATCCTGAATTGCCGTTACACCTGCACGGCAACCACCGCTGATGTGGTCAGAATCCGATGGCTTTGTTGGCGGGAGCTTCCTAAAACAGGATTCGACGAAGCTGCGGAACCGACTCTCGTTTGATTTGGAGGGCGGGAACCCAAAGGAAGGGTAACCTCGCCACAGTTGGAACCATCTTCTCGACAGCACGCTGGTTCTCGAAGCTGCATCTGGAGATTTCAGGCGATTAAGGATGATGTGAATGATTTGATCCGGAAGGTCGGAGATTCTGTCTTCGCCATCTTCTTCTCCTCCTCCTCCTGATTCTTTCAAATCCCTAACCATTCGCCAATAGAATTACAGAATCAATAAGACGCCTGAAAGAGAGGCTGCTGTCTCGATTCTCAGGCGGCACGGAGCTTTTTCTTTCATACGCCGTCCAGCGATTGGTAATCGCTTCCTTCTTCTGCTCGCAGTCCGGCGATCAGTGTGGTTGCGCGCCGGTGGTGGTGGCGTACTGGCGTAAGATTGTGTCCGGACGTGTAGAGGGTTATTTACTTATTTACCGGTTTTACCGCGTTGGGCCATGACGCTGGGCTTGCTGAGGTAATTCCCAGTCTGGTCCTGCATTAAATGGGCCGCAAACTGATGATTTGTTTGTCTGTTGATTTTGCCAATAGATCTCTCAAGTCATGGGAGAGGAAATAAAGATTCAGATACATATATTAATTACAGATTTTTACATGTTCTACGAATGTAAAAGGGCATTGCTATTCGTCGCCCTAAAATTCCTTATTCGTCGCCCTAATTAAGCTAAAGTTACTCTAATACCCTTAATTCATTAATTTTTCTTTCAAACAATTAAAACCAAAACAAACTCATATACTTACAACAAATAACGAATATCAAATAATTCTACATCACATTGGTATATTTGTAATAATTAATTAATAATTCCAATGGCAATTTTTTTTAAAAACAATTGGACTTGTCGGCGGGCGGGTTGAAAAGTCGCCGGCGAGATACGGGACAAGTACGTCCGTCGCGGCAACAAAATAAAAAATAAAAAAAATCATCCTTGTGGCATTGGTCGTCATCTTCTTTCTGGCAGCGGCACCGGTCGATTAGCAACGGTGGTAGGAGACAAGTAGTATCCTCGTCCGCTCCGTATTCTTCTTCCTCCCTTGTCCGCTTCGCTGCCTTCTGTTCGCTTCGTCTCCCTTCTTCTTCCTCCCTGTGATCGATGACAACGACGAGATTGGGGTGAGCGCCGGATTTGGGTGGTGGAGGGAATTTGGTCGGCGGGAAAGACTAGGGTCTGGGGTTGGAGGTGATTTGGGTGGGCGGTCGATGAGGGTGGGGGAGGGAGTGGTTGCTGGCGGCGGACTTGGGTGGGGAAGGGGTAGGGGATTGTTTGGGTGGATAGAAATTGGGCTGAGGGTAAATATATTAATTTGGTGGGTTTTAGGGCGACTAAATTTGAATTTTAGGGCGACAAATAGCAATTCACATGTAAAAAGGGTTAAAGACACATTTGGTCACTGAGATTACAAAATCGGGACATGTTTAGTCACTAGAAAAAGTTAATATCAAATTTGGTCACTACAATTACTAAAACTGGACGCATTTAGTCACTCGTCGTTAGTCTCCGTCCAACTCCGTTAATGAAGTCCGTTAAGTGCTGATGTGGCAAACAGAATTGCCTAATCAGCCGGATATAAACCAACAAAAATAAAACCCGACCCGCCACGTCATTATAACCCGCCACGTCATTAAAACCAACCCAACCCAACCCAACCTAACCCATGACCCAACCCCACCCAACCCTTCTTCCTCCTTCCTCCCACCTCGGCACCTCCCACCTCCGCCACTGCTCTCCTCCTTCCTCCCACCTCCTCCGGCAAACCTGTTCGACCAAACCCAGCAGACCAATCCTTCACCAACGAGGCCATGGGTTGGGTTGAATCGCTAGAAGAGCGGGCGCGTACAGGGAGCGGGAGGAGGAAGAGGAGGACGGTGGTAAGGTGGAGCCGTCGATACACGGGAAGAAGAAGCGCCGGCGAGGGAGGCCGTGAAAATCCTGAAGGAGGTCGGAATTGCACATCGCTACCTCGCCACCAGATCGGCTTTAGATTTCATCGTCGATTGTCTCCTCTCAATGGGTTTTGTTTCCCTCTTTGGCTCTTTCTCATAATCGACTCCGTCGTCAACCGCTAGAAAGATTCGCAATTCGAATACGAGTTTAGCCAACTCGATTTGAGGGTTCAATTGAAGTCGTAGACCAATATGGGTTTCACCACAGACTCAACAGAAGAATCTAATCTTGTTGGGGAGAGCGACGGTGAGGGTGATGCCGGAGACGGCGAGGACGGTCAGGATGTCGGAGTTGGTGAGAGCTTGACCATGGTGATCCCTTGGGAATTTGAGGAGCTTGACGACTTTGGTAGGGACGGAAGTTTGTTTGCGATGTGGGGTTTGAATTGGATAATTTGCTTGGCATTAAGGTTGGAGAGGGATTGGCGACTGGTGAAACTGTGAAAGTTTGGGATCCGGGGGAGAAGGGTTGGGTGGGGTGGGGTCATGGGTTGGGTTGGGTTGGGTTTAATGATGTGGCGGATTATAATGATGTGGCGGGTCGGGTTTTATTTTTGTTGGGTTATATCACGCTGATTAGGCAATTCTGTTTGCCACATCAGCACTTAACGGACTTCATTAACTGAGTTGGACGGAGACTAACGGCGAGTGACTAAATGCGTCCAGTTTTAATAATTGTAGTGACCAAATTTGATATTAACTTTTTCTAGTGACTAAACATGTCCCGATTTTATAATCTCAGTGACCAAATGTGTCTTTAACCCAATGTAAAAATCGAACTTACGAGGGTCTTGGTGTGACAGCGATCTTCCGAGCTACTGAATGAGTCACCTTATTATTGTATCGTCTGACACAAACTTCAAAGTAATAGCTAATGATTTGTTTGTCACTATGTGTCCCCTTTTCCGAATCCGATCCACTCAGCTTATGGGCCAAAGTCGTGCCGGAGAGAATCTAAGGGTATTTCACGACGCAATGTCTAATTTGACAAACAACACATTATTGACTTAATGCAAGACATTCAAACTTCCCGCCTTTCCGTCTTTTATTCCAATCACCATGATTCAAGTCCTAGCATCTAGCGTCCGAACTTCGAGCAATGTTCGAAGACTGTAAGACCATCTCCATCCCTGCAATAGGTTAGCCATTTCATAAATGGACCCCACATCCACATCACCAACTTTAGCAACTATTCAATTCAACAATTTCAAACCACCTACATCCCTGCAATGGGTTAGCAATTGCAATTGATGGGACCTACTACATATTCTTTTCCTTAACAATACATTTTATGTGTACAAAGTGGATAGAAAAAAAAGAAAGAAAAAAAAAAGAAAGAATTTGAGTGCATGAATGTGTGGGTCCCAATTGCTTATGTGGCATTGCAAAGGGAATTGCTTATTTAGCAATCTTGCTAAATAAGAAAGAAGTGCTACATCCTTGCAATTGCTTAAAGCTATTGCCACATAGGATTCCACCCAATAAGCAATAGCAATAAGCAATTGGATGGAGATGGTCTAAGGTGGATTCATCTTCTTGATAACTCAAATCATCCGAACTGGTTTTACAATAAGTTTAGACGATCATGTGAACAATTTCGAAATGAAATGGGGAGATCCAGTATTCATCATGTTCTCCTCTCACTACTAATTCTTTCAAAGCCCTAATCTTTCTCCTCCCGAAACTATTCATGCTATTCTAATAAGACATAGTTTTGACCAGGATTTGGTTAACCATTAAATCTAACGTTTAGCTAAATCTTTGAGGTCACTAATAACCTCAAGTTCCTATATCTATGATAAAAGCTCTAGACTTAATTACTTAACATGTTCCCGATAACAGCTTGCAAACCATGACAGAAGCTTGCAGAGAACTTTGCAGCATTTAATCAAAGCTTTCGAACCTTGTTTAAACTAAACTAACACCATACCAACATAAACTTAACTTTCTCTCGCTTCGCAAGGGTAGGAATCACATCTCTGGAGATCTCCATCATCTCGCCAGTAGTATCGTTCTCTATCTTCCTATCTTTCAAATGACGGCTCCAGGAAGCAGCAGAATTCACAGCATCAGTAGATTTTATCTTCAAATACTCTTGACACATGCACTGTTTCGAATACAAGTGATTAAACATGTTTAGCATAATCATTACAGGGAAAGAATAAGGAGGAACATTCACGTACGCAATAACAAACAGTTGTGCACATACCTCTGCAATCAGATTGATGTTCAAGTTAACTATTGACACGAATTTAGGACGACAGACCCAGAACAAGTGATTTAAGAAACCCCCCGCCTCCTCCATGTCACAAATACCCCACCAATAGGGCTCATATTGCACATGATCAATCTTCGGAGGTCGAAAAGCACACTCGGCGTGGGTTAACTCCAGTGAAACCTTTCATTATTTTGGAATCAAAGAGAAGACAATGCAAAACTCAGTACATGTATACGAAGAGAGAAGAGTTGATTTGCACTTGACGATGGATTCATTGCAGTGAAGCGAGTACCATACCTGTTGTGGTGATGGCGGAAACTTGAAGCCGGAAACCAATCTCAGGCGGTGGAATTGAGTGAACGTGGTGGAGAGGGACTGCCTCAACCATTGTGGGTTGAGTTCCCTATATGACAGCACACCAGCTCTACACCGGCAATCGGATGCCAAATTGATAACATTGACCTTCGTAAATGGGTCGCCAGAATGAACAGTCCAAGAGAGAATTGCCAAGTTAGGAGCATCAATCTCAAGCTCCTCCAACCCTGCACACAAATTCAAGCTCCGGAGATGTGGAGACGAAATCCTTACACTCCGCATTTTCTTGAAGCAATGTCTGCTTCTACGGAAGAGCTCTGGCGTTCCGTCACTATAAATGTCATACAAACACAAATGCAGGATGAGAGGAGAAGAGACCACTTCCAGCTTATCAACCCCAAAGATTCGATCCAAATACAATGTTAGGAGGCGAGGAGCATTAGACAGGAAACTCTGGAGAGTTTGTTCGCTGAGACTGACATTGACCAAATGGAGGGAAGCGAGGCTGCTCAGAGAAGCAGCAGGAGCAGAGGTGAGATGGCAACCACTGAGGGTGACATATTTCGTGCCACTCCAATTCGGAACCGGCATACTATAGCAGCCATCCCATTTGACGTCGCGGATTGAAAGCTCAAAGTTAACTGGAGATGCGACACTGGCATTATCGGTGATAAACAAGAGCAACCGGTCCAGATCCTACTGAAACCCTGAACTGCCTCTACACCTGCACAACAACTAGTAATGCTGTGGTCAGAATCCGATGGCTGCGGCGGCAGCAGCAGCTTCCTACAGCTGGAGTCGACGAAGCTGCGGAATCGACTCTCGTTCGATTTTGAGAGCGGGAACCCAAAGAAAGGGTAACCTAGCCACAGTTGGTGCCATCTTCTCGACAGCAAGCTGGTTCTGGCAGCTGCATCTGGAGATTCCAGGCGATTAAGGATGGTGTGAATGATTTCTTCGGGAAATAGGGAGATTCTGTCTTCGCCATCTCCTCCGCCTAATTCTGTCGAATCCCTAACCATCCTCCGCCTAATTGGATGAGAATTGCTCGTCGGCGGCGGAGTAAGGGCCGGCAGGGGCATAATTTGTTGATCACCTTTTCTGAATGCGACGGCATAAAAAATAAAACGACCTGCCAGCCTATGGGCCAAATTTGGGCCTTGCCTCATTAGTGGACAAAGCGGTAGCCATGAGCCCATAGCAGCATGGCTTCGGCCCAGACAGACGGAAGACGGAAGACACTGATACTTTATTTACGGGTTAAAGAGACATTTGGTCACTGAGATTACAAAATCGGGACATGTTTAGTCACTAGAAAAATTTAATATCAAATTTGGTCACTACAATTGCTAAAACTGGACGCATTTAGTCACTCGCCGTTAGTCTCCGTCCAACTCCGTTAATGAAGTCCGTTAAGTGCTGATGTGGCAAACAGAATTGCCTAATCAGCCGGATATTAACCCAACAAAAATAAAACCCGACCCGCCACGTCATTATAACCCGCCACCTCATTAAAACCAACCCAACCCAACCCATCACCCAACCCTACCCAACCCTTCTTCCTCCTTCCTCCCCAACCCAATTTAGGGTTTTCCCCATTAATCTGCCGGCCGCCCTTCCTTCATCTTCTTGAGGAATGTGGCGGTGCCGGCTCGGAGCTCGGTGGTGAAGCAAGTGTTCCGCTCATCGAGTTTGAATTGCTTCCCGACTCTGCTTCCGGCCACGTAGTTGTTCAGTCGAGTTAAAATGCCGACTCTGCTGCAATGGCGGAAACCCCCAGATCGCAGCAGACGGCCTTGTCGCAGGTGGCCGACGCGTTCTAGGAGCTGGCTTGGGGGTTAGGGTTTGGGATTTGGTTGTGGTGGGTGATTTGGAGGTGGTTTTGTTTTTGGGGGAAGTTGATTGCTTGATTGATGGATCTGAAACTAGGGTTTTGATTTTGGTGGGTGTGGGAGTGGAAGTGGAATTGAGCTGCTGCTTCTTGTCTTTCTTCTTGAGGAGCTGAGCAGTATCAGCTGTGGAATTGGTGGGCTTCTTCTTCGTGGTGAGTAGAGAATCGCTACTGCTGCTGGCCTTGGACTTGGTGGGTGATGTTGATTTAGTAGAGTTGGAGGATTTGGTGGTAATAAGTTTGGTCTGGTTCTTCTTACCACTCGAAGAAGAAGAAGAAGACAGAGTATCTCCGATAGCAGCAGAGTTGGTAGTAGTCTTCTTGGTGAGTTTCATGGTCTGATTCTTGTTAGCAGAGGGAATGGTAGATTTAGAAAGCTTGGTGCTTGGTGTTGCTTGTGATGATGATAGGCTGCTGTTGCTGCTCTTTTTCTTGGGCAGTTGTGGTTGCTCATCGTCGTCATCGCTGTCTAAGGAAGAGGCAGAGAGGAAGAGGGGGGAGGTGAACAAGAAGAAGAAGAAGGAGGGCAAGAGTAGCTTCCTGAATCTTCACCACCGAGCTCCGAGCCGGCACCGCCACATTCCTCAAGAAGATGAAGGAAGGGCGGCCGGCAGATTAATGGGGAAAACCCTAAATTGGGTTGGGGAGGAAGGAGGAAGAAGGGTTGGGTAGGGTTGGGTGATGGGTTGGGTTGGGTTGGTTTTAATGAGGTGGCGGGTTATAATGACGTGGCGGGTCGGGTTTTATTTTTGTTGGGTTAATATCCGGCTGATTAGGCAATTCTGTTTGCCACATCAGCACTTAACGGACTTCATTAACGGAGTTGGACGGAGACTAACGGCGAGTGACTAAATGCGTCCAGTTTTAGTAATTGTAGTGACCAAATTTGATATTAAATTTTTCTAGTGACTAAACATGTCACGATTTTGTAATCTCAGTGACCAAATGTGTCTTTAACCCCTTTATTTACAGATAAGTAAATTACAGATAAGCAAATCAAGACTCGAAATTTTTGACTGAATACAATGAAAGGTGAAGGCAAGTTCTATATGACTCATTACATTTCATCCCCCTTGCTGCTCCTGTGAAACTAGTGAGTCGGGCCGGCTATTTGGTATGAGTTTTTTGGTTTTACCCCAAACCGGACCGTACAAATTGGATCGAGACCGGACCGGGACTAGATAGTAAACAATCCAATCCAATCTCTGGGTTTGGATTTGAGGTAAAAAAACCGTTCAGGACCGGATCGAAAACTGGATAAAGACCGGATAAGAGAGTTCAACACCCAAAACTTAAGGGTAATTTGCATAAACGGTCACAAACCTTTGTACTTAGTACACAACTTAACCAACTGAACTCCTCACCCTTTCAGGCCTTAGACCACTCAAATCCCCACAAGCTCAATATAAAATCAAGACCGAATTGGGACCGGAGTGGGTCAAGACCGGACCGGATTAAGACCGGACTGTATCCAATCCAAGCTTAGGTCCTTATATTTTCAAAAAGACCGCACTGGACCGGATCAATTCGGGCCAATTTAACCGGACCGGAACGTATAGCCACCCCTACTAGTGAGTCATAACTATCTATCTTTATTGTAGATGTTTAATTAAGATAAAGAGAAAGAATCAACCGATATAAACTATACTGGGATAAGTTTTCAAAGTTAAGCTAACACCACGTAAACATAAAACGAACAGCCTTTCGATTGGCAAGGGATGAAATCGCGTCTTCGGAAATCTCCATCATACCACCGGTAATTTCATCATCGATCTTCATATCTTTCAAATGATGCCTCCACGATGCGACAATAGTCACGTAGCGATCAAGAGATCCAGTCATCATATACTCATGGCACATATACTGTATCAAACACAAATAATAATGAAAAGACCGTTTAGTAATTAATACAAACAGTCATTGTCATGGGCAATATTCACGCATACATGTGTAATAACAAAAGAATGGTGCATATACCTGAGCAATCCGTCGATGGGCACCGTGGCAAACATTGAACGACATGAATTCAGGATGACAAATTGAAAAGAAAAGTTCTAAAAACCGCGCAGCTACGTCATCGCAACGAACGTAGTACCAAGCCGTCGCAAATTCCATCTGATCAATTGCTCGAGGTGCGGAATCATATTCAGCCTGGGTTAAATCAAGCCACACCTTTTCATTTGCTAAGTAGATAAAAAAGTCGAAAACCAAGTTCAGACGTTGCAATTGACTGAATGCGGAGGAGAGGGACGCCCTCAACCACCGTGGCGAAAAGGTGATGGACGGCGAACACACGCGAATTTCGGACCGGCAAGTAGATGCCAAATTGACGAGATTAACCTTGGTGACGGGGTCGTCAGGACAAACGGTCCAGGAGAGACTAACGAGATCAGGAGCGTCAATCTCAAGCTCCTCCAACCCCGACCAAATCCACAACTTCTCGAGCTTTGGAGACGAAATCCTCAGCCTGCGCATTCTCTCGGAGTGATTATGGCTTCTGATGCAACACAATCGCAATCGCAGCGATTGGAGCAGAGGAGAAGAGACCACCTCCAGCCTATCAATCCCATAAACTACATCCAGACTCAACGACACGAGGCGGGGAGCATTGTCCAGGAATCTGTGGAGGAGTTGTTCACCGAGATTGACATATTCCAGAGTGAGGCGCTCGAGGCTGCCCAGGTAAGCCAAACCATTAATGTGATTATCGTGATCGGCGGCCAGAGCAGCGAGATCGCAACCACTGAGGGTGATGGATTTTGTGCGGCTCCAATTCGGAAACCGCTGCAAACTGTAGTAGAAGGGATAATAAGGCTTGACATGAAGCACAAACTTAACTGGAGATAATAATCCATCGGCACGATTCGCGATTAACGAGAGCAACCGGTCGAGATCCTCCTTCCGAAAACCATCCTCCTCGAGAAGTGAGATACTGAAATCCTGAATTGTTGCACAGCAACTGTGATCCGAGTCCGAAGACGACCACGGCGGCAGCGGCAGCTGCAGCTTCCTGGAGCTGGAGGCGACGAAGCTGCGGAAATTGGATTTTGATTTTGAGGGCGGGAACACGAAGAAAGGGTAGCGTCGCCACAGTTGGAGCCATCTTCTCGACAGCACGCTGGTTCCGGCGGCTTCAGCTGGAGATTCCAGGCGATTGAGGATGGAGTGAATGATTTCTTCAGGAAGCTGGGAGATTCTGTCTTCCCCGTCTTCTCCGCCTCTGCTTCCTGATCCTCTCACTCTCACAGACCTAACCATTAATTAATTCTCCTGCTGAAACAACTGCAACTTGGAGGAACAATGTTTGTCGTCGATCGGCTTTTAAATTAACTTGCTGATGCCTCCGATCCTTAGCCGGCACGGATGACGGAACCCTAGACCCCTACCAACCCTTTTCCTAACCCGAATAGACTTCTCTCCCAGAACAATAAGAAATAACAATTAATTAACTGGATTACTAAAAAATAAGAATAATATAGGGCTTCAGCTTGCTAGAACTGGAGGCGACGAAGCCACGGAACTTCAATTGTGAATTTGGGGCGTGAAACTGGAAGAAAGGGTAGTTTCGCCATAGTTGGAGCCATCTTCTCGACAGCACGCTCGTTCGGGCAGCTTCCTCTGTAGATTCTAGGAGATTGAGGATGATGTGAATGATTTCTTCGGAAAGTTGGGAGATTCTTTCTTAGCCATCTTCTCCGCCTAATTCTTTCGAAGCCCTAACCATTCTCCTGCCGACACAACTGGAGCTTGGAGGAAGAATGCTCGTCGGGCGCCGCCTCACAATCTGTTCATCTCCTTATCCGGATGTGATGGCATAAAAAAACAAAAATAACCTGCCCAGCCTATGGGCCAAATTTGGGCCTGGCCGCATTAGTCATAGCATTAGCCATAAGCCCATAACAGCATGCCTTGGGTCCAGATAGAGCCGTACTTAATCATTGTGAAGACTCGGATGCTTAATTTACAAATGAGTAAATCAAGACTCAATTTTTGTCTGAATAAAATACAAGGCAAAGGCAAGTTCTATAATGACTCTTTGTAATTGGCCTTTAAAGGTCCTTTGTCATGCTGTATTTGGTGTATTCTCTTTCGGGATGTCGTTGACAAAAAAAAGTAATGATTATTTATTAGTCAAACTTTTTTTAGATTTTTTTATTAACCAAATTTATTGAAATACTAAGAATTAGCCAAATGAAACTAGTGAGTAATAACCATCTATCTTCATTGTAGATGTTTAATTAAGATAAGAAAACCAACCGCCTAATTAATGATTTAAATTATAACAGAAAATTTTTCTAACACCACGTGAACATACAACGAACACTCTGTCGATTGGCAAGGGATGAAATCACGTCTTTAGAAATCTCGATCGTATCACCGGTAATTTCATCTTTGATCTTCATATCTTTCAAATGATGCTTCCAAGATGCGGAAATAGTCACGCCATAAAAAGATCCAGTCATCATATACTCATGGCATATGTACTGTATCAAATGAAAATAATGAAGACCGTTCAGTAATTATATATATAGTGTCATTACAAGAAAAAAATCATGGACAACATTCACATACAATGTAATAATACAAAACAGTGGTTCACATACCTGAACGATCACCCGATGAGCGCAGTGACAAACATTGATCGACATGAATTCAGGATGACAAATTGAAAAGAAAAGCTCCAAAAACCGCGCAACTACATCATTGTTAGGAATGTACGACCACATTGCCTCAAATTTCACTTGATCAATCGCTCGTGGTGCGGAACCGTATTCAGCTTGGCTTAAATCAAACCACTCCTAGAGAAGAAATAGGAAAACTTATTATTGTATGGTTTATTGGATAAAGGGAGAGACAGATAGGTAGTTTTTGGGATTGAAGATTGGAGTTAATAAATACGTTACCTGTTCTCGTCGTGCTAAGTAAATAGGGAAGCCGAGAACCAAGTCCAGACGGTGGAATTGACTGAATGCGGAGGAGAAGGACGCCGTCAACCACCGTGGCGAAAAGGTGATGGCCGGCGAACACACGCGAATTTCGGACCGGCAAGTAGATGCCAAATTGACGAGATTAACCTTGGTGACGGGGTCATCAGGCAAAACAGTCCAGGAGAGACTGACGAGATCAGGAGCGTCAATCTCAAGCTCCTCCAACCCCGACGACATCAACAACGTCTCGAGCTCTGGAGACGAAATCCTCAGCGAGCGCATTCTCTGGCAGCGGTTTTTGCTTCTGTAGATGCAACTCAATCGCAGCGATCGGAGCCGAGGAGAAGAGACAACCTCCAGCCTGTCAATCCCATAAACTCCCCACAATTCCAACTCCACGAGGCGAGGAGCGTTGTCCAGAAAACAATGGAGAAGTCGTTCGCTGAGATCGACAACTTCCAGGCGGAGGCTCTCAAGGTTGGGCAGAGAAGCCAAACCATTATTACTGCGATTATTACTGAGATCGCAGCCAGCGAGGGTGATGGATTTTGTGCGGCTCCAATTCGGAACCCGCAGCAAACTATAGGAGGGACGAGTTCTCCTTGGGTCGACACGGAGCACGAACTTAACTGGAGATAATAATGATAATAATAATCGATCGGCGTGATCTGCGATTAACGAGAGCAATCGGTCGAGATCCTCCTTCTCAAATCCATCATCCTGAACCGAGATTCTGAAATCCTGAATTGCTGCACACCAACTGTGATCATTCGAGGACGACGAAAACAGCAGCTTCCTGGAACTGGAGGCGACGAAGCTGCGGAACTTGGTGTTTGATTTTGAGAGCGGGGACTCGAAGAAAGGGTAGCGTCGCCACAGTTGGAGCCATCTTCTCGACAGCACGCTGGTTCCGGCAGCTTTCTCGGGAGATTCCAGGCGATTGAGGATGGCGTGAATGATTTCCTCAGGAAGTTGGGAGATTCTGTCTTCGCCGTCTTCTCCTCCTCTGCTTCCTGATCCTCTCACAGCCCAAACCATAAATTAATTCTCCTGCTGAAACAACTGGAACTTGGAGGAACAATGTTTGTCGTCGATCGGCTTTTAACTTAACTTGCTGATGCCTCCGATCCTTAGCCGGCACGGATGACGGAACCCTAGACCCCTACAAACCCTTTTTCTAACCCGAATAGACTTCTTTTTTCCCCGAACAATACGAAATAACAATTAATTAACTGGATTACTAAAAAATGAGAAGCGATTCTGGAAATTTCTTTGGCAGCTACCATTACCGTCGAAGCTTCGGATGTTTTGTTGGAGGATCGCCAGGGGATTCTTGTCGGTAAGTGAAGTGCTCCAGTTCAAGAGGTTAGTGGACGATAGTACACGCCCCGTCTGTTCCACTGGCAGTGAAAGCATTCTGCACTCTTTCCTTCATTGCCGGGTTGCCGTAGAGTTGTGGGAGCGTGCTGGGTTGAGCCTTTTGCGAGCAAGGTTATCATCTCTTTCCCACTCTGAGTGTTGGCGGGTCTTGTTCTTTGATTGTCGGCTTAACAAAAATGATGTTGCTAATGTTATATTTTTATGTTGGCGAGTTTGGAAATCGAGGTGTTGGGCGGTTCATAAACGGATTCAATACTTGGGCCCAGTATTACTTCAGCAATTTCGAGCTCAGGTGGAGGAATGGGGTGCTGTCACAGAGCCTCTTGACTTGCATCAGGGACCCCGCAATCGCGCTCACCAGGGACGGCAAGCTGCGTCGGGCGGACAATCCGGCCGCGACGGGGAGTGCCCTCCGGGCGGAGTACTCGTACGGGTGGATGGAGCATGGAGACAAGGAGCAGGAGGTGGTATTGGCTTTGCGGGCTTTTCGATGAATGGTGACTTGCTCTTCGCGTTTGGCAAACACTATCCAGGTATCAATGATCCTTTCCTTATGGAATTATTAGCACTTCGTGATGCAATAAATTGGTGTCTGATGCATGGTTTTCCGTTTGCGAATTTTTGCGGGGATTGCCAAACTTTGGTGCGAGCTGTACGGGAGCGGGATGTGGCGCATGGTCGGGGCGGTGCGATTTTGGAGGAGATACGCGTGGCGGTGTCTTCGTTCTCCGTGTTTTCTTGTACTTTTACACCTCGCAGGTTTAACAGGGCTGCCCATCTAGTGGCACAACATGCCCTTTTATCGGCAGTTCGACTATTTGTGGACTGGCACGTTTGGTTGTGTGATGTTCTCTAACTATTTATTTTAAGCTATCTATGCAAAAAAATAAAAAATAGAATGTTTCCCTCTATATAATAAAAATATATTGATGGCCAGCTTGTTGTTGCAAGGGATGAAATTATATCTTTTGGATATTATATCTCCACATCTCTCGACAGTAATATCATTTTATACTTCATAGAACGATACCTCAAAAATTCAGTAGCTTTCACAGCTATTAGAATAGTATACTGTGCGGTTTATATCAATACGATGCGGTGCGGTTCGTATCGCACCAATGCCCGCCCCTAAGAGAAATGAAAACCCTAGTTGAAAACCAAGTTCTTGATGCGGAATTTGGAGAATGTAGTAGAGAGGGACAACCTAAACGATTGTGGTGAGAACTGAGAACCCAGAAACTACATGAACTATAGACCGACATTGAGATTTCGAATTGATAATATTGACCTAAGCAAGGTCCGGAGCATCAATTTCAAACTCCTCCAACGACAACCCCCATCGTCAGCTTTCAAGAGTTCTGTAACCTAAGCTAACACCACGTGAACATAAAACGAACAGTCTTTCGATTGGCGAGGGAAGAAATCGTGTCTTCGGAAATCTCCATCACATCACCGGTAATTTCATCCTTTATCTTCATATCTGTCACATGATGCCTCCAAGATGTGGCAATAGTCACGTCGTCAGGAGATCCGGTCATCAAATATTCATCGCACATGTACTGCCTCAAATGTAAATAATGAAAGACCGTTTAGTACATCTATAGTCATTACAAGGAAAGAACTATGGGCAAATTCACATCTAAGAGTAATAACAAACAGTGGTGCACATACCTGAACGACTCGCTGATGGCCGTCGTGGCAAACATTGATCGACATGAATTCAGGATGACAAATTGAAAAGAAAAGCTCCAAAAACCGCGCAGCTCCATCATTGTTAAGAACGTACGACCAGGTTGCCACAAATCTCACTTGATCAATCGCTCGAGGTGCGGAATCATATTCAGCTTGGCTTAAATCAAACCACACCTTTTCCAGTGCTAAGTCAATAGAAAAGCCGAAAACCAAGTTCAGACGTTGCAATTGACTGAATGCGGCGGAGAGGGACGCCCTCAACCACTGTGGTGAACAGCTGATGGCCCGCGAAGACACGCGAATTTCGGACCGGCAAGTAGATGCCAAATTGACGAGATTAACCTTGGTGACGGGGTCATCAGGAAAAACAGTCCAGGAGAGACTAACGAGATCAGGAGCGTCAATCTCAAGATCCTCCAACCCCGACCACATCAACAGCCTCTTGAGCTTTGGAGACGAAATCCTCAGCCTGCGCATTCTCTCGGAGCGATTTTTGCTTCTACTGATGCAACACAACTGCAACGATTGGAGCAGAGGAGAAGAGACCACCTCCAGCCTATCAATCCCATAAACTATCCGCAGACTCAACGAGACGAGGCGGGGAGCATTGTCCAGGAATCTGCGGAGAAGCTGCTCACTGAGATTGACATTCACCAGGCTGAGGCGCTCGAGGCTGCCCAGAGAATCCAAACCATTACTGTGATTATCGTGATCGCCGAAAGCAGAGGTGAGATCGCAACCACCGAGGAAGAGGTATTTTGTGCGGCTCCAATTGGGAACCCGCCGCAAACTGTAGCAGATGGGATAAGATCTCAATTGCTTCACATGAAGCAGAAAGTTAACTGGAGATAATAATTCATTAGCGTGATCTGAGATTAGCGAGAGCAAACGGTCGAGATCCTCCTCCGGAAAATCATCATCATACTCGCCAAGTGAGATTCTGAAATCCTGAATTGTTGTCGCACAACAGCTGTGGCCCGAGTCCGAAGACGACCAAGGCAGCAATTTCCTAGAACTGGAGGCAACGAAGCTGTGGAAATTGTTTTTTGATTTGGAGAGATTGAACTGGAAGAAAGGGTAACGTCGCCACAGTTGGAGCCATCTTCTCGACAGCACGCTGGTCTTAGCAGCTGCCTCTGGAGATTTCAGGCGATTGAGGATGGAGTGAATGATTTCTTCAGGAAGTTGGGAGATTCTGTCTTCGCCGTCTTCTCCTCCTCTGCTTCCTGATCATCTGACAGCTTTAACCATTCTCTTGCTGAAACAAGTGGAACTTGAAGGAAAGGAAAGAATGTTTTCGTCGATCGGCTTAACTTAACTTATAAAAAAGAGCCCTAGACCCTACAAATACTTTTCCTAACCCGAATAGTCTTATTCTTTCCCAAAACAATTAAGTATTAATAATTGGATTACTAAAAAAATAAGAATAATATACCTAACGATTTTGATAAAGCGTTTCATTCTCGAGGTTAGTTAGTAAATACTCCGTTTAATATATGTATATGTATCCGTACGTACTTTATTCATTTTAAACTTTCGCATTCATATTATTGTCAAATAGAAAGCATGCGTTTAGCACCATAAACACAACAATGAAAGAAAATGTGAGCATTTTTATTATCATATATATCACACTTAAATCAATTGATGGAGGTAGGAAAGCCCATTTAGGTTGGCTTAATATGGCACCTTTCAACGAACAATTTTATTGAACAGAAGAAATGAAAAATCAAGTTGAAAACCAAGTTCTTGTTGCGGAATTTGGAGAATGTAGTAGAGAGGGACAACCTAAACGATTGAGGTGAGAATTGAGAACCCAGAAACTATATGAACTATAGAGCGACAATGATATTTCGAATTGACAATGTTGACCTAAGCAAAGTTGGAGCATCAATTTCAAACTCCTCCAACGACAACCCCCATCGCTAGCTTTCTCAGAGTTTTGTAACCTAAGCTAACACCACGTGAGCATAAAACGAACAGTCTTTCGATTGACGAGGGAAGAAATCAGGTCTTCGGAAATCTCCATCATATCGCCAGTAATTTCATCCTCTATCTTCATATCTTTCAAATGACGCCTCCAAGATGCGACAACAGTCACGCCATCAGGAGATCCCGTCATCATATATTCATCACACATGTACTGTATCAAATGCAAATAATGAAGACCGCTTAGTAAAATATATACAGTCATTACTAGTAAAGAATGATCATGAGCAATATTCACATCGATATGTAATAACAAACAGTGGTGCACATACCCGAACGAATTGCTGGTAAGGGTCCTCCTCTTGGTAAACATTGATCGACATGAATTTAGGATGACAAATTGAAAACAAAATCTCTGGAAACCGTGCAGCTAGATCTTTGTTAGGAAGGTACATCGCAGTTGCCTCAAATCTCACTTCATCAATCGCTCGAGGCGCTGAACCATATTTAGCTTGGCTTAAATCAAACCAAACCTTCAAAAAAAAATTTTTACCAAAGAGAAGAAACGTGAGAACTTATTATTGTATGTTATATGCATAAAGAAAGAGAGACGGATAGGTAGTTGGTTTTGATTGATATGGAGTTAATAGTACGTTACCTGTCGTCGTGCAAAGTAAATACAATAGCTGAAAACCAAGTTCAGACATTGTAATTGATTGAATGCGGTACTGGAAAGGGACATCCTCAACCACCGTGGTGAAAATTCCTTGTCCAGCGAAAACACACGAATTGTGGATCGACAAGTAGATGACAGATTGAGAAGATTAACCTTCGTGAAGGGTTCACTGGGAAAAACAGTCCAGGAGAAACTAACGAGATCAGGAGCATCAATCTCAAGCTCCTCCAACCCCGACGTCATCCACAACTTCTCGAGCTTTGGAGACGAAATCCTCAGCGAGCGCATTTTCTCGCAGTCATTTTGCCTTCTATAGATGCCACACAATCGCAATGATTGGAGCCGAGGAGAAGAGACCACCTCCAGTCTATCAATCCCATAAACTGACCACAATTCCAACTCCACGAGGCGGGGAGCATTGTCCAGGAAACCCGCGTGGAGAAGTTGTTCACTGAGATTGACTTTAGACAGAGTGAGGCGCTCGAGGCTGCCCAGATAAGCCAAACCGTTACTGTGATTATCGTGATCGCCGAAAGCAGAGGCGAGATCGCAACCCCAGAGGGTGATGGATTTTGTGCAGCTCCAATTCGGAACCAACCGCAAACTGTAGCAGGGTAAAGATCTCGATGGCATGACATGAAGCGAGAACTTGACTGGAGATAACCCAGCGGCCGCATTACGATTTGCGATTAACAAGAGCAACCGATCGAGATCCTCCTTGTGGAAATCATCCTCGCGAAGTAAGATGCTGAAAACCTGAATTGTTGCACAACAACTGTGGTCCGACGAGGGCAACAGTTTCCTAGAACTGGAGGCAACGAAGGTTTGGAACTCGGTTTTTGATTTTGAGTGCTTGAACTCGAAGAAAGGGTAGCGTCGCCAGAGTTGGAGCCATCTTCTCGACAGCACGCTGGTTCCGGCAGCTTCCTCTGGAGATTTCAGGCGATTGAGGATGGCGTGAATGATCTCTTCAGGAAGTTGGGAGATTCTGTCTTCACCGTCTTCTCCTCCTCTGCTTCCTGATCCTCTCACTCCCACGGCCCTAACCATTAATTAATTCTCCTGCTGAAACAACTGCAACTTGGAGGAAGAATGTGATGCGTGATAGTGGAATCTCACGTATAGTGAAACTCGAACTCTTCTATGAAACTAATGAAACGCGATAAGGATAGTTAAATTACTCTAATTTACTTTACTCTTATTCATTGCTTAGCCAAAACCAAAGAACAACGTACATATTTCTAGGACTACTCTTACACCTTTTCCCTCTAAAACAAGGTAAACTAATCCTAACTCAACAAGACACAATAAACTAATACGAATATCCCACATAACCATAATAATCTAATAATTAACTAATAATAACTCTCTAATTATTAAGCACGTACTCGGCCAAGAGTCCCAATGATGCGTGCCTGCATCAGAATGTATGTCGTCGGCCTGCTTAAATTAACTCAAGCTGCTGCCTCCGATCCTTAGCCGACACGGAACTCTAAACCCTACAAACCCTTTTTCTAACCCGTATAGGCTTCTTCTTCTTAATAAGTAAAACTGTCTTTTTTTCACTCAAAGTTTTCAAAAGTTATATAAACTAGACTAGTAACAATGTCAATTGGATGGAAATCGGTACCGTACAGGTATTTTTTGTACGAAATTGATTATATTTATAATTAATAATTAAATATATAAATAATGGTTAACACCCCTTAGTGCCAAGCATTTTTACATAGTGGATTGAAATTCTTTTATCATGAGAAATGGATGTGAGAAAAATCTAATGAAACTTAATCAAAGTCGTCATTGATTGGATTTTATCAAGTCTTCATTGAGTTTATTCATTAATCATTATAGTTCCTATTGGCCATTTGGGGAAAGACGACTAGGCAAAAGGGTCTTAACTTTTAAAGTTCACCTAGAGTTAAGAAATAGATAATGAGAAAGGAGAAAATGGTGATATCTCAATTTTTTGTCGTTGGTAATTTTTAATTCGATGGATTGGAGGCTAAAAGACGACCAATGAAAAAGAAACATGCTCTAATTTAGAAATAAAACAATTTTAGATGCAACAGTATTGATAGAAGAGAATTCATCTTCTGCATATACTTCTTTTCCACATCTAAGAAACTACGTTTTCATACCATATCAACATAAACCTAATTTTTTGTTGCTTTGTAATGGAAGAAATCATATCTTCGAAGATCTCCATCATCTCACCGGTAGCGTCATTCTCTATCTTCATCTCTTTCAAATGACGCCTCCAAAACGTAGCCGCATTCGCGTTATCGGGAGAGGCCGACTTCAGATACTCCCGACACATGTACTATTCGAATGCAAGTAATTAAAAGGGTTTAGTATAATGGGGGAAAAATCACTGCAAGGTGAGAAGAGATGAGCACTAATGTACACAATGATACATAGGTGAGTATGTACCTCAGCAATCAGACACGTACACCGACAGTTAGTTATCACCACAAATTTCGGACGACAAGCCCAAAACAAACGGTCTGAAAGAGCTGCGGCCTCGTAAACAGTCCCTGTATGGTTCCTACATTCCACTCGATCAACCTTTCGAGGTGGGAAAGAGCATTCAATTTGGCTTATGTCCAACGGTACCTGTCAAAATGAATTCATTAATCAAAGCGAAGAAATGCAAAATATAGGCTGTACCGCTGGAGGCTAAACTGCTAGGTGCACCGTGCATGTGTTATGCAGCGATACGCAACGATTGAACCATAGTTTCCACATAAAAAATTTCTATCGCGCTGACTTTTCTGGTACAACCTGCAGTACGGATTTACAGTGTCGAAGAGAAAGAAAAAAAACTTGGGAGTATTGCGAATAGAATTCATTGCGGTGAATTTGAGTATCGATCTTACCGACAACGTAGTCAGAATTAACTCGAAAGACAAGGCCAGGTGGTGGAATTGAGCGAACGTGGTGGAGAGGGACAGCCTTAACTTTTGTGGCTTGAATTCACCAAAAAATTCCACATGAACTGTAGACTGGCAATCGGATGCCAAGTTGATAACATTGACCTTCGCTAAGGGTTCGCCGGGATAAACATTCCAGGAGAGACTAACCAGATTTGGAGCATCAATCTCGAGCTCCTCCAAGCCCGACCGAATCTGCAGGACCTTGAGGTCTGGAGTCGAAATCTTCAGCCTCCGTATTCTGTCTTGCCTTGGATGGCCCATCCACCCCGGACTGTAAACAATGTCGCCCAAATTCAGATCGTGTAACCTAGGAGAAGAGACCACTTCCAGCTTTTCAACCCCATGAATGTCGAACACAGTCAGCGACTCGAGGCGAGGAGCATTGGCCAGGAAAGTTTCGAGAAGTTGTTCGCTGATACTGACTTGAACGAGACACAGGTGCTCGAGGCTGCCCAGAGAGACAGAAGCAGCAGTTGTGGGGGCGATGAGTTCGCAACCAAAGAGACTGATGTGTTTTGTGCGGCTCCAATTCATAACTGGCAAACTACAGCGGCCCTGAAGCACGAACTTGGCCGGGGACAAGGCAGGCGATGTGGTGAACGGCAAGAGCAACCGGTCGAGGTCGTCGTTCTGATCATCAAGATGGACCGAGATATTGAAATCCTGAATCGTTGTGGCTACAGCAGCAAAACCACTAGTAGTGCTGTGATCCGAATCCGAATTCAGCAGCCCCAGCAGCCGCTTACAAGTGGAAGCAACGAAGCTGCGGAACTGACTCTGATTCTCCGTGGAGAGCTTGAAATCCACGAAAGGGTAAGAGTGCCATAGGCGGCGCCATCTTGTGGAAATCGAGCTGGTTCTGGCAGCTTCCTCGGGGGAATTCAGCTGATGAAGGATGGCGTGGATGATTGAGTCCGGAAGCTGGGAGATTCTGTCTTCCTCCCCATCTTCTCCTTCTCCGCTGCTTCTAAATTTCTCTGCTTCTTCTAAATCTGTCAAAGACCTAACCATCCTCTGCATACCAAAATTTAATCCAAGTCTTCAACCTAATTCGTTCAACGAGAACTGGAAATCGGCGAACGAATTTTCGACGGGCGTACGCTGAAAAGGAATAGATCGCTATTACGGCGTAAAACCACAAAGCTGAGGTTTGGATCAGCTTCTGCTCGCAGAAATCCTCAGTCTGTTGAGCGATTATGGCCGGCTGCGACGGCCGCGGCAAGGTAATAACGTAAGAACCGGGCGGTTGGATGTTGACCGCATATTACATGGGCCAGGTCATCTAAAACGGTTGGGCCGAGCTGGGCTTTTCTAGGTTGCAACACCTCTACCATTAGATTAGTTTGATTGCAGCCCGAAAAAGTGTCATTTAAACCAGCCAGGTCATTTAAACCAGGAATGATACTGCTCATCCTTATGCTGCCTTGTTTGTGCCTGGTATGTACCGGGCGGTTTTGTGAGGCTTTACTGGCTTCGCACGGTCTTGGGAGGATGAGAGGCGGTCCTCGAAATCCTGCAAGCAAAGGTCCACAGAGAGGTGCCCTGGAGCCTCCTCCGATGCCTAAGTTAGAGAGAGAAGTGGATACTGAGTAAATAAGAGAGAGAATGGAGTAGATAGAAGTTACCATCAATGTGATCCGAGATGGGTATTTATATCAGCGAGGACTGGGGTGAGAGCATTTAATTCTATGTCGGGCGGTCAAGGACGCCTGAGCTCTGACCCCCTGAGACTGTCAGGTTCGTACTTCTGCCAATCTCTACAACAATTAAGTAATCGAATATCCTAAATAAACGAAAACAATAAATGCAGAAAGTAAAACAGAGGTCCAGAAAATCGTAGCAAAATTAGAAATCAATAAAAAGTACTAAAGAGTTCGCATTCCACATCATGCTACTGGACGGGAGAAATTATCTCTTTAAAAGAACAAGTTACAACTTTACTGTTTCTTAGAGTCACGTCTTAACACTGTTGATCTTTGCCACATGTTTACTGCGTTCTCGTCTGTAATCATTGCTTACCTCTCTCTTTCCTCTCTGCTTTTAGCCTGGGTTGCTTCGCCAGCGACTTCTCTTCTCTCTGCAACTTATCGGTTTTCGGAACTCCTCACCTTTCCCCTGGAAATGACAGGTCTGGCGCTTCCTCATCTGTTCCTTTCCCCACAAAAGTCTTGCTTTGCTTTGCTACCTTTCATTTGTGCTTCTTACAGACTTTTCCTCTTCTAGCTTGCTTGCTCGCTTGCTTTCTTCTATTGCTCTTCCATGGTGACCCATAAATTGCTTCTTGACCTCAACGACTCCGATGGCCCTCAGACTCTTCTGAAGCTGCGCCTCCTAAATGCGTGGGGGTCTTATGGCCTCAAGAATCCTACATTAATCTTCAACTACTGCACTCTTTGGAATGATGAGGAGGTCAGCGCTGTTTTCCTTTTTTTTTTGCCACGTAATCTTGCGCCTCCCTTCTTTTTACAGCCCTCTGAGGTTCGCTTCTTTTCTGGCCAGGGTACTTTGATTCAGGGCACGGCTCCTTCGGAACTCACGCGCCATTTCTCTCCGCTTCTGCAGTTGGGTAGCGTTTACTTCGTGAGCAATTTTCGCGTCAAGCCACCGGCCCCTTCGTATCGTTCTTGCTCTCATAAGTTGACCATCATCCTCTCTGCCGCTACACAGTTCGAAGACGTGACCCGTTCGTCACCTTCATTCTGGCCGGATGCGTTCGAATTTACCCCTTTCAGCTCCCTTCATTCCCGCATACGTTCATCGGTTTATCTAACAGGTCTTGTACTGTGTTCTCTACGTCTCTTGCTGTCCGTTCTGCAGTGTACTGCTTACTATCCTTTCCTTTCTTCTCTTGCTTGTGCCTCTGTCAGATGTCGTTGGCGCTGTTGTTAGCATAACAGGCGTTTCTAGCACTGTAACTTCATTCGGTACCACTGTGCGGAGTGATTTGGTGCTTCAGAATGAAAAGTATGTTACAGATGCACACCACTGCTTTATCGACTGTAGTACATTTGTTACTTACTTTCGTTGCTTTTTTGGCCAGTCACATGTTTCTTGACATCAGTCTGTGGAGTGATATAGCTCGGAATCTCAATGGTCAGGAACTGGCTGTCCTTGGTCGTTCTGGGCCAGTTATGCTTGCTGTTTGCTCACTTCGAGTCACTGGCGCTACGAAAGGTCTGCATGTACCTTACCGCCGCACTATTCTCCCTTTCATTTCCCTTCCTCTTCTCCTTATTACCTTTACCCCTCTTGTAGGAGGTTACTCTCTTACCAGTACTCCAGGCACACGTTGTGTTCTCAATCCTGTTTCTGAAATGGCTCACCTGGTCCAATCTGTGTATGTCTTTTCTTATCCTCCTCATATTTGTTTTTCCCTTTGCATCATCAGCTGTATTTTTGGTCACTGCTAATTTGTTGCGTTCCTTGCTTTCGCTTTCGTTAGGTTCTTTGCCAGCACTAATACATGTCAGTATTACCCTCCGAGGTTTGCAACTCCTAATGAGGCAGCGGCCTTCGAAGCTGAATGTACGAAGACTGTGTCATAACTACTTGCCTTGTGTTTTCCACCTGTTGCCGATGTATGCTTTTTCCCATTTTGCTCTCCAGCTCACCTGCTTCTGTTCCTTTCACTTCATTTGTTTGTCCGTCTAATCATTTTTTCGTTCACTTTTTTTTAGTCTACGCGTTACCATTGCTCTGGTCGGATTGTTTCGGTTGATTCTTCTATGCAGTGGTACTACTTGGGTTGTGCGCTTTGTTCCAAAGCAGCCATAGATTATGATGGTGTTGACAAATGGTGTGATGACCACCGTCGTTTGGTGCCTCAACAAACACAGAACTTGTAATTCCTTTCTTCATTCTTGCCCCCATACCTTTTACCTTTTCTCGTGTCCTCAGATGCTCCTGTGCACGTTTTTTGCAGTTACAAACTTCGGGTAACAGTTGATGACAACACTGGATCAGCAGCTTTTGTTCTGCTGGGTAGGGCCGCTGACCTTCTTGTGGGCTTGACTGCTAACGATCTCTCTACTAGGTTTCCTTACCAACGCAATGTTCTTCCACAAGAACTTCTGGCTCTTGAAGGGCGCGACTTTACTTTTGACGTCCAGCTTCCAAAACCGGAATATGGGGCTCGTGGCCCGCCAGAATTCACGGTCCTTGCTGTCAATGAGCAAGAACAGCCAAATTCCTGCTCACCAACTCTTGGTCGCCGGGCAAGAAATGCTATGCCCCATACACCACCTCCTAACAGGTTGTTTTAATGTTCTTCAGTTTGTGGTGCAGTTTCCTTTTGTTCATTACTAATTGCTGCTTTCCGTTGCAGTCCTCACTTGATGCCTCTTACTTCTCCATATGTTGTTCCAACAATGCAGAACGCTTCGGTAGAGCATGGTTCTTCTGTTGCTTCACCAAGGTTATGCTTCAATTTTACATGTCCTCTTTTCTCTGGTTGTTGCTTGTCTTTAACTCGGGTTCCTTCTTAAATTTGCAGTGGGAGTTCTCAGCTTGCATTTTCTACTCCTCCACGTCGCCCCTATAGCAGGTTGTTTTTACAATCCACTTTGCTTTACAAAATTAACAAGCGCTCCTTTGGACACTGTCGTACTCTTTCCCTATGTGTTGACATTTCTTTTCCATGCGTTGTTTACCATCAATTTCCAGTACGCGCATCGCTGCTGTATCCTCGCCCTCATCTGCTGCATTGGGAAGGTTGTCTGTTTGTTGTCTGCTTTGCTAGCTTAGTGCTGCTTAGACACGTTCTGATGTCGTTTCCTGACATGTTTTTTTCAGCAACAGTTCTGTAGCTTCTTCTCCTGAACTTGGTCGTACTGAGCTTATTTCCTATGCGCGGTCAGTTTCTTGCCTTTTCCTGTGTTACCTCAATCGTTCGCCTTTACGCCTGCTAATATTTGTCAATGACTCTTGCACACCCGTTTTAACTGCTTCTTAGCCCTAGAAGTGAGGAAGTGCCCCCAGAAACTGCAACACAGCGACTCCCACAGTACCTTTCCTCCTGTTAACTTACTTACTAGCTTTACGTGTCTCTTTCTTTCCTTGCTGAGCATCTCTGTATCAGGGAACTTGCTTCGGACACTACAGAAGCTACTGTGCAGAACAAGAACATTAGTTCGCAGAAAGCGAAACCGAAGAAACCATCTGCTAAGAAGAAGTCTCTCTCCCCTTTATTACTTGCTATGTTTCTTGTACCAAATTTACATATCCTACATTAGGTCTTCATTTCCTGTTTAACGTGCTTCTGTTTGCATACTGGCAATTTACTGTGTTTTTGTCCACCCTTCGTTTTACATGTGTCCTGCTTCCTACCCATTCCCCATTGTCATTTCGTTTTTACCACTTATTTGGTTGTTAACTGTGCATACGCCACTATTGCCTCCTGGGATCCTTTTACTTATCATAGTATCCTGCATTGTACTTCGATTTACTGTCCTTACCTTATACAACTTTGTTGGACTTTTGCAGGAAAACTGGAGGTGCAGGTGCTGCGCGTCGTCCTGCAGTTATTCTTGAAGAAACCGATGTTCCGATATCGTCCCTTCAGATCCCTGTTGGACATCCTTTGCCAACCGAATCGGCGAATCCTGACTCTGGAAATCTTAATGCCCTCGGTGTCAATTTGCAGACAACAACAATTCAGCCTTTGTCACAGTATGTGTCGTTCTAATTCTTTGCTTGTCAGTGTTGTCTGCTCCCTAGGATTCCAGTTTGCATGCTTTGGGTGCTCTTCTAAACCTGATAAAAAAAAGTTTCCAGTCTGCACAGAATACTTATTGTTGACGCACAAAAATTGCAAACAAATGCTTTACAATTCAAGTTGGTCTTCTGCTTTTATACATGGTTTTAAGTCGTTACAATACAATACAATAGCCGATGGATGGCCTTTTGTATCCCTTTCTTCGCCCTTACCTAACTTACACGTGTTATCAATGTGCAGACATACAATGTTACCTTTCAGTGGCCATACTAATTATCTACGCATGTTCTACCTTTTTTGTTTATACAGAACAAAATAAACAAATAGTTGTGGTTTCTGCTTACTTGGTCAGCTTCAAATTAATTCTTTTCCCACAGTTGAAGTAATAATCGTCTTTACTTTAGGGAGATTCCTTGTGCAGTTTGTTCTTTGTTGTTAGTCATTATCTTATTCGTGCTTTGCAAGTTGCTCCCGCATTGCATAGGAATGTGCATGTTCTTTCATATAGATGTGTGTTTTACAGACCTACTTCCTTTGTCTCCTTTTCTAGGCAACCTGTGACTATAAATCCTGCACCTGTACGTCGCCGTCGCTTGGTTGTTTCTTCTGATGAAGACGAACCTGTTGTCCCTTTGGAACTGCAAGACTTGGACGTTGAACTTCCACTGCAAGAACAGGCTATTGAAAACTCTTCGACTTGTCCTGTTCCTACCGTTGACTCTACTTTGCCTTCTCCTCTTCTTGCTGGCCAAGAAGTTCCGCTACTTCCAGTGGGGAAAACTAATCCTGAGAGGGCAAAGCGAATTAGGACACCGTCTGCAAAGGCCATTGAAGCATCTGTGGATGCCTCCAAGAGGAAGCCAAAAACTCCCAAATCGTCTGCTAAGGAACCTGCTAAGAAACAACTGTTTGCTGATTGACCGTGATTCGCATCATGCGAGTGCTAATGTAACATGCTTGTGCAGTGCTGTCCCTCCCTTTCTTTTGTATAACTTTTAAAGGGAAACACTCTTTAGTGAGTAGTGCACTATGTACTTTTGCCTTTTGTGTCTACATTTGCAGCCCTTGCCAAACTTTGTGGTTTTCCATTACTGGCACCACTTCTACCAAACTGGTCTGCTATGCCATTTGACTTGTATTAGTTACCTCTTGGTCCAGGTTACCCCTTGCGTACCTGCTTTCTAACCAGCTCTATGTCGTTCATATAAAGCGACATTTTGGCATGCCCTTCTTTAAGTGGCATAGTATTGCGCCACTCTGCAACTGAACTTTATTTTGTGCTAAGGAACTGTTGTACTTTGTATCATCATTTGTTGGGTGAATTTTGCCGTTTAGCCCACATTCGCATCGCACCTGTATGTACTTCGTTAGTCACGTGTTTTGCTCTTCATTCGCAGGTGGCCACTGCCTGTTGTAAATTGCCACTTTTAGGACCAAATTGTGCACACCCTTTTCGATTGCAGGGTATTTAGGTGGTGTCTACCAGCCACACAGTAACTAGATATTTAGATTGTCCACTAATACTATGACTTTGTTTACTAGCTTCCATAGACCCAAATTATAAACTTATTTTTCTTCTATTAATTGCCATCATGCATTAATTGTTCTGACTACCCTGTTCACTAATGATGGCTTTATTACTTCTCACTTCTCTAGACTAGCCTGCTATGGTGCATGTTGTATTATTATACTTTTTCTTAAGAAGGATATTTCCCCCTGGAAACACCGTTTACCTGTAGACTGTCTTCTTCCATAACTGCTTTCCCATTACTGCTTCTTTTTGCTTATTCTGTCTTTGCTGTTGGTCATTGAATGCAATTCTCTGCTACATCTGCTATACTATTACCTGGTATCTGCCTTCCTCTGCAAATCTGGCAGTGTCTTTATTCCACTGTACCCGTTTAGAAGGCGTGACATGGTTAGTTTGGTCAATTTATTACTTTTATCTTACTACATTTACCATTGTGTTCCTATACCATGCTACGCTTGTGCCATAGTTCCCAGGTCCTGTTTTTTCCCTAACGTCAGTGTGTGCTCTCAGGCTACTCCCAGACAGGCTGCACTCCTGCTACCCGGTCGTTCAGCAAATAGGAAGCGTCGTCATATTGGTGTTTCCACTGAATTTGTACCTACCACGCCTCCTTCGAGAAGTTCTGTGAGGCGTCGTGTGTGCAACTTTGATAGACGGGGACGCTTGCACCCACTGCTTGACTCAGAAGGTGAACTTGACTCATCCGAACTTGACTTAAGAACTCCTGAAAACTTAACAGCCAGCTCGCAAACTCATCCTCCTGTTGCGTTGGATGGTCATTGTTCGTTGCCTAATGTGCCTCTACCACCTTCACAACAAGCAGAATTCAGTCGAGTTATCGATCATGGTTTTCCTGACTGTGAATGCCAATACTGTGGTGCACGATTCTGGTATGAAGAGCGGCTTAACAGGCATGCATCTCTTACTCCTGTTTTCACGCTTTGTTGTCAAAAGGGTCGAATACGCCTCCCATTCCTACAGGAAACCCCTCAGTACCTTGAAGACCTCTTGGGTGTTAATGGCGGTCCTATGGCAGCGCACTTCAGGGAACATATACGCTCCTATAATGCTGCGTTTTCTTTCACATCTTTTGGAGCACGCCTTGATCCGAGAGTTACACGATCACGAGGACCTTATTCGTTTGTGATATGCGGAGAAAATTATCATCGAATGGGATCTCTGCTTCCTGCTGCAGGTCAGAGACCTAAATATTCTCAGCTATACGTCTTTGACCCGCAGACCGAATTAGCAGATCGACTCTCCAATTTCTCTTCTGCTGAAAGGTCTCTGCGTCCTGATATTGTTTCTGGTTTAATGAAGCTGTTTGACGTGACAAATGAATTAGTTAAGTCTTTTAGACGAATTCGAACTGAATTGAATGATCCAGCATCAATCAATTTAAGACTGCGTATTGTTGGTGCAAGGGACACAACATCTCGACAGTATGAACTTCCAACTGGTTCAGAATTGGCTGGACTAATTCCTGGTGATTTCTTGCCTGATAAGGAAGAACGAGACATCATTATCGATCATCGGTCAGAGGGCCTGAAGAGGATCACAAGTGTACACCCGAAGTTTGATGCTTTGCATTTCCCGGTTCTTTTCCCATACGGAGAAGATGGATTCCATGTAACCATACCGTATGATCCTGTTCATACTCCCAAAACATTGAAAAGGAAACATGTGACTCAGAGAGAGTACTATGCTTACCGGCTTCAGCACAGAGACGACGAAGGTCAGACATTGATGCGAGGTGGGAAGGCACTTCAACATTACGTGGTTGATGCATATTCCACAATTGAACAAAACCGACTCTATTATTTGCGATCGCATCAAGAAAACCTCCGTTCTGAACTATACTATGGCCTTACAGATGCTTTCAACAGAGGTGATGTTACAGGAGATGCTGTTGGCCATGTTGTTCTGCCATCATCGCATACTGGAAGTCCTAGGTATATGAAGCAACTATACTTAGATGCAATGGCTGTTGTCCACCATCATGGTAGCCCCGACCTATTCATAACCTTTACGTGCAACTCACAGTGGCCAGAAATAACAGAATCTTTCCGCGCTGTCTGTGGTGCACGCAGCGAACTAAAACCAGAGATTGTTGCTAGGGTCTTTCGCATGAAACTGAATGCACTGGAAGATGAATTAACACGAGGCCATTTTTTTGGTCAAACAGTGGCAGGTTTGTTCGGTTGCCTTCTGTCTTACTTCCTTTTACAATTGCCTGTTATCAATTCTCCTTTTCCTGTTACTCTAAACTTCCTCACTTACCTCATGTTTTGTGCTCTAGCATAAATGACAGATTTCGTTGCCTTATAATTCCAGGTATCAAAACCGTCGAGTTTCAGAAACGGGGTTTGCCCCATGTTCATATACTTTTATGGTTGGATGCAAAGAATAAGCTACGACAAGTTTCTGATATTGATGCAACTGTTAGTGCTGAACTGCCAGATCCATTACTAGATCCAATTGGGTATGATGCTGTGACAAAGTTTATGCTGCATGGTCCGTGTGGTCAAGATAATCCGACCAATGTTTGCATGAAAGAAGGATCGTGTTCAAAGTATTTTCCAAAACCGTTTAATTCAGAAACTACAACGGACCAGTTTGGCTATACAGTCTATCGCCGTCGCGATACAGGTATAACAGCAGTGAAAGGTACAGCTATACTAGACAACCGGTTTATCGTTCCATATAATCGGAATTTACTTGTGCTGTTTCAAGCTCATATCAATGTCGAGGTCTGTCATCAAGGCCGCTTGATTAAATATTTGTTTAAGTACATTACAAAAGGGCCTGATAGATCCATGGTTCTTGCTGAAACTGCTGGCTTGTCTGTGTCTGATTCTGCTACCCCAAACCATATCCCTCCATTGGACGAAATTAAACAGTTTCTTGATTGTAGAAGTCTGTCTTCATATGAGGCAGCGTGGCGGATCTTTGAATTCCCTGTTCATGAACGAACACCGCCGGTTCAGCGGTTGTGCGTTCATCTTGAAGGGAGACATTATGTTCCTTATAGGAAGAAACAACGGCTGTCTCGAATACTTGCCCGCGATTCTGTCTCAGAGACAACATTGACACAATGGTTTTACCTTAACCAACGAGATCCAACTGCAAGGGATCTACTTTATGCCGAGACTCCGAATCGTTATATATGGAATGTGAAAACAAAAAAATGGGCTCCGCGGAAAAGAGGGTTCTCAATTGGAAGAATTGTCTATATCCATCCAGGTTGTGGTGATACATTTTATCTCAGACAACTTCTTACCAAAGTTCGTGGGTCAGTTAGTTATGCAGATCTTCGGACAGTCCATGGATTCCCATGTAGAACATATCAAGATGCGTGCCAGCGCCTTGGTCTTTTGTCTAACGATGATGAATGGTTACTTGTGATTAAAGAAGTCAGCCAATGGGGCATGTGCCGCTTGTTACGATACCTCTTTGTGTCCATGCTGATGTTCTGTGAACTATCAAACCCACTGCAGCTTTTCAATCAGACATGGGAATTGCTTTGCGAAGACATCACATATAGGTGCCAACGAGACGTTTGCTTCAACAACAACCTCATACCAACTGAATTGCCCAAAAATAAATTGTTGTGGGAATTGCAGCACATGTTACATGCTTATTCAGCCACGTTATCTCATTTTAACCTTCCCTTGCCAACAGATGATCACCCACAAACTGATCCCTTGCTTCAGTTTGGAACTGATTCACATCCTGGTACTTTAGCTGCTGTGGATTCCCACCTCCTGTAGTTGGTGATCTTAACAGAAAGCAACTTGAAGCTTTTCATTGTGTAATGGAATCTGTTATGTCTCCAACAGAAGACTCGCCTACATTCTACTTTCTGTATGGTCATGGAGGAACAGGCAAGACTTTTCTCTACAAAACTATTCTTGCGCAACTTAAAGAAGCTGGAAAAATAGTTTTGGTTGTTGCTTCTTCAGGAATTGCAGCAACATTACTTCCTGATGCAAGTACAGCTCACTCTCGGTTTAAAATACCACTGGAAATCGATCATGGTTCTTCATGTAATATCAAGAAAGGTACGCCATTGGCTCAATTGATCATTAATGCATCGCTTATAATATGGGATGAAGCCCCAATGGTTCACAGATTGTCTTTTGAGGCAGTAAACAGAGCTTTTGTGATATTATGGATGTTCCGTTTGGTGGTGCACACTATAAACCGTTTGGTGGCAAAGTTGTTCTTCTTGGAGGCGATTTTCGTCAAACGCTTCCAATAGTAGCTGATGCTGGCAGAGAAGAGAGTATTGATTCATCTCTGACCTGTTCCTTTTTGTGGCAACATTGCACTGTGTTGCACTTAACTGAAAATATGCGGGTGGTTGCTTCCCGGGAGAGTCAAAGGTCAACTTTTGGTGGCATGCCCTTTACCGAATGGACTCTTGCTGTGGGAAATGGGAATGTGCCAGGAAAATCATTTCCTTCTAACCAATCTACTGATTGGATAGAGATTCCGGAATCATTACTGCTTCCTTCTTCAGGAAATCCCATCCATACGATTACGTCTACAGTCTATCCTGACTTTGCTCAACGGTTCCATAATGTATCGTACCTCACTGAAAGATCCATTATCACACCGACCAATGCAAATGTCACAGAGATCAATTCTCATATGTTAGCTCTGATTCCGGGAATGCCACGCACATATTTTAGTGGTGACAGTCTTCATACAGATGCAAGCGATCCAGACCGACTCGAAGCTGAATATCCCACTGAATTCCTTAATTCCTTGTCCTTCAATGGCTGCCCTGAACATCAGATTGATCTCAAGGTATTTGCTCCAATTATGCTGTTGAGGAATCTAAACCCATCCATTGGTCTTTGTAATGGTACACGCTTAATGGTGCTCTATTTGGGCCATTATGTGATAAAAGGAATGATAATGGGGGGTACATTCAATGGTAAAACTGTGGCAATTCCAAGAATTGTCCTTAGTGTCAATGATTATCGTTGGCCATTTGTTCTTAAGCGCCGGCAGTTTCCAGTACGATTGTGCTACGCCATGACAATCAACAAAAGCCAGGGCCAGACATTGCAAAATGTTGGTGTGTATCTGCCGAAGCCAGTGTTCAGCCATGGCCAACTTTATGTCGCTGTTTCTAGAGTTAGAACACCAGATGGACTTAGGTTCCTTATTATGAATGAAGATGGCGTGCCTTCCAACTGTACCCGAAATATTGTTTACCAGGAAGCATTCGTTGACCTTCAGACCCCATCTTCCTAACTAGAGGTATTCCTTTCAATCTGGTACATTGAATCTTTTGTAGATTGCTTGCTCAGCATCCTCCTGGAACTGAAATGTATCTTCTAACGTTCATATTCGTTGCTGCCTTTATCTTTCACAGGTCTGGTGCGGATCTCTCGAACCAAAGAATCCCATGTTGCTGTTCGTTTTTGGGTTGTGGCCTCTATCTTATAAAGGCAAAACAAGTGTTTCGTTTCCAGGGATTCAAATTACCAGTTCGCAGAGGGTTTGTCGGATGGGTACTTTAGGCAATCCACGTTTAAATAAACCTGTTGCGTTTCACCTCCAACACATTCTGCCGGTGGACCGGGACAGTTTTTAATATAGTCGGGCCGGCCTGTTGGCCCCTGAAGTATCCAGCCCAAACTTTTTCCCCTTGACGTATCCGGCCCAAACTCTTCTCCCTTGACGTAGTTGGCCCAAAGACTGCTGGTTAAATGTTTCCATCGGAATCTGACGGGACCCATATTCAGCTGCCGCGATGCTATCTTTTAGCTGGAAAGATGGCCTTATTTCCTATGTGGCTCATGCAGTAATCGGGCCAGAGTTGTTTGCAAAACCCATGGCAAATTACTACACACAGCCGGGCTAATACATTTCAAATGCATCTAACTAAATTGGCCCTGTGGGGGGTTTTCCCTTTTGTTTGGGCGGCTACCTAAATGGTCTGCCAGCGCGTTCCAGCTCTAAACTCTAGAATACACTAATTTACAAGGAATTTACTAAAGAGCAAGGAATGTGACAGTTAACAAAGAACACAATTATATGATCCTCAAAATATGGTCACATGAAGGACCACCGCAAAAGGATAATACCCTTTCAAAAAAATGTGCGCCCACATATTCACTACGCGGTTAGATAATTCGAAACTAAAGTGAGGTCGACCATTACTAACATTAATCCGATTAGCCTAATACTACCCTACGCTACTTAGTCTAAAATCGGGAACAACTTAACCAAAAAGACATTAAGACGATTCTCCACGTTGTTCCAAGGTCCGAATGTCAGCAAAGCACTATATGGGCCCTCACCAATCCTGTTGAGTAGTGGAATGTACTCCATATCTTCCATCTCATCAGGACCAACAGCAGCAGACATGACTCGCCGTAAGTAAGTTGATGGACATACGAGCTCAATACCAGTGGTAAAATCTTCAATTGTCACGTGCAACATGTATATGCCGGAGTCGGCATTCCAAGATCTCCTCACTTCTTTGACCCACCCATTCAAAATGTATGACTTGCCCTGGTACAATACAAAACAAAAGGAATTCAAAACAAGACCCCATTAGATGCAAATTCTTTAGAGAAAAGATAGCTTCCGGCTAGATAAAATATATGTTATCTGATTCACCTGATTAGCAACATCCAATTGCATAGGGATAAGTTCATCCGTTTCTATATGGTCCCAAATTCGTACGGCAACTTCATATCGCAAATTTGAAACGAAGTCTCCCATGGAAAAGAACCTATAATTTAAATTAGTAGCAATATTAGCAACTCTATCAACAAATGTTAGAGCTATACAACTAATCAACTAAATATGTAAACCCGAATGTGCACAAACAATAGCAACACAATACATGAATGTGTCACTACAAGCATACAAAGTTTCCTTGGAGTATCGAACTAAAAAAAAACAAACTATTCTGAATGATAACATTGTATTAGCTCTGGAAAAACCTAATTTGAAGGCCGGCAAACGAATGTAATTGATGAGCGGTCTGGAAAAAGTGCCATAAATTCTTGATGAGAGGAAAGGGGAGTTTTTGCCGAGGTAGGGTTTTAGAGATTACCTTGTAGAGATGCTGAGGTAGGACTAACGTCGATCAGGCAGAGAGAAGGCCTGGAAAATGATTGCATGCACTGGAATGGGTTCACAGTTGCTTTGGTGGCCGGAGAGTGAGCAGAGCAGAAAAAAGCGTCAGGGAAAAAGGGAGGTGAAACGTCCTAGGATGGGTTTTAATGCGGTCAGATTTGAACACTTACCTCCTGGAAATGTAGAGATGGTACTAATATCGGTCAGTCAGGCAGCCCTGGATCATGAGTGCATGCAATAGCTTGGATGGGCTGTTTTCCTTCTCGGCGGCGAATAAACAGTACCGTCGTGCTTCGGTGGCGTTGTTGAAGTCCACGCGAGTGGTGACTGGACGCTAGGTTGCTCGCCGAGGGAGAATGAGCGAACCGTATGGAATATGTCGGGGTTTGCGGCGGGAGCGGGAATCAGGAGAAGCAGAAGATGGCGGGTTGGCGATGTGGATGGTCAGGTTTCTGTGGAGGGCCTGGAGGGTAGGTGAGAGCGATGGAGGAGGGAAAGGAAGAAGGGAGTTAAACCGTCTTCGGGTGGGTGGGAGGTTTTTATTGTTTAGCTTTATTTTAGTTTTTATATTTGCTTGATCGAAACGTGGACATGACTGTCCATTTGGTTTGAATTTTTTTGCCTTTAACCAAACACAACTCAATTGGAAAGCAAATTTTTCGTTTGGTTTTTTTTAAACCAATAAGCAACTTAATGCCTTTGCCTTGGTTAAAACTGAAAAACCAATAGAACCCATGAATAATACATTATTCATCCGCAAAGTTGTTCTTTTGAAACAAACAAAAATTCCCCTTTTGCCACGCATACCAACCAATAATTTGTGCTGCCTATACAGATATGTGCTTGTCAAGTCATAATAAATAAATGAACACCTAACTCTTCTTTTTTATTCAATGATACGAGTGATTAATTGCCTAACAAATTCGCTACTTCAAAATGGTATTCATTTATTTAAAAAAGCAGCCAACCCTAGCGATGCATTGTTAATTGATTCATGTTTATGAGGAAATGACAACCTAATTTCAACTCCTCCTCACAACCAACAACCCGCTACTAAAAGGGATCGTCTTAAGCAACATAGTCTTGCGACTCATTTGGTAGTACATTAAATCAATTTGAAGGTCTTACAACATCATACTAATTTCATCTGTGTATTTCACTTGCATGAATACTCACCATTCAAGCACAAGTGCACATATTGATCGCTCGAGTTCCAAAAAAACTTTACTCTGAGAAAAACGTCATTGGGATGGATGTATTGCACTATCCCGATTAAATCTTCCCGTGTGTTAAATGTACATTACCGAAATAGAATTCCCTGTTATTATAGTTTAATTGATCAATAAAAAACAAATGCTCAATGAAGTGCCAGAAATGTGCCACACCCCATTCCACTCTCCCAAACTTTTATTGCCGCCAGTGTAATGGGAACAGTTCAGTTTAGGATATGTGGTTTTTTCCTGTACACTTTTCTAAGGTAGATAGCTACATATATGGACCCATTCTACATAACCAAGTGAAACAACTATTTCGCAAGGGCCTGTTAGACATGACAGCCCATTTATAGCCCACAACAAGAACTCATACGTCACTGTCGTTTCCCCTAATCAACCGTGGAGGAGATTTCGGCCCACATGGTTTTTTTGTGGTCCTTGGACACTGACAGTCGTTTTTACTCAGCCTGAACAACCACCTACTTCCTTTCGTGTATAAGGAACTCTGGATTTCTAATTCAATAAGTGCTATGCAAACTTCAGTTCGCCTGAACTTTATTTCCATCCTGCGCTGCATCGTCAACTCGACGCAAACGGTTTGTACTTATCTCTCTTTTACTTGCAGTTTGGTATACCATGCATAGTGTTCCGCTTTTATTGTCTGAACTCATTATCCTTGTGCTTGGGGGAAACATCGCCGCATGTGAAATTAGGGTTTGCCTTGAAATCCCGGCATTCCTTGGCCTCTCAGTTCACCGCAGTTTATGCTCTCTGTCGCCTGGGCCAAAGTTTCACACAATTCAATGGACCTCAATTGTACCCTACGAAGTTCCCCAGAAGGTTGGACTCCTCACACTCTAATCATTTACATGTCGGCACTGTTATTTATACAGGGGGGAAACAATCGCCCAGTTCTTTTATTTTCCAGTGCATGGATACGGTCGTTGCTGTTGCTGTCAGTAGTTGAATGGCGTGTACTTCCTTTTTGAAATTTCAGACCTAATCAGTACGTCAACTACAGTTTGGGACCTCAAAGGAAAAATGGTATCTGGTCACATTGTACTGCGCTTGATTCATATCTGGCTATCTGATGAATACATGGGAACGGAGAGCAACCAATTCATGTATACTTTATGGGTTGATGTGGAGGTTGGCATATTCGATTTTCGAGTTAATTCCATGTTACTTATTATGCCAAACTGATACTCATTATATGGTTCTATTCTTTCATAGGAATCTTTAATTGAGGGAGTCACCGACAGAATTGATATGCCTAATATCGAACCACTTCTCGAGGTGGGCCTGCTCTACGTACTGGATGAAGTACCACTAACCGTGGCAAGAAGTACTCAAAGAACTGCAACTGGTAATTTACGCCTTTGCCTTCGGACAGGACTATCATGCAGGAACCTCGATGAAAATCAAATAAAGAAGCGGTTCCCGGTTGATGGATTTAAGAACACAGAATTTGAAGAACTTTACGGGATGGCCTTGGACCCAACGAACTTGGCAGGTCAGGTTTGCCTGCGTGATCAATTTTTCCTCCAAATATTGTTCTGATACTAGGGTCCTTGAACGTTTCCAGATCTCACAGGTCGTGTTTTAGCGATATCAGAACCAGTATACAATAGTGATAGCACTACCTTCATGATGATCCAAATAGAAAACACCAGGTTAATGTTTATAGTCCTTCCTTTTGCATTCGAACTTGTGAGAACTACACTAACACTCTCTGCATTCTATCAGGAAGCAAACTGTTGTGATCAATTACACTGCTCCCTACGATGATTTCTACTATTGGGCTGAAGCCGCTGAACTCAAATATCCGGTGGTCGCGACCTTCACGAGCATTTTTGTTGCTCAGCCTGAACCGAGATGTGCGCCTCTTAATCTCTCTATTCGTTGTTATGCCTTTTACACAAATCTGTGCTGAAATACAATTTACCTGTGTAGATCAATTGGTTTTAACCAGCACAAAGGCAACCCGTACAATTAATGGTTCGTATTCACATCGTCACAGGACATTGATGAACAGGTTAGCTGTGCCTTACCTGTTTATCTCAAATTGTGTTGTATCGATATAGACACAAAGGCGCACTAATTCTTTGCGCCGCAGCTTTTTACATGACCACAGGCCAATTACAGTCCTTCAGGAGGCAGCGGTTCCCAATTACAAACCTTTCAGGCACCCTCTGCCGACTGCAGTCACACTCACCAGAATGATTCGACTGCTTGCGGCTGATACACTCAATTTTGAGGTAGATGTAGTATAGCCACGCTTACGTGCTCTCAAATACATATTTACAACCTTTCTTGCTTTTGTGCAGGCGCGCTACTGGTGTTTGGCAAAAATTGTTGCTGTTACTTTGGACCAATGCTTTATTAAGAATGAACACGGTTCTCTAAGGTCAGACATATAAGTCTCTTCCAAATGTTCTTTCCTTTCAAATGTTGACAAGTTTTTCTCATGGTCAAACAGGTACGATGCATTTGTGTCGTGTAGTGATTTGGTCAGGACAGAAATCGTTAAATTCGATCATGATGCAATGGTTCAACTGCTCAGATTGCCGGTCGATGAGTTTAGTGTGCTACAATTTCCTGAGAAAGAAACTATTGTTAAAGATGTTGAAGGCAAGTACTTTACTCTAGAACTACGGATTGCTAGAGCGTTCCATGTCACCAACCATATCTCTGTTGCGACGATCTGGAACCCTCTTTGTATAAATGTGGTTTAGTGGCACCCAGGCAAATTCTGCCCTCTGTTTAGTATTGTTAGACGATCTGTTTTTTCCTAAGCCCGTCCCTTTCCACAATCAAACGTGTACACTACATCTGCGTGCAGTACCTTCACTTGCGCTCCTCAGCTATATGTTTAGCCTGGTCTATGTTATCCATTAAACATAATCTGCCCCCATCTTGCCGTTGATCTCTGCCTGGCTGGTTGTTTATGCTTTCAATATAGGGAACATTTTTCAACTATGCAATATGTATTGTTCGTCCTAATTCAAACCGTTTTAGATGTCCTGCCAGAGTGCAGCTTGATTATAATGGGGGTCCAAAAAAGTAAGCGAACGTGGTGACGCAGAGAGGCCTTTCCTTTTATGTGTTATTTTACATAGCAGTTCAGTCGAGCTGACCTAATCAAATATAGGGCCCGTCGACGCGGGGCTATGCAGGACATGCTGTGCATGTAATTACATCTGGCCCACTTTGTCATGGTTAGGCCCACTTGTTTAAAGGGGCCCGGTACGGTTTCTATTAGCTTCTCTAGGGTATTCTCTGTCCTTAATCTTCCTCTCGCAAAGAATCGGCCGCCGCAGCGAACAGAGTTTCCAGTCATGGGCGAAACACTACAGATCAATCAGCTTGACCTTGGATACACGGACGAACTGCTTCAGGTTCGACATCTGCATACATGGCAGGAGCCGCTGTCGGGGCATGATATAGATCATCATCTTCTACTTGATAAGCAGGTATTTCGTTTGCACTTCTATTTATATCTATCGGAATCTATTTGTCCTTACATTGGCTGATTTCTACATTATGACACACCCAGGGAATATTGATTGTTGCGACGTCGGATCCTGTCGCACCCCAATTAAGTCAGCCAGTTTTTAGCCCGGGCAAAATTTACATGATATCTTCCTTCTTCGTTACCCCTGCAAGAATGATGGGCCGTTGTTGTTCACATCATTCCGAACTTCGTTTTACAAACATCAGTAGCTTCCGGTCTGTTCCTGAACCCCCACCGTCCGATTACCACCCAACCGACATGGCAGAACCAGTCCCTTTCTTTGACTTATACATGCGTGCACTTGCCAAACAGGAGAGATCAGGTTATCCAGTCGCCATATACATACACCATTCATTTGTTTTGTCTCGTGTTATTCCTGTAACCCTTCAGCGATTCATTATTATTACCCAGACATAATGGGCCGCATAGTCGCCATCTCCAAACCCTACATGGATACACCAGGCGATGTAATGTCGATGCACCAGCTCATTATCCTGGAAGATAATTGGCATGTATTCAGTCTTCATAAGTTTTTGCTCCCCGAATGATGTGTGTTGCTTAGATGTGCTTCTTTGCTTTTACATGCAGCAATAGACAGATTTTAACCCAAATCGTCGACCACTTGATCATGCATTCGCTTGAGGCATTGGTTGTTAGCCAAGAGCGAAACGGGCCTGTCATTGCAACTATGACTTCTATGGTCGGCCACTGTTCAGATGGTAAGATTTGTGCCAACACAACATGCCGCCGCTTTGTCTGTCCCTCAGTTCTTCATTCTTTTGGAATCAGGGAAAAATATTTACAAGAATACATGCAGTACAAGAGTCATTGTTGACCAAACCTTACGAATGCATAGGCCCAGCTTTTACAGGTTTGCATCCTTTTACAAAAACCCAGTATTATTTTAAATCATATCTTGCATACATTGTTCGCCTTTCGTTTCGATGCAGACATTCGAGTTCGAATATGCCGATCTTCTACATTAGTCAATGGCGCGGCAATGACATTGTCAGACCGGTCCAACGACATGGTCCATGCCACTCGATAGCAGACTTACTTTTCCTGTTGGCTGAGGATGATGCGCTGCATACTGCGCCTCTCAACAGTGTATTTTGCCTTAACTTTTACCAGGATTCACATACTACTTATATTACACACCCCTAATCCTTCTTTGTTCTTTATCTGTAGGCAACATTTAGGTGTTTGGCGACAGTTCAGAGAATCAATCACCAATCTGGATTCTTTACTTGGTTGTGCCCTGAATGCTCACCACAAAAACATCAATTGTCCCCGAATGATGTCTGTTCTATTTGCTCTGCATCCATTGCTCATGATGACAGGATTAAAAGGTACGCACATAAAAGTAATAGTATACTTAGACCGATAGAATCATCAAATTGACTCAGATTTCTCATACAACCATAAATAGTTTCTATATCTCAGCCGACGTCTGTGACGAGACATTTAAGACTTCATTCTTGATTAGTCATGAAGCAGCTTCTGCATTACTGCAAACATTTCCTCTATGGGACCTTGAAGACGCAGATGTTCGCCGTCTCCTCCAGCCTGTCCTTTACCGCACTTATACATTTGAGATCAAAATGTTGCCTTGCTGTAAGGATAGGCATGAACGCTTTGAAGTTGTTGCAGTCTGGCATCGTCATGCTGCAGGTGTTCAGGATTCGTTTTAAGCGTCTTAGAAATAAGGATTCAGGGTTAGCATTTAGTTTTGTAAAATAGATTTCGTTTCAATGTCTTTGTGTTCCTTAGATTTGCTTTGCGAAAGCCCTTCGCTGTATTCTCGCCACCAAGACTCCAGGATGTTACCTCTTCCGATGTCATTGTAATGAACACAGATAGTCTCGCCATTTTGTACGGGGTCCTTCCTATCGGCAACTCTACCTCGGACCCAATGTGACTAAATAATGTGCTTGCTCGCAGACAACAAAAAAACAGGTACATCACTTGACAGCCTATCGATACATAGAGAGTTTGCCCACCAAACTAGCTCTATAGTCTCTGGACCCATTTGATCATTAAGAAAGTCCACTCTAAAACCAAATTATGCAACTGCACGGCTTCCAAACCTAAGGCTCTTTATTAATGCCTGCAAATATGTGACTGATTTGTACACGGATGAGAGGAGATTTAACATGGACAGAGAGTACTCAGTGTTGCCCCAGCAACCTTTAAAAACAAGAAGGAACAAGACCCTAATTACTTGCCCAGTTTGCGTAATAAGTCCAGTTATGAATAGGTTATCGAAAACACCCGCTAGCATTATAACTGGGCCAATTTAAACCATGATGGATATACTTTCTAGATACATTCTTCCGCCCCAGTTGGGTCGACAGAAATGCACAACTTACCAATTCGGCCCACCAATTATGCATGATGCAGTTTTGTAAACATACCATAACCGATTGGCCCGGCCCAATAGCTTTCTCCATCAAACCCTTCCACTTTGTCTCCTAAAATAAACTGCCTATCTTTCTGTCGTTCAGATCACCCTTTGTTCGTAACAAAAAACCCTAAGTTATAAAATCGGCCAGAGAAACGCTGCCAGTCCCCCAGCGTCAGCATCTGCCCACACTTTCGCGTTGACTGTGAGTTCGATATTGTTGTTAATGGTCTTTCATTCCCTGTGTTTCGGTTTTTGCTAGCCGTTCTTCTGTACCCTTTGCCGGCAAAAGTTCTACTGACCTATTTTTGGATTTAACGGGGGACTTTAAAAGTGTGTCGGTGAGGTTTTGAATAATCGACTTGGAAAGGGACATATGCATGAAACGAATGTCCTTCTAAACTAGACTATTTGTTGTTCTGCCGCTAAATGTCGACAGGTTTCCAAATAGCGAGCAACACATGATCTTTGTTGGTGCAATAACCTGTTCTTTTTTACTGTTATTTCTGATAGCTTTCACATTTATTCTGGTAATCATATTTCTTCCCGCAGCTATAGAAAGCAAGTTCGTCCTGCACCCAAGACATTCCTGCCCACTGAATTCTGTTTTTTGGCAAACACAGAGAGCGAAATGTTACCACCGGACCCACATGGTATTTTCCCATTGCTGAACAATAGCCTTTTCTCCGTATGCTTTTATGTGTTGTCATGCAGTTTCGCTTTGTTTTAGATGTCATGCAGCAATCCACAATATTCCGTGAACTCCATCTGGGAACCAACAACATTTTCCTCATGGCACGCCTACTGAACATCTGGACAGAATGTGACCCCTGTGAAACTACATCTGCTACCTCTATACAAATGCTTTGGCTAGACAAAGAGGTACGTCTATAAAAAACAAAACTACTTCCTGCTTATACTTTAAACATAGAATGTTTAGTGAACACATGTTTCCAACATTGTAACTGCTATAGGGACAGCTTATGGAAGCTGTTGTGCGATGTGGGAACTCTCCTGACATGTGTTCAGACATGAACCTTGGTTGTCTCTACACCATGATAAACCCAACTGTGATACCGGCTAAATCTGAACGTCGAATTGCACCTTCCACTTTGAGATTGTCCTTCACAAATAGAGGTGCGTTTGAAGGAATCCATGAATATCGCAGCACCATGACTTTTCCAGATGACTGTGCCCATCAAGTCCTTTGTGATTACAGTGTTTCTCCTGCAAGTCTCCCACTCTGTTACTCAGGTATTTCTTCTTCGTGCTTAACCAACTGAACACAGCATCCTGCATCTTAAATTGATGCACAAAATTTTTTTTTCCCCTAAATATAATATTTACAGACCACATGGAACCAAATAACTCAACCAGATTCATGCTTCAGAAATCACAGGATGCGTGACGCACATAACAGAACCACTTAGGGTCAATTCTGATACATTTATGTTCCAAATCTATCTGGAAGACATGAGGTATGCTTCGAAATCAGTTTATGTTTTATACGTTTGAATGGAAATTGGTCTGTATTAACACTCATTAGTTGTCTTCCAACTTCATAGTGGCAATAAAGGACTTGTGAGCTACATCGGAACGCGGATTAAACAATTCATTCATAGTGCTGATGGAACCGAGGTGCATTATCCTCTGATTATTACAGCAACAGGCCTCACCCGAAATGTCCACGAATTCACCCATATTCCGCCGTTTTGTTTCGTGACATCTCCTGGGACCCGTCTCATTGTGCAACCATACAATGAAACGACACATCTTTTAATGAACAGGTATGCTGTACTATTTGCATCTTTCTTTTCATTATATGCATCTTCTTCTACCAGTTAGCTAATTGAACACAACAAACCTACTAGGTTCTTTCATAACAGATTGCCAGTGGACATCATTGACTACAGCTCGAAGGAACGCCTTGGATACCTTCGGCGCAAGATTCCTCCCAGAATTTCACTGCTGGAATTGAAAACCAAAGTTCCATTAGGAGAAATGGAAACTGAGGTGACTTTCCTTACCTTCTTTCTGCAACTGTAGATTGTTAAGCAAGTATATATGAAAATTATCAAGCATCCTCAGGTGACCTTCCAACAAAATAAATGTTTTAGTTACTCACAAAAACTGGATTTGACAATTTTCCTAATTCAATCCGTGTGACAGATACTCTATCGATGCAAATTGAAGATACTTAAGTTCCATCTTGGTTCTGAGACCTGCAAAACGTTTCCTGAAGACACTGAGTATTTCCAAATTACAACTACTTTTCTTTTCCTTATTGTTAAGTAACAATTCATTGCTACCACATCTCTAATCTACGTATACGTTTAGATTGTACTACGAATTGCAGGCTGAATGCGAATCAGGAAATCACACCGCAACAATAGTTCTGAATCATCAACCTTCTCTTGCTCTAATCCGTATGCCACCGCTCGAGTTCCAAATGATGCCATATGACGAGAGAGTTGAGTTGCTCAAAACATTCTGCAATGTTCAGCTAATGGCAGAACTGTACATCGTGGGATCAGAAGATTCAGATGAACCCCACATCCGCATGTTTGCGATTTGGGATTCAAAAGCATTTCAGCCATTGCGAGAACTTAAATTGCGCATCTGACCGAAGCCTTACGTTGCAGTCAAAGAAGGTACATTCCTTCCTACTTTTGTTTTGCATTCAGTGGAACATTAGTGCTCGTGGGCACAACCATTTTTTGCGCACTAATAAATACCCACATGTCTGTTCTTATTGCAGCTCTTAGGACTAAGGAACGAATTGGGTTGTTGGCTGAGGAAGGATCAAAGTAAGGCAGGCCCAGAAGACATGGATTGCAACATTATTAGTTAATTCGATATTTTGAGAATTGGAATAGTCCATCTTTATTTCCATTCTGAACATAAACTGTTCTGGTACGTTGTGTATGGTAGCTACCCTTTAAGCTCAACCATCCAAATAGTTCAGATCTAAACAATGTACTTGGCAATGCACGTTCGTATTTTATTCGTCTTAGTTATGCCCTTTCTGCAGTTCCTTTGTTGTACATGTGTTTGAGTGTTCTGTCTTCACTCTTGTGTCGTTACTGTTCTGTTATATTAGATCTCAAGATCATTACAGATATCAATAACCACCCCTGATTCGCTATCTACAGTGTACTATGTTCCTAATGTAACCTCCTGTAATTCGACTAAAATCGGTCATTCCCTTCTAGCCTCCAGTGTTAGTATGTTTCCCCCGTTTGCTGTACTGTTGCCTCAGTTGAAAAGTAATAGATTCCCTTCACACCACTTGTCTTTTAGGCCTTTCTTCTACGACCATTTTTATTGTATTTTGAATCATTTTGGCCCGCAGAAACACTGAACAGTTCGAGAGAAAGTTTATGTCTTTTTGTTGTTTTATTCAACGTTTAGGAAGATCCCTGCTCTTATCTCACTTTTCATCCTCTCTCATCAACTTTACTCTTCTTCCGCTATTTCCTCACTAAAATCCTGAATCAGCACACTGTTCCTGTTCAACCTTCCTTCTGGTGTCCTCCGGTTCGATCTCCGTCCCCAATTTCCTCACAAAAGAGACATGCTTCCGCAAAAGCTGCTTCGGGATTTGAATGGAACTGAAGGGCCAGAAGCTGCTCTCAAGATACGCCTCTTGCATGTTTGGGGTGATTGCAATTCAGAAAATCTATCCATTCTCTCACAGTTTTGCAGTCTTTGGACCGATTCCAAGGTAATATAGCATTTCCTTAAACGTTTTTTTTTTGCAGTTACCAGTGCAAATTGTGCTCTTCGGTCATTTCTCTTGCTTCGCCTCCTCCCTGTTTAACAGGGAACCTTAATCCAGGCCATCGCGACACCACATTTAGGTCACCGATTTGGCCCATACCTGCAACTAGGGTGTGTCTACTTAGTTACTGGATTCCAGCTGGCAAAACCACAGCCACTGTGCCGCCCTTGCTCCCATAGATTTAGTTTGGTCCTTTCTCAGGGAACCATATTTGAGGATGTAACCATGTTGTCACCGGGTTTCTGTGCTGATTCATTTGAGTTTTTACACTTCAGTTCCTTGCACGGCTTACCTCGCTCAACAAACCAGCTCATAGGTTCACCTGGCAATTACTGTAATCTCATCACATATACTTGATTTGGTTTTTTGCACTAATGAATTGACGCTCTTGTAACACCTCTCCAAATGTAGATGTTGTTGGCAGAGTTGTTTCTGTGAGCGGGTTATCCTGTTCGGCAACATCCACTGGTGCTATTATTAGGCGGAAACTGGTCATACAAAACGAAAGGTTTTCAATGCAATGCGATTGTGTACCTTTCCATTTGTATTTGATTAACCGTAATTCCAATCATCTCCGTCTAGCCTGCACTTGACTATTGCAGAAATAAACGTGTTAACATCACCATATGTGGCGATGTTGCTCGATCACTAGATGGAGAAGAACTAGCATACCTTAGCCGCATGGGATCTGTTATACTTGGTGTATGCAGTCTTCAAGTTACTGACGCCACACCAGGTTTACACTGCACCTTTATCTCTCACAGTTAATGCTATTGCTAATCCATTCTACGACGACTCACATCTCCTTTCCTACCTTTACCAAAGGCGGCATTTTTTTAACCAGCACCTCCGCTACACGGTTTGTTTTGGAGCCATCTTCTGCATTGGCAAATGTTTTGCGTGCTACGTAAGTCTCTTACAAGATGCCGCTTTTAGTAGTTGACTTTCCGTTTATCTCATATACTTTCGAAATTGTAGTGCTACTGGTGGTACAGATACGATCCGCTATTATCCTCCATGCTTTTCCACTTATTTTGAAGAGGAAATGTTTCGAGCTGACAGTACCAAGACAATTATGGACCTCATCCGCCTTTCCAGAAATCCAATGGTTGACGTGCGTTCTTTTGTCATAACTTTTACTGTCACAGCACTGTATCTTATTACTTCATGGCAGGTTAAAGCATAATCTGCACTATTAATGTAGCCAGGCATTATTTTCATGCTTCAAAATTTATTCTGCCTCACCACTAGATGGATCTGTTTTTCCAGTCCCTTTTGCCAGTAAACTAACAAATTTCTTGCCTGCTTAGCTACATTTTCTCACCAGTTTTGTTTACCTACAGGCTACCCAGTACTATTGTTTGGCGCAAGTCCTCTCCACTGAGACTTCAAGATCATGGTTCTACTTAGGATGTGCCTTTTGCTTTAAGACAGCTAGGGAATTTCCTGGCACTGGTGATTTTTTTTGTGAAGAACATGGCCAACTAAAGGCTGAAGAAACCGAACATTGGTTAGTTTAAAATCCACCTTTTCCCCATCAGTCAAGTGGGCACGCCCAATTCACCCCTGAAATTTTAATACATTTTTACAGCTACAAAATTCATTTGGCTGTCGGAGACACTACTGGTTCGGCGTGCTTCGTCGCACTTGGAAAGACCGCTGAATCTTTGCTTGGAGTTACAGCAAACGAACTATTGTTGCAGCATCCCCACCGCCATGGCCATTTCCCTCCGCCAATTGTGGCCATGAATGGCTGTTGGTTTTCGTTTTGTGTGCAACTCCCTAAACCTGGAAATCTGGCTCAGACTCCTCTGGAGTTTACTATACTTTCTGCATTCGACCGCAGCCAGCTCTAACAATAAACTAATGAAAACGTCAACGCTTGCGCAGAAAGTCATTGTGCTCGACCGTTGTCTTACCTATATTATGCCAGTATTTAGCAATATTTGCACTTCAACATCAACAGACTTATGTATCCGCGATGTACGTACAAACTATTCACATGCACAATGACTCCGCTCTTTCGCTTACAACTCTCCATTCCCACAATATAGTCTCCCCGCCGCAGAGCGCGGGCTTCTTTACTAGTCATTGTTATAAGGAATGCTGAAGAAACCAAAGCCAAATACAAAAAGCACACTTCACTAGCCCTTTTCACTGCAGCTGGAGAAACAACATAGCTCTCCACAATTTTAGTTGATTTTTCCAACTATATCGCGGCAGTTTTAGAGGCTCTACTTGCTGTACAGACAAAAAACAAAGACCAGACCAAATTCAGCTATTCTCCACAGAAGAGTAAGCATAAGAATCGTCCTCGGATGTCCTCAGTCATTCGATCGAGAATCGAATGGCTGTGAAAAAATAAGTAGCTGTGGTGCATTCGTTTTCCACGTGAATCGCAGTTGGGTCCGATTCTCGATTGGACGACTTAGAATGCGCAAGGACATCCTTACACTAACCGCTATGAGGAAGGATAACCGAAGTGAGTGAAACCAAGATTTGTCCCCCATCCCTAAGGATCATCTAGTTCGACAAGCTGAGCACGCCGTTCAGCAGCCTTCTTCCTTACAAAGATGCCCCATCTCAAAGCTGCTTTCAGCTTCAGCCAGCCGACCACAGCTTTGCCTGAGGAACGAGACTGGTCATCGCCGGTGAAGCCATAATTAGGAGATGGATTCGGGGCGTATGGAGTCGACATCGACGGGTAAGGATGGTGATGGTATCCATCTTCAGCACCACCAAAGGATCCGTTGAAACCATGACCTCCTCCACCCATGTTGAACATTCGAAGGAGGTTCTGCATGTCGTCGTTCTCAAGCATCTCATGGCTTCTCAACCGAATCTCCTCTTCGGTGAAGAAGTCATCGACGGCGACTCCTCTGTGTGAGGTGAGGTTTGCTGACAGTCCGGTGTTATGGAAGTCAGACGTAGAGGTTTGAGGCGGGCCGAGAGCTAGCAAATTGTCACTTCTTGGATACTGCTGTTCATGTGACGTCCCAACCAATAGTTGCTGCTGTAGAGGCTGCTGTTGCGGATTGGGATCAAACAGAAATGGCGTGTTGAGGTTCTCATTGTGTGATTGGTTTGAGAATCTTGATGACATATCGTTACTGTATCCTGACAAAAGAGAAATAAATATAAACGGGTTATTGTCACTCTAAAAAAGCTAATCTGCCACCATACTGAAGGGGATAACTGGAGACAGGATTTTCCACCATGAATATATGCTCTATAGCTCACGAGGTTTATTGACAGTTAAATAAGTACCTGCAATAGTTGGGCCAGTAGCAAGAGGAGGCTGCTCGGGTGGTGGAGCGCCTGGAATCAGTAGGCTTGGTATTCCATGCTGATGGCTATATGATCCCAAAAGATCTTGAGGACTGTTTTCCACTTCGCCTTGAGACGTAATTGTGCTCTCGTTTGAATTAAAATCCATGAAGGATTTTCCATCATACTCAATTACATGTGTCCAATTGTCGTACGCGCTTTTGACTAGGCCATCCACATAGACCTGCAAAATCATATCATCATCAACTCTGAGTTCAGGCTTTGCTTTTTTAGGGATTATATATCCAAGAGAATAAGTGGGCATTAGCAAACAGTTCCGAAGGTTGAGATCTTGGAAGGGATGCACGTGATACCACATAACTCTGACTTGGAAAATGAACAAGCTAAATTACATTTCAAGAACTTTACCTTCTGATTGTCAGAAAGAGAGTCAGCAGCACGGAACTGTCCATCAGCAATCAACCCACTTAACTCATAGATATTGTTGAAAACTACACCAACATTCTGTGCATCTTCAGGATAATAGACATAAACTTTTCCGCCGAGGACACAAGTCTTGGCATGCTCTATCAGAACATCCCACATCTTATTGGACATGCCACTTCCAAGAATCTACAACATCAACTTGATAGGATTATTCCTAATGGTCATACATGCATGAATCAGAATTATAGTTCCAACTAGTAAGCAGTTCCTCACATTGCGCAATTTTTGTGAGTCCCTAACCACCAGACGGAGGAAATCTTCCACTGTGTATATTCCATTTTTGTTCAATCTCTTATGAAATGACCCATCTTTACCAATCTTCTCCAATCGCCAAACTTCATCATTCAGAGCAGGCGGGTAGTGTTTCTTGTATACTGTATAGTTATGCAAAAACTAGATTAGCATCTATCAGAATGAACAACAGCAACAATAATGCATACTAAGGCAAGCACATTTACAAGTAAAAAGTTACGAGCTTACGTTCTCCTCTGTGGTCCTTGACAGTGAATGCATCTGTCTTTGCTTCGCGAATTCGAACGCCTTCACAACATCCTGAAGCAACCTTCAGACCGAGCCTGAATTTTCGGCTCCTAATCCAGCTCGAGTTGTCAGTAAAAGTCAGATCACCAAGAGTTCCTACACCTTCTTTCAGAACCACCTGTAGATCCCCCGTAAGAAGCGGCCTTTTCCCTTCACGTTCTTTAACCACATGAGACTCGAACTCTTCAATAGTCCAAGTGTCGTCATCTTCATTATTGAAATCACCTTCAAGAACAACTACCTCCAATTTAACCGAAGATTCCGGACCTGATGTAACCACATGGCCCGAGTTTGTGTCGATCAACACAACATGGATTGCAGTGGCGTGTTCACCCTCAACTTTCCCACCGGTGAACAGAGGAAGGGACAATCTTGACCTGAAATGCAGCTGCAAGTTTCTGCCATCAGGCCCTTGGATGAATTTAGGAGAAGACCTGCATTGCCCCAAGCCATTCAAAAAACACATCAGAGACACAGGGAAACTCATCACATAAGATTGTAATAGTATCAATCATGCGACTCAAGGAATAAAAGCGCACCGGGTGAAACAAGCAAACAGAACACTTCTAGTCAGTCTAGAAACATGTTAATATCACAGAACTGACTTTCAAATTTTAAGTGGCCAGATTGATCAACTGAACATGCACCATTCACAGCTTAAGAACAGAATACAGCCGGATTCTACAACACTAAGAAACAGAGCTGAGGGCAGAAGCTAGGTACCTTGGAGTAAGTTTGGCAGGACCTAATTTTGCTAATGCACGCTCGACTTCTTCGCTGACCTGTTTGGCACCAAACAGCAGCCAGTTACAACAACCCGACATCTCCATTCGCCTTCGCGACAAGAGAGCTCAAAGAAGACAGCTCAGGCTTCCAAGGATGCTAAATATCTATGAGTGCTACTCCAATGAAAATAAAGAAAAACGTCCACAGCGTTCAAATTTTCTTACCACTCTCCGAAGAATAGGCTCCAATGATGAGCAGAGCTTCTGCAGACTATCCACCTTAAGAGCCTCAACGATCACACTACAAAAACAAGTGCAGAGAAGTTAGTTTTGCTATAATGAAAACACAATCCAAAGCTAAAGATACTCTGAAGCCAACGAACTCCACAACCAGAATTTCCGAAGGCAACGAACATGAAACGGAGAAACGGAGAACTGGAACCTAAATCAAGCAAAACTCACCTGGCTAAAGCGGGTCGTTTCTTATCGGGCTGGCCACCTTCGTCCGCAGAGCTCGGTTCGAGCCCGCGCTTGCCATTCGGCCTGTCCAAATACGACCTGGGTTGCTGCATCCTTTACCCCGTCGCGTGCTTGGCTGCTGAGAAAGTGAATCGGGAAAACATCCAAAAAAAAAAATCCCCCCAATCAGAAAAACCAATTCCAAATTTAACAAACCGATATTATCCTTCTACCAACCACAAATATTCCTTGATTCCAAACTACCGGAAAAATATAGCGAATGAAACCTCCAAAAGCACCAACAAACGCCTTTTTTGTCTCTCCCGAAAGCGTAAAAGTTAGAGCAAAGCGGGAAACGAACCTTTGGAGGTAGAAAATTGAAATTCCACCCTCTCCCAACCTCCTGAGCTTCCTGCTGCTGCAGCTTTTGTTGTTTGGCTACTGAGAAATTTCCGGGAAGCGTCGGCGAATTTTCTCGGCAGCGAGAGAAAAGATAAAGGGGAAAGGTAAAAAAAAAAAGAACGAGAGCGCGGCTCGGGTTCTTGAGTTTTCGTTTTCTGTGACCTTTTGTCCCCTCCTCTCGCTTTGCTGTTGTATTTGGGAGTGCGCAACAGTGAAGTGAGTATTAATTTAATAATTAAAAATGCTTTGTCGGACGGCGGCTGGTGCGATTGACTGATTTGAACCGTCCGATGGAGTCAAAGTAAGTCAAATCGACGGGCTCGAAACTGATAAGGGAAAAGAATCTCTCCGTGAGTCTTCGGCCCGTGGATTCGTCAACTCCGTTTGCGTCCACGACACTAAAGGTGCGTACTTATCTGACTACTTGTAAGAATTTTCCGCCTTCCGTTACTCCTTTTCCGTCTTCAATTTTTGTGTGTAATGACTAATGAAATGTCTTTGATTCGTCTTTTTAAGGAATCCGTGGCAAATTGACAATGAAAGCCTCGTGCTTTGGTGGAAGTTACAATCTGATCCTCGGTACATTTAAGATATCATTTTTTATGACATGTAAATTGGAGTACGTTGGATGTAATCACACTGAAATTAATATGCCATATCACATCAAAGTTTGGAAGATGAATATCATCGAGCTAGAATACTGGCAGTAAATTAGACAAATGGCCTCGAGAAGCTTTTATGTTGCACATTATTAACTCCCACTCATGAACTACTTTAAGTGATTCATTCACTATTGCTTTACTCTTATAATGTTCTCATGTTCTTTCTCAATTCCTGTCTTTTTCACTTAGTTGATCCAATTTTCTTTTATCATGATAGTTGAAAGTAACATATATGATTTATAAGTTGAGATTAGTTTAAATGGATCCTCGTTGATCCAATTTTCTTTTATCATGATAGTTGAAAGTAACATATATGATTTATAAGAAGTTGAGATTAGTTTAAATGGATCATCAACAACGTAGCGATTCAATCATGTGACTTTTTAAAAAATGTACAGTATTGTATTAATGCACTAGATTTCATCAAAATCTCAATATCCTTAAGCGAGAAATGTAGTAAGAATTAGGTAAATGACCAATTGAGACATTCTCGAGTTGGTTAAGGTTGAAAGAAGCTTGATATGTACAATCCATACAATAAAGGTAGTAAGGTACTCAGCCTCAGGCAAGGTTAATGAGCCAATCATATAATTTCTTTCAGAAGCTATATGACTTTGAAGCAACTGTCTATATAAACCCAAAAACGTAACTAATGAACATGATCATAAATTTTAAAAAAATGTAGGCATCAGGTTATGAATTCCTCTAAAACCTAGGAACGAAATTGCAATTTCATACTCTCGTTACTTTTTCTTTACTTCACCGAGCTATAAAGCAAACGGATAAATCAAAAAGGCATAGCCACTGGCTATTTCAAAAGAATGAAAAAGGTTATGGCAAAAGAACAGAGGAGTAGAAAGCTAAAAGCACATAGCACACAGACATCAATATTCCCAAACACAAGTGGATCACAATGGTGGTTACATAATCAACTATCCAGTTACCACTTACCAGATCAGTTCTTCAGTAAACATGTCAAAGCAATACCAGGAAGAAGCCATCTCCGCCTTTTTTATGCTGCGTGTGAGGTAAGACTTATCACTTATGGCTAGGTAATTTTGCTTTCCTTTTATCCCTTTTGCTCTGTGGCTTTGCTCGGGTTTTGCGTTTGGAGGATTTCTTGAATGATGGTTTTTTACTCACAGGTAGCTTCTGGTTCTTCTTCTTAACAACAATTGGTCTGGGAATGGTTGATGGCATTGTCTCCTTTGTTCCAGAGTCGTCATCTTCTCTGGAGATCTCACTGGTCGTCACCGTTACCTTCAAGTCCCCATGGTCATACATCATTGTCCCTTTTGCCAGAAAGGAGAGAAACACAAATTCAGACAGTGGAGTATTAGACTGAATGTGAATATTGGAATTGGACCATAGCTATAATGCAGCTCATTTCGTCAGATGGCTAGAGATTTATAATCATTCGACCTACAAACGTCCCATCGAAATGGTTACATAACTGAAGGTTCTTCTGAGCATGAAACCCCTATGAACCCAATCAAAATGGTCACTTGGCTGAAGATTCATCTGAGCATAAGAACCCTAGGAACCCAACTTATAATGGTTACTCGACAGAAGAATAATCTGAGCATGAAAGCCCAACAACCAAATCGAAATGGTTATTCAATAGAATACTAACCAAAGCATAAAACCCCGAAGAACGCAGATGAAATGATTACTCTGTTATTTTCGTGTACATCTAGGCATAACAAACAGCATGCTTGTTTAGGTTTTCTGTTTGATTAATAACAGCTTCATCATCAATCAAAACTACAAATACCCCAAGAACCAAACAGCTCCCAGCAAGGCAATGGCATCATCAGCACTCTTGAAAAGCATACCTCAAAGAAAATATCCAAATGAACATAAATCTACATACCGCTAACTGAAGCAACAGGCTCACTTTCTTCCCCACCCTCGTCATCCTCCTCAATCTCTTCAGCCGCTGGTGGAGCTCCTTCTTCTATATAAAACACATCTTCCAACCTCCTCTGGATCCAAGAAAATGGATCAGGTATAGAATTACACTTATTTAACTGATACTATCAAGCATTAGAAATTCATTTCAGACAAAAGCTTCACAAGTGCAATTACAAAAATTCAACACAATATCTCAATGTCATACTTAACCATATTACATCCGTTTCAGAAGCTCCTAAAGAGCCAAAAACGTTATAGTTGCAGACTGATGAGAAGTGTATTTCTTAGGAAGCACTAAACAGAAATGAGGCGCAAGCCTAGTCAAAATGCAATTAGCAACTCGATTCTCCATCAAATTACTCCATTTTCGGAATGCGAATTACACTGTCCCATAGCTAGCTCGACGTCACAGCAACAGAATGACGAGCAACTCTATAAACCCTAGAAACAGTGAAACAAATAAAATTTAGACAGTCTTTCGTTACTAAACACATACCTTCTGGCGCAGCTCGATGCGCTTTCGTCGCGCCGCCTCCTCCTGTTGCTTATGACCTTCCTTTCGCCTCTTCTTCTTCCTCTTATGGAACCCAGTGACGTAGTCCCTTGCGAATAGAACCGAGACCAATGAATTTTCAACCATGTTCAAAATTAATGGTCCCCTCTAGTTCAGTGCAAAAGGAGAAAAGGGATTGGATTCAGTTACCTGAGATCCTTCTCGTTGAAAGATATGGCCAGAGCTTTGTTCTTCAGCGCTCGTTTCTTGATGTGCGAGACTCGGGTCGCCGGTGCACCTGGCCCTCCATCTTCGAGTTCGTCCGCCATTGCCGCCCGAGGAAAGGGCAATTTCCGATGACCTCTCAGTCGTCCCCGTTTTGTTTTGGCGGGTTAAGAGCGCGCCTGTTAACATTTGGGCTTTAGGGGAAGAACAAGTGAGATGGACCTTTCGTGGGCTTTACAGTTTGGCCCAGCAAATGGCGACTAGGGACTAAATGACGGCAATTGTTCTATTTTTTTGCCCAATACATCGCAAACAAAAAAGACTCAATCTTATGAATATTGGCAAAGATAAGAAAACAATCACAAAAAAAATTGTAGAGGGTAGGCGTGATAGGGCAATCGCTCGACAAATGGCGACTACGGACTAAATGATGACGTTTTTTTTTTTGTCCAGGATATGCCAAGAAGGCGACGACGATTGATTTATTGCTCAACAGAGAGGACATCTTACTGTCTGAGTGGATTGGATGGGAGTTCGATCAAACTGGCTTACAATGAGGTTCAACGAGAAGCACGGTGATGAGTGCTTCTAGTAGGTCAATCGTTGCAAGAATAGCATTCTGAAATTGTGGATAGTGGAGACAACGAGTGTTTTCCTGATTTGGGGAGGCAAAGCGACCGGTATTGAACTATTAATTATTATTGTTTACAATGCATTTAAAGTAAAAGTAAAAATATATTTGGACTTTAGAAGAATAACTAGCTTATTACCCGGCCCGTTGGCCGGATTACTGTAGGTTACCCCCACTTGTGGAATGGGAGAGAAAGCAAGTGAGAGTGAAGGGATTGGGATTCCACTTGATTAGGACCGACCCACTAATCCAATTCTTCCCGACCCGCCCCAACCTACAGGGTCAGAAAGAGTCAATAAGAAAATACGAACGGGGAGGATTAGCCATATATCTTGACTCTTCAGAAGTGGGTCAAACAGGATCAAGGTTGGGTGAGGGCAATTTTTAGCGCTAAGCAGAGTTCTGGGTTGAATACCTTTACTTAGGCCTAGAAATTGGTGTTGATGCAGACTGCAGTTTTTATTTTACCATCATCAATCATCATTGAATTAGTCCTGGGCATCCCTCCCCGTTGTCGGTCTGAATTCTAATGATGGCTTCATTCCTTGCACCAGCCATATCAGCGAGTTGCCATCTCGAGCATGATTTGCCTATGTACAAATAATACAATTAGAGTATGAAAATGAATTCAATGAAAAGGAAAAGAGAATTCTATCACATGCCAATAAATACACACATAATAGTTGAAGCTAAGTGAAAGTCATTACTCGCACATCAATTCTCAAAAATTACAGACTAAACATTGGCTAGAATGGCACTGAAACTACCAAGAATCATGGACGAAACAACTTGTCAAATTAAATAATCCTTATACTGAAACTACCTTCTAACTTGAAATAAGACATGATCACAGTTCATAGCTCTCTTCTCACTATGAATTGGTTGCAGCTCGTCCTTATCACTGCCTCTCAAGCTCAATTCAAACAGAATAGAGACCGTTATGTAAGATAACCATATTCTTACTGATCATAATTCCTTTCTTCACTCCATTTTTTGTCGGAGAAAAGAGTTATCCCCCTCTCCTGCATTTCCCTTTCCCCCTCTCTTCTCCCTCTTCTTCACAAACCGATCCCTAAACCAGCAACAACAACACAAAAATAGCCTTCGCCTCTCCCGTCTCCATCTATTGAACGCGTTGGTGGCAAGACAGGACTGCAGAAGCAAAATTTTCTCAAATCAAACTAAATTTTTTGAAGCAGACTCAACCACGAAAAAAGAGTAAAGCAACAATGCAGTAGAACCCTAAATTTAACTACAATCAAGCACATATCAGCAAGATTTTCGATTTGTCTGAGAGTTAACTACACGGAGAGAACAATTGATGCATAATTGAAATGCTCCAAGCAAGTTGAAGGCAAACCATAACTTTAGAATTTGGTCATTATAATAACCTTCAAGTATTGATGCTTCTAAAAACTATCATGTCCAACCCCACTTATACAACTACGTAGCCATAGTAATTAGTTGTATAATGAGAAATATTACAAAGAAAACTACATAAACAACCAATGTAAGTAAATATTAAAACTAACAACTGATAAAACTTAAAATCTCTCTATTGGTATGAATGTATCTATTAGTAACTACTATGCAATCGAGTATATATGATTTTTAGGCACTGAATAAGAAAAGTATAGATGGCTCACAAATGAAGACGTAGCAACTGAAGGTAGCACACAAAAACCCAAAATAGAAAAAGAGATAAGAAAAAAGGCGAGAAAAAGTCATAACAAAGAAAAAGCCCACATAGGAATACCTCGCTAGCTTTAGGGGCTCTCTGCCACAACAAACAACCTTCTTAAAAATCTAACACCCTGAGACATCAAACAAACCTCCCACGACACTAATGTATGGCATTCCTATTGTCCAATAGGTTTTCCCAATTTAGACTTCTAAATAAATGGACTTTTCACCATTAAACCAAAACTCACAATCATTAACAGTTAATGCAAAGACATACATTTCTGAGACCAATCACAGCATTTAAGCATAATTTTTAGTTGAAAAGAACAACTAAGTATTTAGCTAAATGATATAGTAGAATGGACACAATCTGCTACCTACTAATGATATAAACGTGCACCGGTACCATCGTTGTATCCTGACTTGCCATTTGCAACGGGCACTTTGAAAGACAGCTGCATTTTAGAGAATAAACACCCATAAGGGCGTTACGAAACCAAGCTTAATCCAAAATCTTCATATTCCACTTCGAAGACTCCATTTTCAAAAATAAGAGAGTTTAACATGTCAAATCACTCATTTGAAAAATCTCAAACAACTATTAATCAATGCAATATAAAGGCACGTTCCAAATTATGTACTTGTAGGAATAATCCCAAATAATTATCAATTAATGTCCCAACTACCTAATGTGCAGAATAGCCCTGGAGCTGTGCTGTTGTTTGCGTTGGTCTACCTTCAAACATAACATAGTTGCATCACGAACCAAAGCAATTAAGCAAAAATCTTCATATTCCAAGTAGAATGACTCAATTCAATTTGGCCAACGCTTTATACATATTGTTTACCCCTGGACCTGTTGCACTTGCGCCTTCAGATCTTTGTGAACACAATACAATTGCGGAGAGGAGGCTGTCAACGGAATAAAAATTGTTAATTAAGTGAATCACCATACAACTAAACAAACGCGCTCTTCTTGATTAGCTATCAAAATAGTGGGGGTCGCTACAATCCATCGGTTGCTCCCTCTGCGCCTAAGTTGTAGATATTAGGTTTCAGTGAGAACTTTGAGTACATGAGGAGATATTTTGTAGTGGAGGAGATGACCCGGCGAGTAGAATAGGAAGATTTGGAGAGGCTGCGATGGGCAAAGCAGTTAAAATCGAGATTTTACCTAAAATCGAAAACTGGGGTAAAATCAAAATCGTATAATCGAATCATAAAATCGTAGGATTTTAAGTACCATATAGAACATAGCATATAAGAATATTAATAAGGTAAATTATTAATATCACAAAGACGCATAGCATTTAAAATGATAATTCAGAAGATTTTTTTTCCATAAGATAATTCTCAAGATTAATGTTCCAAAATCACTATATTAATTGTTATTTAATGTGTAACTCAAAATAATTCATGATGAAGGGATATAGTTCATGGGTTTGGCTCTTATTTTCATGTTATGTCTAGGTTGTTTAACTCAAAGTAATATTTCGACATCGTCTACTAAGTATGATTTAAAACTAAAAATAATTGAACTCCAATAAAATAAGTAATGTTAGTGGCTTGGTACAAATATATTCATTAATAAATTAATTAGTTAATAATGATGTTAGTTCTTACATACATCCAATATTAGGACAGGTGTTTTACCAATAAGTTAAATGGGGTGAAGGGAAAGAGATTAACCGAACCCTAATTTGGTTATTTTTATTATTTTTGAATATTTTTCTAATAGAAAAATATCTGAGAAGATTCCATTGCCCTTTCCGCTGAAACAGTTATACTTATTTTAAATTGGCTCAAACCACCTATTTTGTTCTCTTACGATCAAAATCCCGATTTCGGTACTATTTTACGATTTTAACGATTTTAGTCCCGATTTTAAACGATTTTAAGGTCCACCGATTTTATAGTAAAATCAAGATCGGAATCCCTAAGTAAAATCCTAAAATCCTACGATTTTACGATCAAAATCCCGAATTTGACTGCATTGGCGATGGGTGCACGATTAGTGGGCCAAATAACAGTTTGGGCCCGTTTAAATGAAAACATATTTTTACTTTCGTGCTCAACAGACCGACCGCACTGACATCTTCTAAATTTACCCCTAAAAAATTGCTATGTACGCATCAAATTTGAAATGGAATCCCTCTTTTCTCATTTCACATTTCACATTTATATGATGTGTAGATTGTGATGAGTGTAGATGTAGACCTGTCATTGTCCTACAAATTCATTAACACGCCAAAAAGTGGTGAAATGAGCCACCCTATTAAACACAATCTTGTATAATGATCATTGGATCCAATCATGCCAGATTATGAAGAAGTTTAAAATGTAGCGGTTATCCCGACTAAAACATTAAAAGAACCAGTCTCATATAGTTTGCACAAAGATATAATTTCTCCATAGTAATTCTGAAAAATAATATTAATTTAAGAAGTCGATATTGCTTCTACATGTTTAATATTGCAATTCGATATGCAATATTCGAACCAGTGATATTTGGGCTGCAATTTTAGGGTTATTGTATATTTATAAAATAGATAGAAATTTAAATTAAGTATTAAACTACAAATAAAATAATCAAAGTATTAAAACACCAAATAAGTACTTACGGGAGATTCAGTGGCAAACTAATCGTTAAAAAAGTCATATGATTTTCATAATTTAGGTTCGTGTATGTTTGAATTTAAATAGATACAACAAATATACTTAGTGTGATTGGTTATGATCCTTGCTTGCCTTTAAAGAGACCAAGGTTCAAATCCTAGTGCATGCTTTTTTTATGAATAAATAAATAAGAAAATAAGCAATTGTGAAGACCAAAATGTCCTTCCTATAATCACTCTCGTTGCAGGAAATTTGAAATGGAGCAACGGTTTTCATCATTCGGCTTTTATTTATTATCTAGACTAGATTCGGCCGCCCTTTTTATGGGCCTTTAGACTCCGGCCCGTTCAGTGGCAGTATTTTCACAGCAGGCCAGTCTAATGAAGTCTGTGGAAGAGGGCAAGTCCAAGCCATTGTCTGCCGTTGATGTATTTATTTATTTATTTTATTTTCACAGTCAAAATTGACGTAAGTGGAGGGAAGAAGTGTAAATGCAACATTAGATTATTACCTAATTCGAATATTCGATCCTTAAAACTACTATAACTCAAATTAGGCGTCAATCCAACCATAAAACGACAGATGGGGTGCCTTACAATATATAAAGCATAAGACTATATATTGTTGAAAGGGACACCATTCCTAACTGAAAAGTGAAATACTCAAAATATGAAAAATGTTCAATTTTATACAATTATGTAGCCATTTATTGTTTCCAGTTATCTCATAATTTTTCTATATCTGCAAAAGAAATTCGCCACTCTCGTTGTTTGTTCTTCAATAAATAAGTTTGTATTTCATATGAAACAAAGTAATAGTAAAAGAATATTTCAGTTTTGGAAATGAGGTTATTCTGGAAATAAATGTAACGATATTAGTATATTACTAGGAGAAGTGACGTTCTTCTAATTGAATTTGTTGCTGGGATCATTGAATCCGCTACAAACTAAATGATGATACATCTGTTAGAAGTTGAACTACTATGAAGAATCCGAAATATATTCAAACACCAACGATACATATTACTAGGAGAAAAATGTTTCAAAATGTTGTTCATCTAGATGTGATTTTCTTTCTCACAAGTATACGAAAGATTTTTCTCCATGTATCTGGCTTTTATTAATTCAAGTTAATTGAAATGCCCACAATTGGAGTGTTTTAAACGTATGCAAGGAAGATTCGGTACTCCGGGGATATCGACAACGCTCCCCTCACGGCATCCCGCGCGTGGGAAAGCTCTACATTCAAAGGGGTAAATGAGCTTTGAATGCTTGATACAGCAAAATTTAGCAAAGCGACAAGAATTCAGCCAGTCTACAAAAGTCCATCAACCCAGCTCCCATCGTTGCTTGCAATTCCAAGGCATCGCCGCCCTTCCAGAACTCAGAATTCCGTTCCATATTCTCCTCACGCCACACCAATTCAATTCCAGCTATAAAGAAAATCCCCCTCCCAGTTCCGGCATTCCCAATTCCCACCGCCGCCATGAACGAAAAGGGATCCTCGCCGCAAGCCGTGTTCTCCGGCCTGGTCAAAATCAACGGCGCGGCCACCACCCAGCTGACGCTCACCTCCGAAGGGAAGCTACGGTGGACGGACGGCGAGGAGCCGCGGTGCTTGGTGCTGGAGAAGCAGGTGCTCGGGTTCGTCGTGGAAGGGTCGAAGGTGGTGGTCAGGGCGGTCGTCCGCAGCGAAGGAGGGTGCTGCAGCTGTATCGGGAGCAGGGGAGCGGGTCTGGTTAGGAAGGATTTCGCGTTCGAGCCCGTCCATGGCGATTCGCTTAAGCTCTGGTCCATGCATCTCCGCGATCACCTCGATTCCCTTGGTAAGCAACTCCTTTCGTTGAATGCAACAGTAGTTCGTCTCTGAATACAAGGAGCTGAAAATTCTGTATATGGAGTTGATAAGAACGCTCTAGTTTAAGTAATTTGAATTAAGGAAAATGGAGGAAGAAGTGGCTGCTGTGCATGGAGTTAATACGAACTCTAATTATGATTAAGTTAATTGCCCTGGTATTCAATTTGTTCAGTAAAGAAGGAGTAGTTTGAGTAATTTGAAGTAATGAAATGAGGAAACGAAGTTGTGCTGAATGTAGCTGTGAATACTGAATAATACTACTTATAGCTCCTTTGTTGTTGGTGGTGCTGAGATTTGATTAGCCACTCCTTGATTACTCAGTTTACTAAGAAACTGATCCGTTCAATGTGCCAGTTGTTTGTTTGTTCAAATCTAGAAAGTGACTATTAGTCTACTTCAGTAATTTGATTGGGTGAATTCTCATGGCAGGGCGGCCGAAGAGGCTGCTTGTGTTTGTGAACCCGTATGGCGGGAAGAGGATTGCTCCCAAGGTGTATTTGGATCATGTGAAGCCATTACTTGAGGATGCTGGTGTCCAGATTACATTGCAAGGTTTCGAAACTTCTTGTCGTTTCAGCGTTCGTTCTTTGTTCTGATGGATGTTGTTTTTTTGGTTCTGTGGTCTTTCTTATTTTGTTTTTTTGGTTATCAGAAACTATGCATAGGCTTCACGCTAAGGAAGTTGTAAGCAGCATGGAACTTTCCAAATATGATGGCATTGTTTGTGTCAGCGGAGATGGTATCCTTGTTGAGGTTAGTTGGCTTATGATTTTGGCAGCTGATGGGATTCTTTTTAGGGTAAAAAAGTCAAGAACTTTTGTCGTAGACTTGTAGTTTCTCTAGCTGTTCTTGTTAAAGTCTTTAACTTGGATATCATATACTAGCATAATTTGTGAGCCTTGTACATTGCATTATCAGCTATTTTTCTTACAATCTGGAAAGACAGTCCTAAGGATTAGCATCTCTGAAGCAATTCTCGGCCTTGACGTTGTTTGATCCTGAATTAGTTTCCAAATGCAGTGCTTATTTCAATGGGCTGGTTTTTATTTTAGTTCTGCATTAATACAGGAGGTTATTTTTTATCTTTCTTCTTACACATCAAGGGGCTATTATTAGTGTCTGTATTAGCCTTTTCCATTTTTGTTGTAGCTGCTTAATGTCGATTTTCTCCTTACCAATGCTGAAATGTTTAGTAGGTGGTGAATGGTCTTCTGGAGAGGCAGGACTGGCGGGATGCGATAAAGATGCCTCTTGGAATAGTTCCTGCAGGTTCCTTTTCTGTCCTACATATTTTTGTTGAATCTCTTGCATCTGTTAATGAGCCATTGGTGTGCTCACAGAGTCACAGTACTTCTACATTATTATGTGGGTTTGTGCAATTACCCAAACAGACTCAGCCAGACAATTATAATGGTTGTTGAACTTAAACTAGCTGTTCTCTACTGTTGGTATCAATAGCTGCCTCCCAATTATAAGAGTTGGAAGATGTTTTTCCTCCTTTGGTAGAAGGTTCTTTGATAAATAGATGGGCAACCCATCGATCATAGAATGACTACTGTATCATTTCGACTATTTTTATTTTATAATTGACGAATTTTTTATCTTGATCCAGGTACAAGTAATGGCATGGTAAAATCTCTTCTGGATGCAGCTGGTGAACTGTGCAGCCCAGAAAATGCTGTTCTTGCAATAATAAGAGGTTAATGAGGATAACTTTTGCATTTCTTACATAACCATATTAACTTGCCTAATATAGTTTGTCGTAAGACCATAGATTTGAAAGTTCTTCCCCATTTGATCCATTTCTTTCTTGTAGGTCATAGGTGCTCACTTGATGTAGCCACTGTCTTGCAAGGAGAGACCAAATACTACAGTGTTTTGATGCTGGCATGGGGTATGCTTACTGATCCTGCATGACGACAAATTCATTAATCTTTTGATGATTGCTGAGAGCAAGCTGTACATTTGTTTCATTCAGACCTTGTCCTCTTATGTTTCAGGTCTAGTGGCAGATGTCGACATTGAGTCTGAGAAATATAGATGGATGGGGAGTTCTCGCATTGACTTCTATGTACGGATCTCTTATTTCTTGTTCTCTTTATACTTTGTTCCTCAATCTATCAAGTTTCTTCTGGGGAGTTCCAATCTAATGGTAATAATGCTCTTTTGAATTGTTTCTAATTCATTGGTTTTATATTTCTTCTTTTTTGAAGGCTCTTCAACGGTTGTTCGGTTTAAGACAATATGATGGGCAAATCTCTTTCGTGCCTGCACCAGGGTTTGAAGCATATGGGGAGCCAATCAATCACAAAGGTGGACTTACAAGTGCTCGAGAGTCTTGCGATGTCAGCAAGGAACATCTCGTGAAAAGCCATCCCTATGGTTACTATGGACCTGATGTTGAATTGATGAACCAGGAATGGCGGACAATTAGTGGACCATTTGTTTCAGTCTGGCTTCATAATGTAGCTTGGGGCGGTGAAAATACCATGGCTGCTCCTGATGCAAAGGTTGGTCTTACTTCCCCAACTCTCTAGTATTTTGCTGTCAATCGTAGCTCAGTGTTGGAGCATTTTGACTCCACCCGACACATCCACCCGACTCTATCCTTTCCTATTCGAGAAAGGGCTGGAGCTTGCATTTGTATGTTCACTTGCAAGTTGGGATTCAGGTTGGGCTGAGTAGGGAAGTGTTGGGTATCAACTGTCCGGTGGTGCGTGTCGAGTGCTTGTTGGACTAGTTTGATGAGATGGCGAGGCCATTTGGCACACATTCGACAGAGTGACTGTTTTATTGCAATTCGCTTGGTCCAGCTAGCGCTTTGTTGAGACAATTAGTCCAATGATCTCTTTGTGTCAAACTCTATTTAGTCCTATTTGAACTCGTGTTTCTGAATCTGCTGCTGATTCGTAATTCCTTATATCTGCACAAATAACAAAAAAAACTCTGTTAACCCCTTTCCTTGTTTTGCAGTTCTCAGATGGGTGTCTGGACTTGGTGCTCATCAAGGAATGCCCAAGGCTAGCCTTGCTCTCATTCATGACAGAGCTAAGCAACGGCGGTCATGTGAAATCACCACACGTCATGTACCTCAAGGTCGGTTCATATTCTCCCATTATCCTATTTCCATTTCTGTAGACCACAAACTCGATTCATACGAATTCCAATACTAAACGAGGAGCGAAAGTCCTGTTCCAAATGACACTTCTCTTCTCTTAAAAAACAACAGGTGAAAGCGTTCATATTGGAACCCGGCCAACGTGTGAAGGAACCGAATGTCGGAGGGATCATAGATGTGGACGGCGAGGTGTTGGCCAGAGGAAATGGAACATACAAGTGCGAGGAGGAGACTCTTATGGCTTACGACGAGCTTCTGATAACTGTGAACCAAGGTTTAGCCACCGTCTTCTCTCCGATGTAGCTAGCTAGCTTCATTTTCTCCATTCATCATCAAACCAGACCATCGTTTACCCCCCAAAACGGCTAAGCTGAAAGAAAGATAGGCCGATGGAAAGGCGGTGTACAGTCAGTCCATTTCAAAGGTTTCTCTGCAGAATGTTACTGACATTCACTCAGGTTTGAGTTCATGTATGTATACTAGAATTAGCTATACAAAGAGTTTGCGTCGGAAAGATTCGTCTATACTACAGAATCTCTGTTTATTGTATGCAGAATGTAATCTTTGATGTTTGCTAATTTTCCTTAGTTTGAATCTTGATCGATTGAGATTGTAATTCCAAATGAACAGAAACAATAGAGGTGAAATAAAATAAAAACATTTATAATTATAGGGTAAATACAATTTAATATCCAAACCTTTCATTTTAAACAATATAATAGCCAAACCTTTTCGAAAACAATCTAATATCCAAATCGTCAACTTTTCGTTCATTTGACCGTTAGTTGATACTTCAAAAAAGTTTTTTTTAGGGGAAATTGTCACAATACAACTTTGTTTCTTGTTTTGGCATTGCATATGACTGAATATTTAGATATTCTATACCATCATGGTGGAGTCATAGACTTCTCGGGTTTGAACTACGATATGTTGGTGGTTTTTCAGAGAAGATATCGATGGATATTGATGAAGTGTCGTACTTCAATTTTTTTTGAAGTGTCAACTAACGGTCAAACAAACAAAAAATTGATGATTTGGATATTAGATTGTTTTCGAAAAGATTTGACTATTATATTGTTTAAAATAAAAAGTTTGGATATTAAATTGTATATACCCTAAGAAAAGACTGGAAGCAGTTGAGCCGTTTAATGCATATGAACGCACGAAACGCCTGCGGATTGTGAATTGTGATAGATAAGGAAATTTGCGTTACGTGACATTGCATGACTTTGAAGAGCGGGGCCATGCGGTAAACCCGAAACTGCCCTTCATTTTCCAAAACCAGCCGCCAAAGGAACAACGCCGGTCGGCGGTAGCCCTATGGCATTTTCGTCAAACGGCGTGAGGTCCACCGCCGGTCCACGCTAAGGACGACGGCCACGTGAAAATGACCGTCTTCTCCCTCTATTATTGCTCGTCTCCAGGGAGGACACGCACGAGGCACGATAAACCCCCGACTTCTTGAGCAATTTAAGTACTCGAATTAATTATAAAATGCCAATCTGTCTATCATCTCAAGAGTTTCAGACTCGAATAAATATGAAATGAACGTTGGTTCGAGTATAAAATGAAGATACTTAACTCTTCTTCCTTTCACAAATCAGTAAAAAATTAGCTGGAAAAATGTTACCCGGTTGGCTAGGTGAAGGTTTGATAGTTGTCTTTGGTTAGAGAGGTAAGTCGAAAGTAACTAGAAATTAATAAATTAAGAGTATTTACTGCAATTTGTTTACGTAAACAGTTAAAATAGTTTAAAAAAAAACAAATACTTCTTACAAGGTGTGTAATTCAGTGATTAGGGCGATGCAATTATATCATAATGCAAGATTTGATTATTATGCATAGCTTATATTTACATATAATTCTTAGAGGCACTTTCAAATCAAATATGGGTGTTGAAACCCACTCTCTTGTAAGCTCCCTCCCCCCATGATTGATAACCCTCCACTATAAGAAGAGTTCACATGTAACTATTTCACAAATAACCACTTAACTCTGTAATAAAATAAACGCTAAGCAACGAGAACGTACAAATTACTCATTCGATCAAAAGAAGAATACACATATAACTATTTCACAAATAACCACTTAACTCTCCAATAAAACAAATGCTAAGAAACTAGAACATACAAATTACTCATTCGATCAAAAGATCTCCGCTTAATCTAACTATAGTTCAACCGTTTTGTACAATTAAATACTGTCTAGCGATTTAGCCTCCAATAATTTTTTTTGGTCAAACTGTGGTAAATTTATCAATCCTCTATTTTCACCCTTTTACCCCAAATTTCTCCTTTTAGACTGTTTGACTGTATCCTTTCGCCACGTAGATTAAAGAAAGAAAAATTCGGCTACTCGAACCCTTCTGGATTATGAAGTACACACAGATATCAGGCCGCGAGCGAGACGTCTTTCTTTCTGTTTGCTCCCAATTTTTGTTGTCTCCATTTTTATATTACTTTTATTATTTATATCTCTACCTCTCTCTTTACTCTCTCGGTTTTCTCCACAGCGGAAAGATTTGAAACCTCAACAAGGAGGTGTTTGGCAATATCTTCAAACGCAAACGTGATCTCCTCAACAAGTTGAAGTCGCTTGAGATGATGAACACTAGGAATCCAACTAGCAGTTCCATTGACAGAGAGCAAAAGACCAGAGAAGAACTTGAGAACACCCTTTGGGAGGAGGAGATGCTCTGGATGCAAAAGTCAAGAACCAACTTAGTGATCCATGGAGACCAGAACTCACGTTTTTTCCACACATGCACCCTCTCCCGCAGGAAACACAACAGGATCCTTAGGCTCAAGGACTCTGAAGGGAGATGGATTGAGGACCCTGATGCGATCAAGGACATGGCACGAGGTCACTTCATGGCACTGTTTACCAGTGAGGCAGGCAACCATACCTCAAGTGTGGCTGCTGACTTCCCTGAGCTTGATCAGGCTTGGACCGCAAGAATGGGAGAAGCTCCAAATGCTATTGAAGTCAGAAGCATCATCATGGCAATGGAGGGACTTAAAGCACCGGGAAAAGACGGTTTCCATGCTGTGTTTTTTCAAAAGTGCTGGGCTACTGTGGCAATGACTTCACTGAATTTGTTGTTTCTTGTTTCAGGAATCCTCGGAGAATTGAGAGAGTGAATGAAACCCTTCTTGCCCTTATCCCTAAGACGGAGGCACCATCGACCATGAACCACTTCCGTCCCATCAGTCTGTGTAACATTGGGTACAAGGTGGTGGCAAAATGCCTGGCCAATAACTTGAAAAGGCTCATGCCCCATCTCATCCATCCAAACAAGTCTAGTTTCGTTCCTAATCGTCACATTTCTAACAACATCATCATCCTGCAGGAATCTGTCCATTCCATGGCAAAGAAAAAAGGAAAGAAAGGGTTCATGCTCCTCAAGATTGACCTTGCAAAGGCGTACGACAGAATTGAATGGTGCTTCCTTGAGGATACACTCAAAGCAGCACACCTCCCAGAGAAGTTCATTGAGCTCGTCATGGCGTGTGTGTCCTCAACAACATTTCAAGTTCTGTGGAACGGAGGGGAGACTCAAGCCTTCAAACCATCGCGTGGTTTAAGACAGGGATGTCCCCTTTCCCCTTACCTTTTCACTTTGTGCGTAGAAAGGTTAAGTCACAGTATTAATAGGGAAGTTAAGGAAGGGAATTGGAAACCTCTTAGACTATCACATAAAGGACCTGACCTCTCCCACCTTTTCTTCGCGGATGACCTGGTCCTTTTTGCTGAAGCTAATACTGCTCATGCTAAGATTGTCTTAAAGTGCCTTAGTGAGTTCTGCTCTGCCTCGGGTGAATTGGTTAGCAAGGATAAGTCCAGAGTTTTTTTCTCCAAAAACGTGAACTGTAGCTCTAGGACCTCGATTTGTGACATGCTTGGTATTCAGTCTACCTCTGACCTAGGGAAGTACCTAGGGGTCCCTGTACTTCATGGAAGACTCACAAAGTCTACCTTCAAGTACATTCTGGATAAAATGGACCAAAAATTAACAAACTGGAAAGCTAGAACTTTGTCTCTTGCTGGTAGAGTAACACTTGCTCTTGCTGTCCTGAATGCTATTCCCTTTTATGCCATGCAAACCTCCCTTTTTGCCAATGTCTGTTTGTGATGCTATTGACAAAAGAATCCGAGGCTTTGTTTGGGGATCTCAAGAAGGTAAGAGGAAAACTCACCTGTTGGATTGGGACACCATTTGCAAACCCAAAAATCAGGGTGGACTTGGATTGCGTTCTGCTAGAAGCCTTAATTTGGCATACATGATCAAACTGAATTGGCAGATGCTAAACAACGAGAATGAGCTTTGGGTACAAGTTTTGCAGGGGAAGTATTTTAAACACAAGGATGGTGACATCACTACTATGAAGAAAAGTAATTACTCCAATCTCTGGAAGGGGATGGTTAAGGCTATGCCCTTGATGAAGTATGGTTCTTGCTGGAGCATTCGTAACGGCAACTCAACCGGGTTCTGGATGCATCCATGGGTGGAGAACGATTTGATTCTTGCTGACTTTGTGACCACTGACCTTTCAGCAGAGGAGAGGAGTTCACCTGTCTCGGCGTGGGTCAATGATGCAGGTGAGTGGAACTGGAATCGTTTGAAGAGCCTGCTGCCTGAGCATTGTCTTTCTCTTATTGCAGGGGTGGAGACTCCTAAACCCGAGCTTGGAGAAGACAGAATGATCTGGGGACTGGAGAGGGATGGTCGATTTCGGCTCAGCTCAGCATACTACCTCGCAGCTGATGTGGACAGTGAAGTTTCAAGCCCTACCTGGAAGCAACTCTCGAAATGGAGGGGCCCCAGCAGGATCAAACACTTCCTGTGGCTGGTCATCCATGAGAGGATCCTCACCAACAAAGAAAGAGCTAGGAGAAAGATCACAACAAGCTGCTGGTGCACCCATTGCAAAGACAAAGAAGAAACAGTGGAACATGTTCTCCGAGGCTGTGTGAAGGCTAAGGAGATGTGGACGAAGCTAAAAGAGAAACAAACCAACAGGAGTCATACCATGACTTTCCAAGAATGGATGATGGCAAACCTGATGAATGAGGACAAGGGTGTGGAATTTGGGATCGTTTGCTGGCACCTCTGGAAGCAACGATGCGAGGAAACTATGGAAGGAAAAGCCTTCAACGCCCAAGGCCTCCTGTGCAGAATTAAGGCATGGTTCAACATCTATGAACATGCCCAACAGAGTGTTAGAAACATCACCAAAGCTCAAGATGTACATAAACATCAAGAGCAAATTTCTTGGAGACCTCCCCCTGAAGGCTGGATACAAGTACAATCCGACGGATCTGTGCTCACTCCAACAGGAAAAGCGGCAGCAGGAGGACTAATCCGGGATCACCAAGGGAAGTGTCACGCTGCGTTTGTCTGCAACTTTGGTGTATGCTCCATCACCAGTGCTGAACTGAAAGGAGCTGCCGAGGGACTCAGATTGGCGTATAACAAGGGATACAAGAAAGTCCAGCTGAATCTGGACTCCTCCACAGCGGTTGCCATTATCAAAAACCACAAAGACGAGAACCACCGCCACGGCATCTTTGCAAACCAGTTTAACTTTCTTCTGAACCTGGACTGGGATGTTAAAGTCGAGCATGTCTATAGGGAAGCAAATTTTGCGGCTGACTTTTTAGCCAATAGGGGTCATCTTTATGATTTTGGCACACATTCCTTCGATGTGTGCGACCCGGGACTCAATTATTGGATGTACCATGATATTGTGGGAGTTACCCACGATCGTTTTATTCCATCAATGAATTAGACGCCTTGGCGTCGATCTTTCTAAAAAAAAAAAAAAAAGATTTGAAACCTCGGGGACTTTCTCTCTTCTATGCGATAGTTTGGTTCTCTGCGTAACTCTCCGCCGAGCCTCGGATTACAGAGAGAGAGAGGCGAGAGAGCTCCTCTGACGCAAAATCACTATCATGACTGCTCCCTCTCCGGCTCCTGCTCTCCCGCCGCCACAGCCGCCCGGTCTCCCTGTTGCCGTTCCTCCCTCCGCGGCCTCTGCGGCTCTCAACAAATGCTTCAATTCCGACTGTACGGAGAGCAAGTCCAAGAAAGGCTGGCGGCTGCGCTCGGGGGAGCTAGCCGAGCTATGCGATCGATGCGGGTGAGTATAACTACACAGCGTCTCTTTAACCTCCTGCCTTCTTTTCAGTTCGAACTTAGCGGCTGGCTGTTTGGCTTTGGACTCTCTCTCTGGTTTCGTATGCGAATTTCATGTAGTCGGAGAACTCCAGCTGGAGTTTGGTGATTTCACGGCTCACATTCGTTTTCGTGATGTGGCAATGGTTGTATTTTTGGTGTTCTCTCTGCGTAGTCAGTTCATTTTGCTTGTTTGTTTGGTTCTGGTTGCCGGAGCTCGGAAAATTGAGCTTGGTTTGGGGAAATTTGTTTCTGGCTTCGTCTTGGTACGGTGGAATGCATGCTGAGTTTTTTTATTTCTCGATTGGTCGGTCTAATACGAGATGGAAGAGAAAAACGGCTGTGCTAGCATTGTTCCTCTGAAATCTCTTTGATGAATTCCACGGTCTAAATTTGTGATTTGTTTGACGTGTATGCTTTAGTATGTGGCCATTAGATAAGTTCTTGCAACTTCCATTCCGGACTTTGACTTGGAGGTTGACGTTTGTTGAGTACTGAGACTGATTAGATATGCTGGGTAGGGAATGGAAACTCTGGCTATTGCAACTGCACCCAGCTCGTTTAGAGTTTTCAAGTTCTGATAATTTCATCCAAAACTTGGACATGGTGAATTGGAGTGTTTTAGAATTAACGGTAGGGATGTATTTGGAAATATGTCCATCATTGAGTTGGTGGGACTTTCTTACTCTTTGGCCATATAGCTGAGTGTTAATTGTGAGCTTTGATATTCATTCGGTTGTCGAGTTTTTTTGGGGCTGTTATGCAGGACTGAGGCCTTAACTTTTCATGAATTAACTTCAATGTTAACTTTGTTGGCGGTGACATAGGATGGCTTATGAGGAAGGAAAATTTTGTGAGATTTTTCATCCACGTGCTAGTGGCTGGAGGCATTGTGAGTCCTGTGCGAAGGTAAGTTGAGTGTAGCTTGATTGATTGCATTGATCTTTTCTACTAGGCTGTTCTGCTCTTACTGTAAATTGTCTCGGTTGTTAATTTCTCTATTGCAGCGTGTGCATTGTGGATGTATTGTCTCTGTTAGTGCATTCACCGCTCTTAAGCCCCAAGCCTTTCACCAACTTCTGCATCCTTGGGCCGCAGGGCTTGTAGTGTACTTCTGCTGCTGATCTCTTGCCCTTCCTCCTATGATTGTGTGCTGCTTAATAGGCGTGTACATATAAATGATTGATTAAGTGAGGAAGTAGGTTAGTAAGCAGAAGAGACACAATGTCATAGAACCAAGGCTAGGAAGAAAGTTAAATTCGAAGTAATTACCAATCATTGAGGGAAGTGTTGTCGTACTGCAGTTCTGAACCCAACAATCGTAGCTTCCATCGTACAAACCTCGCAACTGCTCGTACCTCGGAATTGGAGTAGGCCAGCAAGAGACTCTTGGCTGCAGCGCTCTCCAACAGGGGTCATATATATGAAGATATCCTGCAGCAATGAACTCCGGCTCTCCCATCCCCGTCCTCACATTGCAGGAGAAGATGCATGCTGCAGAAGATTCTTTGTATCGAAAGAAGACAATTTCCGGCTTCTCCGGATGCAGATCAAGCACATAGCAATGCTCAAGTTTATAATCACCCCATAATGATGATGATGTCGTCTTCAACACCATTTCATATTGTTGGGTCCAATGCACACCGTCTTCTTCGAGTCTCCAAACACTCAGGGATTTCCTTGAAGATTCAACTTGGAATACAATTATGTGAAAGGCACCCTGTGAGACAGAAAAATTTTTTTTTGCCAAGGGTAAACCAGTCCACAATGCATAAGGTACATGCACCGATTCGGGGGGTATATAAGGGCGGAAAGGATCATATGCAGCAAGACTAAGCTTCATGTAGTTAGAGAGGTCAATCTGTTCCCAAACCAACTTCCCGTTCCACGTGAGTGCATTGGACATAGGCGATTTCACGTAGTTCTCAATCAACACCTGTGTCCATTTCCCAGACTCGGAACAAAACAGCTGTAGTATTTGATTACCCCCATTCTGGAAAAGACACACCACGCGGAAACGATACTCAGAATAAAGAAAGGGTGGTTCTGGTTCTGGTTCTGGTTCATCTCCTAGCTGCTGCACAAGGTTATAATTACTACTACTACTACTACCAGTACGGGGTTGACAAACTAACCCTACCCCCGATCCAGCAGAAGGCACTGGTTTTTCAGGGGCCAAAGGAAGAGCGACCCATTGCTTGGTAAACGGATTGCAGACAAAGTAGGATCTGCCCAATTCGCAAGTAAATTTAACAAAACCGCACAAAAGCAAGTCCTTGAAGCAATCGAAGACTCTCAATCCCGGTCGAGCTTCATCAGGCACGGGGAGAAAGCTGAGGACGCACTGGGGGTCGTGTGCGGGAATGAACAGAGATGCTGGTTGGTACCTGGTCTGGTGATGAGAAATAAAACGGTGATTGAAGCTGGGGTCGGCGACGAGGGATCTCCACCTCTTGCAGACGGCTTTGCAGCGGCAGGGGGATCTAGGGTTGGGGAGGCGAATCAGAATCTCGATGACGAGATCGTCTACCAGTTTGCTGAACAGATGCGGGGGAGGAGGAGGGTTTCCCTGTGGACAGATCCGGCGCCTTTTTCTGGAGGCGGAAGGGGGAAAGAGCGAGCTTAGCGGCACATCCCAATCTGAACAGCCATTCTCGGTCATGGTCACGGCAGTTGATTGAAACAAGATGGGAGGCGGGGGAAGATGCAGAAGGATGCGTGGATTTGGGAATGGGAGATGCCTGCACACGGAGGGGAGGATTGGCGAGAAGGAAGGAAGGGACTAGAAGTCCAGAAGACGAAACGGTTGGTGTTATCAACTTATCATCCACAGTCCTTTGGGCCTTGGGTCGACATTTTGTTTAGGCCCATAGGATGAAAGTGGCGCCTTCCATGACTACATGTAAAAATAAGCCGTAGACTGACCAAAAAAACATTAGGGGGTCTTTTGGATTAGTGAATGTGATGAGCGATTTATGAGTGATTTTAAAACAATCTTTTATTGTGCAGGATTTTAAAATAATTCTGCGTTTGGAAAGGTGAGAGATAGTGGGCATGAGGAAATTCTAAATCTCTCATATGAGAGTTTTTAAAATAGCTGATGGGGATCAGCTATTTCACAATCACTCATTTTTTTTCATTCTTTTCCAAACTCTGCCCCTCCTTTTGTTCTTCCTTTCTTATTCTTCCTTAATCCCTCTCGTCGCCATGGACACCCTCTCTCCGTTAAAAAGCATGTTATTGCCGTCGAAATTTGTTGCCGCCGTCGAAGCTTGTCGTCGTCGTTGGATTCAAGGTTTGTTGGGTTTTGGGTAGGTCAATCTCCATCGTCGGATTCTGGGTTCTGGGTTAATTTTCGTCATCGGATTTTGTGTTCCTCGCGAGGTCGCCAAGAGGTGTGAAGGGCAAGGTCGCTTAGAGAGCCCGCCAACATCGCCTATCTTTCTCTGATGGGTTTTGATCGGATCCATACCAAAGAAAATCAATCGCCATATTTTGATTCGGCAACACCATGTCTCTGGTTTGGGAGGAGCTAGCACCGCCGCCGATGCGGAGGAACCCCAATCCGATCGACCCCAAATCAAAACATGGGGTTTTCGTCGATGTAGTTCGTGTATATGACGAGCCCAGATTTGGGTTTCATCAGCCTCATAGCTCCGATTGATTTTTGTTTTCTGGTTAAAGATGGCGGACATCAGAGATGTTGATTGTTGCTTTTATTTCGTTGGAGCTAGTGAAAATAAGATGCAATGGGAAAAAGAAGAAGAAACAGATGCGTAGGGATGGGTATAATTGTAACTTTAATTTTTAACTAAAATCCTTCATCTATTCCCAAACATGTTATTTTGATCAAATCCCACGTTTAAAATATCTGGGTTTTTAATTGAGAGATTTTAATCCAAATCCCTCATTTACACATTCCCTAATCCAAACGACCCCTAGGGGTTGTTTTTGTAGCGAGGGATTTGTGGGGAATTTTAAAATAATCTTTCATTATGCAGGATTTTAAAATCCGGTCACCTGGTCGCATCGCCCTCCTCTCCTACTCCGCTGCATCGTCGGAGATCTGGGTTTACGGTGTGAAGCGGCACGAGGCACGATAAACCCCCGACTTTTTGAGCAATTTAAGTACTCGAATTAATTAGCAAATAATAAATAACAATCTATCTATCATCTCAAGAGTTTCAGACTCCAATAAATATGAAATGAACGTTAGTTCGAGTATAAAATGAAGATACTTAACTCTTCTTCCTTTCACAAATCAGTAAAAAAATTAGGTGGAAAAATGTTATCCGGTTGGCTCAGTGGCGGAGGCAGGATTTCAAATTACCCCTGTCCTTTATTCAGAATATGTATAATATTTTATAAATATAATTAAAATTAATAATATCTAAATAATTCATTCACTGAAAAATAAAAAACTGACTAATACAATTATTCTTTCATAGATAACCGGGACGAGTTTTCATATTTTGAAAGAAATGTAAAATACATTAATTGTTTACACCATAATATCGTGATAATACCTAAAGAGCTGTTGTGAAATGATAGTGTCATGAATGAAACCAATAATTTAATTATTTTTTGTGAATTAATGAACAAGTAATGAGTTAATGTTGTGATGTTAAAATATCCTTATGTTACTTGTAAGTGTTTAATTCGATTTGTACAAATATATATGAGGTTATTTTTTTTCCTCCCCAAAAGTTACCCCTGTCCCGGGACAGGGCAAACACCCCTGCCTCCGCCTATGGGTTGGCTAGGAGAAGGTTTGATAGTTGTCTTTGGTTAGAGAGGTGAAGTCGAAAGTAACTAGAAATTGATAAATTAAGAGTATTTACTGCAATTTGTTTACGTAAACAGTTAAAATAGTTAAAAAAAACAAATACTTCTATAAGGTGTGTAGTTCAGTGATCAGGGCGATGCAATTATATCATAATGCAAGATTTGAATATTATGCATAGCTTATATTTACAATTACAGTGTCCATAAACCGTACCGTACCGTACCGGCGGTTCAACTACGAAATACCAATATCGGAGGCTAAACCGATAGGCGATATTTACCGATATAACGGTTGAACTACGATTAAATCACGATTTTACCATAAAATACCCTAACGCTGACTTTCCCGGGACGGTTTCATGGACCATATTTTCCATATAATTCTTAGAGGCACTTTCAAATCAAATATGGGCGTTGGAACCCACTCTCTTATAAGCTCCCTCCCCCCTGATTAATAACCCTCCACTATAAGAAGAGTTCACATGTAACTATTTCACAAATAACCACTTAACTCTGTAATAAAATAAACGCTAAGCAACGAGAACGTACAAATTACTCATCCGATCAAAAGAAGAATTCACATATAACTATTTCACAAATAACCACTTAACTCTCCAATAAAACAAATGCTAAGAAACTAGAACATACAAATTACTCATTCGGTCAAAAAATCTCCGCTTAATGTAACTGTAGTTCAACCATTTTATACAGTTAAATACTTTCTAGCGATTTAGCCTCCGGTAATTTTTTTGGATCATACTGTGGTAAATTTATAACTCCATTATTTTCACGCTTTTACCCCAAATTTCTCTTTGTAGACTGTTTACTGTATCCTTTCGCCACGTAGATAAAAGAAAAAATTCGGCTGCTCAAACCCTTCTGGATTATGAAGTACACACAGATATCAGGCCGCGAGACGTCTTTCTTTCTGATGCTCATGCTCCCAATTTTTGCTGTCTCCATTTTTATATTACTTTTATTATTTATATCTCTACCTCTCTCTTTACTCTCTCGGTTTTCTCCACAGCGGAAAGATTTGAAACCTCGGGGACTTTCTCTCTTCTATGCGATAGTTTGGTTCTCTGCGTAACTCTCCGCCGAGCCTCGGTATACAGGGAGAGAGGCGAGAGAGCTCCTCTGACGCAAAATCACTACTCATGACTGCTCCCTCTCCGGCTCCGGCTCTCCCGCCGCCACTGCCGCCGCCACAGCCGCCCGGTCTTCCTGCTGCCGTTCCTCCATCCGCGGCCTCTACTGCTCTCAACAAATGCTTCAATTCCGACTGTACGGAGAGCAAGTCCAAGAAAGGCTGGCGGCTGCGCTCGGGGGAGCTAGCCGAGCTATGCGATCGATGCGGGTGAGTATAACTACAAAGCGTCTCTTTAACCTCCTGCCTTCTTTTCAGTTCGAACTTAGCGGCTGGCTGTTTGGCTTTGGACTCTCTCTCTGGTTTCGTATGCGAATTTCATGTAGTCGGAGAACTCCAGCTGGAGTTTGGTGAATTCACGGCTCACATTAGTTTTCGTGATGTGGCAATGGTTGTATTTTTGTTGTTCTCTCTGCGTAGTCAGCCCATTTTGCTTGTTTGTTTGGTTCTGGTTGCCGGAGCTCGGAAAATTGAGCTTGGTTTGGGGAAATTTGTTTCTGGCTTCGTCTTGGTACGGTGGAATGCATGCTGAGTTTTTTATTTCTCGATTGGTCTAATACGAGATGGAAGAGAAAAACGGCTGTGCTAGCATTGTTCCTCTGAAATCTCTTTGATGAATTCCACGGTCTAAATTTGTGATTTGTTTTACGTGTATGCTTTAGTATGTGGCCATTAGATAAGTTCTTGCAACTTCCATTCCGGACTTTGACTTGGAGGTTGACGTTTGTTGAGTACTGAGACTGATTAGATATGCTGGGTAGGGAATGGAAACTCTGCCTATTGCAACTGCACCCAGCTCGTTTAGAGTTTTCAAGTTCTGATAATTTCATCCAAAACTTGGACATGGTGAATTGGAGTGTTTTAGAATTAACGGTAGGGATGTATTTGGAAATATGTCCATCATTGAGTTGGTGGGACTTTCTTACTATTTGGCCATATAGTTGAGTGTTAATTGTGAGCTTTGATATTCATTCGGTTGTCGAGTTTTTTGGGGCTGTTATGCAGGACTGAGGCCTTAACTTTTCATGAATTAACTTCAATGTTAACTTTGTTGGCGGTGACATAGGATGGCTTATGAGGAAGGAAAATTTTGTGAGATTTTTCACCCACGTGCTAGTGGCTGGAGGCATTGTGAGTCCTGTGCGAAGGTAAGTTGAGTGTAGCTTGATTGATTGCATTGATCTTTTCTACTAGGCTGTTCTGCTCTTACTGTAAATTGTCTCAGTTGTTAATTTCTCTATTGCAGCGTGTGCATTGTGGATGTATTGTCTCTGTTAGTGCATTTACGTTGTTGGATGCTGGTGGGATTGAGTGTGTGGCTTGTGCAAAGAAGAACGTAGTATTGGTAAGTATATGGTTCCCTTTTTTGTTAATGACAGAACCTAAACTTATTTATCTTTTTGGGGATTGACAAAGCTAATAGTAATTTGTAAGTTTTATGATTTTGAAATTCTAGTCTTGGTTAATGTAACGAAATGCTGCTGGAGAAATACGGTTCTTATGTCATTGTGCATCTTGTGTATCATTTAGTACAGCAAGAACAAGTCGCCTCGAGAAAAACACTAATATTGTGTGCTCTCAATTCTGCATTTCAGACATCAAATACCGCATGGGCACCTTTGTTTTACCATGGATATGTATCTGACAGCCTGAAGGACCTTTCAGTTAAAAACTGGAACCATTTAGCTGGATCAGGTCCTGTGCCATGGAAACAAGCACCCAGTTTGTTCAATTCTTCTATTCCTCAGACTGATGCGCAACCTAGGATGCCGTATGATGTTGTTAGTGCCTCTGAGAGACTATCTTTCACTTCTCAAGAAAAAGGAAAAATTGATTATTTTGCTCAGAGATTAACAAATGGAAATCTGAAGCTCAGTTCAAGGGACAAACCTGTGAATGCTAATGCAGGTACTAAGGGACACCTGAATACAGCGACTTGGTGGCACAGGGAACTATCAATTATGGTTGCTAAGCATTTTTCTCTCTTTATTTTTCATGTCTGCCTGCAGGTGCATCTGTTGAGGAACAACAGTCTTCTTGTGTAAGAGAAGATCTATCCACCCTGAAATTTGGCATGGTTGGAACATATGCATCCACAAATGAAGCTAATGGAAATTTTGGGTGCTCTGGACCAACTGCACGCGCGACGTCTTCACCACTTGTAAAGCAGATTTCTGTTAGTTTTCAGAATGTAAGTGATTCACCTGTTGAACCTCGTAGTCGAGGGAGACCCCGGGCAGATGCCCGTGGAAGAAGCCAGTTACTTCCAAGGTACTCACCAAGGTGTACTGATGAGGAGCTGGCACAGATATCTGTAAAGTATCCTTTAATCGCTGGGGCGTTCTTCATGCTTTATACATACTGATACCATTATGTAAATAAGCTCTGATTATTTTTTTTATGCTGGAAGAAGTTTGCGTCCTCAGTTCCTCTCTTTTATTTTCATAAAATATTGATTTCTGGGTTATGCTGATGGGTCTGGCTGAATCCTAGAACTTGACAATCATCTTAATAATTTACATCGAAACCTTAACCATTTCTAAGTTCAAATTCTATAATAACTCCTTTGTTTGAGAAACAATTGAGTCCTAGTGATGCTGGACGAATTGGACGGCTGGTGCTGCCAAAAAAATGCGCAGAGGTTAGAAACCCTCCTTTATCTTCGTTGTGAAAGTCCTAATAATTCTTTTCCTCTAATTATACATTGATATGCATTATTGTTGTCGATTCAGGCTCATTTTCCACCAATCTCTCAGGCAGATGGTTTACCTCTCAAGATTCAAGATGCTAAAGGCAAAGAATGGATATTTCAGTTCCGTTTTTGGCCCAACAACAATAGTCGAATGTATGTTCTTGAGGGGGTTACTCCTTGCATACAGAATATGGGACTCCAAGCAGGTGATACGGGTAAGCAGAAAATTGAGTATATCTGAACAGGAGTACTCTGGCAAGTTATCTGGGATATGTATGTGTAACAAGTGTTGAGGAAAAGAGGAAACCATGCCTCCTCAAACTTACACATTGAGTGATGTGAATCTAAGTTCCACAATTATTTCTGTTGCCATAATTGACAGTACTGTATATTTATTGACTCTGTTCCTCAGTGACATTCAGTCGGTTAGAGCCTGAAGGGAAATTGGTAATGGGATTCAGAAAAGCTTCATCTGCTCTGTCATCTGATCAGGTATTGGTAGCTGTTATCATTAATTTCTATCTCTCCCCACTTCAACCTCAATGATGATCCGCTGGTTTTGATTGGCGAATTAATGCTTTTATTGCTTATGTATGTAGGATAATGAATCAAGCAAGCCTATAACTGGGCCTTCTGGAAATGGAGAAGTTCGTATAAATTTCTACTCAGGCATTTATTTTTAACCAACATTTGTTTTTTTTTTATTAACCTGAACACAAATTTTTTTTTTTTGCCTTGATACAACCAGGTTGACCTGTTAGACCCGAGTCCATGGTCTAAAGTTGACTATTCAGGTTATATAGCATCTTCTAAAGTAGACAAGTCAGGTTACATAGCCAAAGAAATTCTTGATTCCAAACCTTTGGTGAAAAAGAGGAAGAACAGAATATTGGGTTCAAAGATTAAGCGCCTAAGATTGGAAAGTGAGGATATGATAGAATTGCAGATAACATGGGAAGAAGCACAGGGGCTGCTCCGTCCTCCTCCGGAAAATATTCCTAGTGTTGTGGTGATTGAAGGATTCGAATTCGAGGAATTTGAGGTAAAATGTTCTTTGTCTTGCTCAACTGGAGTCGAATAAGTTGCATTCTGTGTTCGTAACATCCAATGGTTTATGCTCCATTTTCGCATTTACAATATGCTTCTGACTCTATTCCCAAATACTTTGTGCTTAAGCTTATGTGTATTGTGTCCATGAGTTCTCAGCATCTTAGATATCAATTTTGCTACGACAGGATGCACCAGTTCTTGGGAAGCCTACACTTCTAGCAAATGATGATGCTGGGTAAATTGCTTATTTTGTTTACTTGAATCCCTTTATGACGAACATACTTTTTGTGGCACCCTGTGGTTTTGTCCTCAAATATGTCCTCTTTCTTTAATGTACCAAACCCTTACCTGTGTGTCTCTGCAGTTGAGATGTCGTTTTCTCGTCTCTATATTTAAAACTGACTGTTACCTACCCTCTGTTTTGTAATTGGATACCAGTAGAACTTATTGTGTGTTTGTGTCTTCTTTTTCAGTCACAAGGTACAATGGGCTCAATGTGAAGATTGTTCAAAGTGGCGAAAGTTACCTGCCAACGCTCTTCTTCCCTCCAGGTGGACATGTTCAAGTAACTTCTGGGATCCAGAAAGGTAAACAGTTGCTCTCCATTTTGCTTAAATCTACAGAAGTTATGTAGTTTAGGATGCCATCTAGGTTTTATTTTGGCCTGTAATCCATGCTCTTACCACCCATTTAACAATCGAGCGATAACAAATGGAAATGAAAAATCATTTCCATTTCTCAATTTTCAAAAAGCAAGTGGTTCTTTTTTGAAACAGAAGGAGAATGAGAGAAAAGAAGGCGATGGGCAGTCCACCTATGACCTGTCATCGTCAGAACATCCAAATCCCAGCATTTGCAAATGCCCTATTTTGGCCCCCTAGAATTTGATTTCACCCATTTTCTTTATTTCAAACATGAGAATGATAAAAGAGTTAGGAAACAGGAAATGTTTCTTCGATTTTTTAGCTATCCAAACAGGCTGTTAAGGAAAAGTGGGGCTTAAATCACATTCTGGTGGGTTATTGGTAGTTAAGCCTGTGATACTTGAACGTGGTTGCTTCTCTTATATACCTTGTGCCTCATATTACTTGATTTTGATAATGCAACTTATGGATCGTTCGAAAGTCTGACACTGCTAGAAAAAACATCCTCTTTTCAGATCATCATGCTTGGCAGATCAAGAAGTGAGCAGAGAACAGCTCAAAGATCTGCTGCCACCCCCTGATCTAGGTATATATTGCTTGGAACAAAAAATGCGTATTTTTCTACATATGCAAGGTGCACCGCTCATATAGACACAGGAAGTTGAACGAACTTATCCTTTTTTCTTCGATTAGTTGTTAGAACTATAAGAGTCTATTTTTCTGTTCGACTCTCTTCCTGGTACAATTTTTCTAATCCTTTTGGTACATAATATCAACATAGTCGAGTTTTCAATACACTCTTTCAAACCGTTTTGATTTGGAATTTCCTTCTCTCAATTGCCCGTGTTTGGAATAACGAGCAGCTGCTTTCAAAAAAATGAAGACTGGTAAATCAGAAACCACGGGTAACAACAAGGAAGAAGCTTCAGAAGAAGGGCTCGACACGCTCGCAAACTTGGCCATTTTAGGAGGAGAAGGTGGCGGTGGGGAGGCTTCTTCTTCTCAGGCTGCGACAACAAAGCATCCTCGACACAGACCTGGGTGCACGTGTATCGTGTGCATTCAGCCGCCAAGCGGCAAGGGGCCCAAGCACAAGCAGTCGTGCATGTGTACTGTCTGCCAGACAGTGAAGCGCCGATTCAGAACCCTGATGATGAACCGGTGGGAGAAGAGGCAGCAAAGGGAGGAGAAAAGAGTGGCAGCTGAAGCCATTGCGCGGAAGATGCAGCCGCAGCAGCACCAGCGGTCGCCAATAAAGGATGATGATGTTGATAATAATGAGGATGGTTCTCCAGCTTCAGGTCAGACCACAAAACCAAATCCCACCACCACCGGGTCCCCTTTCAAAGGTCAAATAATAGACTTGAACATCCAGCCGGAGCGGGAGGAAGAGTTTTCAGTGCCCTACACAGTGAAGCAGCAGCAGCAGAAGGCGGCGTCATTGTCTGCCTCTGCAAACACTGATGGTCATCGGCAGCAGCAGCAGCCCGAGCGAGAGGTAACACTGCCACCTCCTGATGATGATCCTGTATCCAGAAGCGACCGCGTGGCAACTGATCACACACCATCAATAAATGAAGTAAGACGTGCAGCCGCAGACAGAACTTCTGATGACGGTAGCTCCTTCAGCAACAGCATCTGGCTAGCAAAACGAACAGAAGCTCCTCCTGCCTCTTCTTCTGCCCCAGCTACTACCGGATAGCCCTTGGACTGGTGGCGCCATCCGCCAACAGCAGCCTGGAATGGAAGTCTTGTAATAATTTCATGATTGCTCCGCTCGGCCAACTTATCCGGTATAGCAGCATTCTTCTTCCAATGTGTGTACATAAAGTGGCTGGGGATCGGGAGAATGGTGAAGAAGGAAGGAAAGCCGCGCGCGACGGTCTTATCGTGATTGTTTGCCAACAATTTCTGCTGTTTAGAGAGTCTAGGGTTTGATTTTACTTGAATTTTTTCTTGCTGGGTAGTGAGGTTGAAGCTACGTAAGTAGGGGTTTGACTGTTGTTAGGAAGCGGCTCACCTCCACCTTCCATTGAGGAGGATGTAAATTGTGCAAGTCAGTGGACGTTGTATCCTTCAGCTTTGGTTGCCTGCATGCGGTCGATCGCTAAATGCATTATCGGCCGAGCAAGAAAGCAGCGTCAAGGAAGTTAGATTCTCCTGTCGCTACGATCGCCATTGTCCGAGCTTGAAAACTGCATTCGGATCTGGACAGGATCATCTTAAATGGAAGAAGAGTGGTGGCGAAATGTCTTGTTAACTGATCTCTGTTCAGCTACGAAGGGCAACTCGTAAAGCTTATATGTACCAGAAGGTCTAAAGGGGCCAAGGCATCAGGCGATGTCTGCCTGACTATTTTTGTTAAAAAAAGGAAGGCCCACTCCTTTCGCTTCACTGTTCCAAGCCCATCAGGTTTCTTCACATTGCAACTTGTGTGATGCCCACCCACTCATCACAATATGGATATGACAAGATACGTACTCCCCTTTGCAAAATTTAACCTTTTCTTCAATTATCATTATTTCTTAGTTTTCTAGTGTCATGTGAATCTTCAAACTTAGAAAATGCATTGGAGTATCAATACTCTAGACTTGACATATGGAATGACTATGAGATATAAATAGAAGTACCTTGAGTTTGAAAATTTAGAAAACATCCCTGATAGAACTATGGTTTACCTTGTAGTGGTTGAAAAGATTCAATATAGTTATCTGGTTAGAGCAAACCACCATATATTGTATAAAGACAAAAAAAAAAAAAAAAAATGTTGAGATATTGGAGAAAATTAAATGTGTGATATTTACTCGATTAATAACCGTTAGTCGAAAATCATGATATGCATTTTTCAATTCAATGATTACATTTCTTCCGATCCTTTCGTAATACAGGTACGGGTGTCCAGATTTTGTTCAGTTGGGATTTCTTATATCAACCCGTAATTGAACGGGTGAGAATGTTAACTATGTCAATTTGATGTCAGACCATTTTGCAACTCAACAATATCGATTTTGGATCAAAACATAAAATCAGGAAAAATCAAAATCATATCATGACCGTTTTAAGTGGGTAAGAGTATTAACAAACTAAGGCTAGGCTTTCTGCAATTTCATTTTTCTCTTACATTTTCTTCTGGTTTTCCGTTTAGGTTATTTTTACTCTTATTACTATGTTTTATTATTTTTCATATCTTATAGTTTCTTTTTTACCCTCCCTTAAGTGGTAATTCTAAGTCAAAGGAGAAATAAAAAAATCAGTTTGACACCAAGAAAAAAATAAAAGTAATTTTAATTAAATGAGAAAGGAGTGAATTATTTTACGTAATGATTTTTTGTAGAGGGATCGTAATGGAACAGAAATAGCTTTCACTATTTCAGTGTGAAAGAAATCCACAATATAATTTTTGCTTTTGCTAATTTACAGCTTTCTGATTCTCTCTTTTCCGTCGGAATAACTTCTTGTTGTAATAGCTAGTTGCTCTGTGTATAAAGACCAATACAGTTTAATGGAAATCTCTGAACTTCCTTTTACATTTACAGGAGAGTTTGAGTTGTCTTCTCAATTGCATACTAGATGGTAAACAGATTTGTTTTCAGTTTGTTCATACCGAACCAAAACCTGTGAAGGGGTTGACGTGCCTGATTTCTATTTTTTGGAGTTAATCGTTTCATTTTTAGATTTTTCCAACTTAACGATTTGGTTAACCGAATCAAAACCAAACTAGCAATTCTAGTCATAGGTATCCTGATGGATGACATGTTCGGCCAACATGTACAAAAAAAAATTATTCAATGTCGTATTGGGGTTGATTCAAATATTGTATACAGACAAAGACATTGTTCAAACTTTGACACAAAAAATAGACAATATTTAGATATTGGGAAAAATGAAATGTGAATGATTCACCTCGGTGGAAGCTGCCAATCAAAAGGGGCATTGTGCATTCTTCAATTCACTTGTTGTATATCTTTAAAAATTTTCCTAGTGTGGTTCTAAATTATTGTCAGTACGACATTGTTTGAAATTTCAAAATCGTTGTTTGAGCATTTGAAACGTACTGATGCACATGACAAGAGGTTAATCCCCATCATTAAACAATAATATTAATTAATAATGAGAGAAAATAGTGTATATATATATAGGCTATAGCCATAGATGACCCATAAAAAACCATTATATTACCATAGGCAACAAAAGCATAAATACTAGCTTACAAAACATAGTCTCGACTCTCAAGGAAACAAAAGAAAGAGAGGAGAGAGCGAGCGAGCTAACATTTACAACAACTATGATGAGATGAAAAAACTATTATCAAGACCGATCAAGGAAATCTAAAGCCTCTTCTATGATCAAGGAATCAAATCGAAAAAACTACTATCAAGACCGACCAAGAAAATCTAAAGCTTTTCTACAATCAAGAAATCAAATCGAAGAAAATCAAATCATCATATATAAATAGCGTCGAAAGATATATGATTTTCACCCCACCTCGACTCAAGTCACATGAAAGCAAGACCTTGTATGAACATGCTTTATCATAACTCAGAGATTTCAAAGTTTTGCCTTCATTGATCATGATCATAGCTCCTCGTTTCTTCATGGTAGCAGCTCTATGCTCTAGGCCATGATTGGTATCCCAGTATTATATCAGCAAGAAGTAAAGGAACGTCATAACTAGAGAGCCACCAAATCATCACTCCACAATAACAACAAGTGTTTTCTATAATCGTTCGTGATATATTCTCATTATACATGATCTTGTCTCTTACAATGAATCAAAGAATCAATTAATCTCTCAAAACTTGCTAATACAATTACAATCAGACAAGAGTAGAACAAGCCGAGGAAGCAGGGTCAAACAGAGCAGGTAGCAGGAACTTCCTGCCGTTCACTCCATTCGCATTGTAGCTCGCCCCGGTGGTGGAATCCAGCAAGAGCTCCCCAGCGTAGCCAGGGTAAGCTCCCTTTCCATAAACACCAGTACAAGCCGATGCAGCCTCCAATGGCGCCTCTTTGGGGCCCTGGAAGTACCCATTCCCAAACGGATTCGTCGCGGTTCCCGCCAACAAACTAGCCAGATTGATGATGATCCCGTCCATTCCGACGTCGTTGTTCGGTGAAACCAGAGGAAGTGACTGCGGGCCGTAGATCGGCTGGTGGAACGGCCACGCGCATTGCCCTGGACACTGCTTCTCCGAATTCCCGACCCATATGTAAGCGAACTTGGACACCTTACCGCCATTGATTTTCCGGGCAGAAGCAGTGCTAATAGAAGACCCGTGGGTTCCGCACTTGCTGGAACAGAACCCTTCCACGGCGACGTCGGAGGAAGTCAGGACTACGTTGACGGCGTTGGATTGGGCGCCCTTTGACGCCAATCGAACGATTTGCTTGGAGGAAAGGGATTTCCCCAATGAGTAACCCTCGTCGAGGATCTGGTTGCTCAATGACAGCGAGAGAGAGTGTTTGTTGGAGGATTTGATGAGGTGGTAGTATTTCTCAGTGGATTTCCACCAGTTCCCGACGGTAGGCTGCTGCTTGGATGCAGGGGAGGAGAGGGAAGCGACGAAATCGGAGACGATGGCGCGCTGGGAGGGCTTGAATTTGCCGTACCAGATGAGAATGACGGAGATTTTCCCGGTGAGGAGAGCGCCGTTGTGGTACTGAAACGCCAAATTGTCGCCGCCGTCGGCGGATTGGTCGGCGGGATTAAGGGTTCTGGCGGCAGAGGAGCCACAAAGAAGCAGAGTGCTGCAGAGGATGAGGATGTGGGGAAGGAAATGTGTCGAGGGAATCGCCATTGTAGTTAATTACTATTTCAATCTCGAAGATATGAGAATCAGTAGAGCTGAGAAGGGCGAGAATGGGATCTTGGAGAGGGTTGTGGAGGAAACTGAAATGGTTGGCTGCGGTATATATAATAGGGGACTTCCTACAGTAACTTGGGTATAATTTCAAGTTAGGTAACTTACATAGATCTAAACCGTTAAAATCTATCAAAATTATTTTGAACCATTGATTAAAGAAATAAAAAATAAAAAAATAACTAAAAAATCATTGGCAACAAGGGGTGGCCGGTCACCACCCACGTAAGTTACCATTTTTTGTTTTTTCCTTTCCTTTTTCAAGTTTATTTGCTTTCCTTTTTTTACCCTTTCCTTATTTTAATTATTATTTAATTAGAAGCGTTACGTAAAACTTCCGTAATAACTTAGCACTTTACGTAACGTGAGGTTAATACTCATTACATAAAGAGACCTTCTATTACGTAAAGGGTACGGAATGATAGTTATTTCTTACGTAACAGTGAAATCAGAAGCGTTACGTAAAGCTTTCGTAATGACTTAGCTCTTTACGTAACACGACATTAACAATCATGACGTAAAGAGACCTTCCATTATGTAAGGCTTCCGTAATGACATTTTACAACTGTTACGTAAAATACACATTCATTACGTAAAGGTTACGAAAGGATAGTTATTTCTTACGTAACAATTAAATAGGAAGTGTTACGTAAGACTTCCGTAATGACTTAACACTTTACGTAACACAAGGTTAATACTCATTACGTAAAAAGACCTTCTATTACGTAAAGGTTACGTAACGAAAGTTATTACTTACGTAACAGTTAAATCAGTAGGATTACGTAAGACTTCCGTAATGACTTAACATTTTACGTAACGCGAGGTTAATACTCATTACGTAAAAACACATTCTATTACGTAAGGCTTCCGTAATGATCTTTTACAACTGTTACGTAAGATTACCATATGTTACGTAACCATTACGTAATGTCTATTGTATTTTACGTAATGCGACCTGTGAAACCTGCTATCGCAGGTAAAAAAATTCAAGTTACCTTACTTTAAGTTACCGTAGGAAATCCCTATATAATAGAGCTTTTGCTCTGCAGAAGTAGTTGAAAGAAAGCAGAGCCAGTAAGGGAAACAACTAAGTGCCAGCCAACCAGCCAGGCCGTAACTCCTACTAGCATGTATCTATCTTGGGAAGCCATATCTGGACGCGCTAAAGTCAGAGCTCGTAAGCTGCGGGCGTGGTGTTAGGTTTCTGGATAGTGGCAGGGGACCAACCAGCTACTTGCAAGAAAGGAAGCTTGCGGGAGCGCCTTCAACAGAATCTATGTTGAGGCATTTGAAGGATTACAGTGAGTCGCCAGCTGGGTTAATCGAATTAAGCTTGAATGTATCATATTAATATAATAATATTCAGATGACAAAATGACAATTAATGAAGCAGCAGCCGAAATGTGGTTGACAGTGGAGGTGGTTTGTCCGCGGTTTGATCTCGATCAACACTACATGATCAAAATTATAATGAGTAGTGAATAGTGATCGACATAGGTGGATCGCAGATAAAAATTTTCCTATCCATACTTATTTGCATGAGTAGAGGGTGGGTTACGGGTCACCAACATTAGCACATGACGAACAATTGTTTTTGTTTATACTATCATATTTTCATAATATTTTCTAACCGCATCACGCACTAACATCAACTTCTAAAACGGAAAATATAGGGTATTTTTGAACTGCTACTATTGATTACTATGTTGTTTAATGTCAATTAGACATTGAGATGCAAACTATAACATATTGATTGTATCAAATTCATAAATAGCGTCAATTTTCTCTTTCGCAATAAGTTTGAGGAGTAATGAAAGATTCTATACCTCTATCAAATCAGTAAAATCCACATACATACAGATTTGATACCTCTAGAATATGTGGCTGAGTGACTATATTTTCTTTGTCAACCAATACTTCATTTGAGGTGGGTGGATAATGAGTTATGATTATACTAACTCGTTAACAATTAGGTGGATCAATTTGATAACGAAATTCACCCAACCCACACAACATCCACCCTTACTTCATTGCATAATTTGATAGGGAGTATGACTTGGTCGCAGGTTGTTTGGATGTGTCATTTTGGTTCTGTGGTATTTTGAATTAAAATGATGTATTATTTTAGTATGTGGTTTTTCAGTTTGAAATGTGATAATTGAGCATAATTGTATTGTTTGAATAGAATGTTCACATGTGGTATTTCACCACTTAAAGAAGGGAGAAGTGAGTTAAATTGAAATGTCTATTGAGGGATGCGGTATTTCAATTGACTTATTATGCATCATTTCAATTGTCGTAGGCCCCAAAATACCAAAACCCTATCTTTCATTCTCCAAACGAGATATTCCGGTCAAAATAACTCATCTGAATGTTGTATCCAAGCGAAGTAATTTACATGGTATTTTGGTGTCTTATTTTTATTAATTACATGGTAGATAGCAATTTACATGGTATTTGTATCTTATTTTTTAAGCAATTCGGTAAACAAGTCGAGTTAAGCTGAGTATTGACCTAGTTTAGATTCAGCTCATTAAAAACTGAGTCAAGTTTGACTCATTTACAAAATTTTGACTCAACCTCGCTCGGGTTGGACTCAAGTTTGGCTCATTAATGAGCTCACAAGCTCAATCTACTCAAGGCATACTCGAGCTTACCTCAAATATGATTTTAAATATAAGTTCCCATTTATTTGTATACCATGTATAATGATACATGTGATTAATATAATGATGAAAAAATAATGAAAGTAAATTTTTCGTAACCAGTTGATCTCCTGCTTATATACTCTGTTGTATCATATTTAGTTCTGTTATTTTGCAATAATTAGTATCGAGGCAAACAACAATAAAATGGTTATTCTTTTAAATTATAAATGAGACATATTTGTTCACGTACTCAAAGTCTTAAACCATCCTACGTGGTGAAGTACATAATCTAACAAACATATAAAACTATCAACAAATTAGTTCATAAGCTATAAATCAATTCACTAATATTTCCTTAATCGAGTTGGCTCGTTGGCCACATTATCGAGCTAACTCCATTTCGCTTAACGAGTCACCGAGTCGAACAGGCTTGCGAGCCTCACTTTAACTGAAAAAGACTTAACTCAAGCTCGAATCTTTAATAAACTAGTTAAGTTTCGAACAAGTTGTTCCCATTGTGGCCCAATACCCACTCATACATCACCAAAAGAATGTGACTGTTAATTTAAGTGATTGTTGTTACTTATCTTCCTGTGTGTCATGTCAACTCTCAACCCTAAAAATGCATTTGATATTCTATACTTCACACTTGATCGACATGAGTATGAGATATAAATATAAGTTAGTTTGCTTTGATAGTCAGAAAGAAATCAAAAATACAATTATGGTGTATCAAGCAGAGGTTATGAAAGATCCTACATAATTTTCAATATGTTAGAGTTGAGTGGATAATGTCACCGCATCAAATTTTTGCATAAAGACAAAGACAATGTTGAGATATTGGATAAAATTAAACAGTGATATTTATCTTGTTGACAAATAATCAAAAAGGGTCTTGTTAATTTTAGTTAATCAATTGCATTCTGATAGACGACTTTAAGGTTTGTCCTAGCATAATAGATGAGAGACTAACTAGTTTCTACTGGATTTATATTGTTGTGCAACAGTTGCCATGATAATAAGAGAAATATCATTCAATCATAGTTTATATAATTCTTTAAAAAATTGTGATTTCACAACTTGGCATGTTTAATGAATTTTGGTGACTTTGGAAGCAAGTTTTGTTGGAGTTTATTAGTGCCCACCTCACTATAATGTGAGCTCTTTTAATTACTTTTGCTAGTTGAGTTTTTTTGTCCAGTAGAAGTGTTTTTAGACTTGTTGTTAGTCGTTGCTGCATTTAAGGACTAGTGGGTTAGATTAGTGGTCGGATTTGGTGGAGGTTGTTGGGTCTTATGATTGTACTTAAGACTTGTTTTCATTTCAATAATATTAAGTTTTGCTTGGCATTTTAAGTATTTGAATAGATATTCGACAACAAATGATGAAAACTTGAGAGCCATAGAGTAGTCCATAATGACAATAAAGATTTTATATAATCATGATGTTATTTTACAATGAATCAAAGAATGAATGAATCTCTCAAAATTTACTAATACTAATACAATTGATGCACTAATATTTATGGTATGGATCACTAGGTAAGTAGTGTTTTTTCTTTCGCCTTCCATTTCATCATACGAGAGTAGAACAAGCAGAGGAAGCAGGGTCGAACAGAGCAGGGAGCAAGTACTTCCTGCCGTTCACTCCATTGGCATTGTAGCTCGCCCCGGTGGTTGAATCCAACAAGAGCTCCCCAGCGTAGCCAGGGTAAGCTCCCTTTCCATAAACACCAGTACAAGCCGATGCAGCCTCCAATGGCGCCTCTTTGGGTCCCTGGAAGTACCCATTCCCAAACGGATTCGTCGCGGTTCCCGCCAACAAACTAGCCAGATTGATGATGATCCCGTCCATTCCGACGTCGTTGTTGGGGGAAACCAGAGGAAGTGACTGCGGGCCGTAGATCGGCTGGTGGAACGGCCACGCGCATTGGCCCGGACACTGCTTCTCCGAATTCCCCACCCATATGTAAGCGAACTTCGACACCTTTTTACCGCCATTGATTTTGCGAGCAGCGGCAGTGCTCAAAGAAGATCCGTGGGTACCGCACTTGCTGGAGCAGAACCCTTCGACGGCGACGTCGGAGGAGGTCAGGACGACGTTGACGGCGTTGGATTGGGCGCCCTTGGACGCCAATTGAACGATTTGCTTGGACGAAAGGGATTTCCCCAATGAGTAACCCTCGTCGAGGATCTGGTTGCTCAAAGACAGCGAGAGAGAGTGTTTGTTGGAGGATTTGATGAGGTGGTAGTATTTCTCAGTGGATTTCCACCAGCTCCCGACGGTAGGCTGCTGCTTGGATGCAGGGGAGGAGAGGGAAGCGACGAAATCGGAGACGATGGCGCGCTGGGAGGGCTTGAATTTGCCGTACCAGATTAGATTGACGGAGATTTTCCCAGTGAGGAGAGCGCCGTTGTGGTACTGAAATGCCAAATTGTCGCCGCCGTCGGCGGATTGGTCGGCGGGATTTAGGGTTCTGGCGGCAGAGGAGCCCCAATGAAGCAGAGTGCAGAGGATCAGAATGTGGGGGAGGAAATGGGTTGAGGGAATCGCCATTGAAGTTAATTACTGTTACGATCTCGAAGATGTGAGAATCAGTAGAGCTGAGAGGAGGGGATCTTGGAGAGGGATGTGGAGGAAACTGGAATGGCGGGCTGCGGTATATATAGGAGCTCTGTTCTGCAGAAGTAGAAGGAAGGGAGTAAAGGGAAAGGAGTGGAGCACAACTAAGTTCCAGCCAGGCCATAACTCGTGCTGTATTTTGGGAACGCGTAAAAGTAAAAAACTGCGTAAGCTCTGGATAGTGGCAGGAGATGGAGATGGACCAACCAGCCAGCTGGGAGCTTGCTGGAGCCTTCAATGGAGAATCTATGGCGAGGCAACTGAAGGGTTACAGTGAGGAGCCAGCTGTGGGGTAATCGAATTTGAATGAAATAAATAATGAGATTAGGTAGAAGGAGAAGAACAAGACAAAATGGCAATTAATGGTGCGGCAGCCGAAAAGTACTTTCACTGAATATTTAATCCCACTCAAACCAAGCCTGAAATGCAAGAACTAACTGGTCTGGATTAACAAAGAAGCCCACTCGCTTTTCTTCATTGTTCAAAGCCCATCACGAATGAGCCCAAAGTAAATGTGTCCGAACATTTTCTATTTTTCTTAGCAAAGAAGCCCACTCCTTTTTCCTCATTTGCTACTTACTCATGTCATATGATATTGATACCCACCCATCAGGCCATCAAAGAAAAAATATCGCATGGCACATACACGGCTTGCTGTTTTAGTTTTCTTTATTGCTTATTTTTCAAGTGTCATGCCAATTTCTAAAACCTAAACATGCATTTGATGCCTATACTTTACACTTGACATGCAGAATGATTATGAGATATAAATAGAGGTAGATTGACTCTGGTATCAACAAAAAAAAGAAAATGAGTGAAAAGCTGACTTTATCTTGTAGAGGCATTGGAAGATACAATATAATTGTCAATTTTTGAATGATGGGTAATTACATGATCTTGAAAATACAAATATATTGCACATAAAACAAATATAGTGTTGAGACATTGGAGAAAATTAAATTTCATCCGGTATTTGAAAAGCGTTATTTGTTGGTAGTATTATCAACTTCATAAGGATTTATGGCTACCCACGTCTTAGCTTCCACCTTGTGCGGGAATCCCATGTAAAATACCCTCCCAAGTTTCCACCATCAATCTTGCTACTAGCCCTCCTTATTATTATGGTCTCTTTGGTACAAAGAATGGAGAGCAAAGCCACGGACCATTTGCGTGGCCTATTGGTCATCAACTTGGGATGCTTCTTAATTATGATTAGGATATTGTAATATCTCATGTATAGAGAGAGCAATTGATGTTGCCTTTTAGACTTCTTAGGGTTATGACAAACACATGGGTATACATCTATTTGCGTGTGCTACCCTAACCTTGAGCAGTGAGTTTTGTATAACATAATGGGTACTACCCATGACCATTTAGTTAATGATAGGCCAGGCTACGTTTTTTCGGCAGGCAAACAATGGCTTTGAAACTGTATGTAGGGTATCCAGGTAACAAAAATGCAAACAAGGCGCTTATAGTCGCAGAGTACTCTAGTGTGAAGATGATGAGAATACTGTGTCTCTGAACAAGGTCGGTGGATTTCTGCCAAGTTCTTCAAATAGAAAGTGAATGATTTAAAATGCATCAAACTGTTGTTAATTTAAGTCCTATTGGGGTTGAGCCAAGTTTTTTTTATAGGTGGGTGAGTTTTGTTTGTTTTGAAGCATTTCCTTCTGCGGCGATCCAAACGGCTTTTTGGAACCTTGAATCATATGAGAAATTTTACAATGCTATATAGTATTGGTGCTATAGGGTTTTGCTTTTATGGTACAACTTAAAATTGTACATTTACGTTATGGTACAACTTAAAAATGTACCTATACTTTTTGTACAAATTCTCTTACGGTACAACTTGAACTTGTACCTTTATATATGGTACAACTTCAAGTTGTAAAGTTGTTCCATAACATAATGGTGAAAATTGTTTCATGGTACAACCTAAACTTATACATTTAATGTTATGGTACAACTTTAATTTGTATATTAAAGCATCAATACTATATAGCATAGTAGAAGTGCTCGAATCATATATACCATTTAGTTAATGATATTCAGGGTGTTAAGCATCCGTCCTGCACACACAAAATCATTTCAAACTGTGAGGCATACCCTAGTAACCACATTGAATTAGCGATATAACATCGTAGGTTCTTGAAACATAAAAATTACAAAAAGATCAAGTTTAAACACTAGATTTATAATAATGGAGTAATTACGAAACTATCCAAATCATGTTAAATATTGAAAAGTATATTGGCATGTGTTGTTTTACAAGCTCCATATATGCCTATATGGCCTTGGATGTCTACTTTGAAACTATAACCCAATCAGGCAAATCACATAGGAAAATTATGGGGGAAATGGAGAAGTCCCAAAAGACAAAGTCACCATGGTTTTTGTTGGGCCGCGTAGTTGAGCGTATTTGGGCCGCGGGCCCAAGAAGAATAAGTCAGTGGACAAGGCCCAATAAGGGAGCCTGGCCCGATCAGAAAGACCGGGTCAGCGGACGGTCCTTGACCAACGCTAGGCCCGAAAAGAGCCAGGGACGCCTGACATAAAGGGACTGGCTAACACAGAAAAGTAAAGATCCGTTGAGATACGCCTGATGTCTCAGGTAAGACTAAGCATTTATTACCGGCCACAGGCGGCCTGCAGAAAGGCTAAAAGCCTGCTCAGGGCGCTTGACACGGCTCAAGACGCCTGACATGGCATTTAATGTCTCAACCACCCTCAAACCAGGTATAAATACAGAGTGAGTGCATTAATGGTAAACCCAACGACTACCTATCTCTCTATCATAAATCTATCTTTTCTCCCTTTCTCTCTCTAACTTAAGCTTCGGAGAGTGTCCCGGGCAACCGCCTCGAACCCTTGTTTTGCAGAGTATCTGGAGCACCTCCCTCTGTCCTTAAGCAGACGCCTCGCCCCAGCTCCACAAACCGCCTAGTATCTACTAGGCACAAACAGTTTTGTTATTTAACGATATTTTTGGGATCCAACAAAACTTTAGGCTAAAAAATAGGGTAGTCGGTTGAATGACAAGGTAATCCGGTTAGTAATGTACTGCACAATCTTTTTTTAAGGAAGAGTTCACACTTCCATACCGAGGCTAGAGAATAAGCACAAGTTATTAGCTAGGTTTATGTAGATTCTCAAACTCATGAAACAACGTACAGTTTAGGAGAGCATAGCCATAAACAAAAGCGTATTTACTTATTTAATAATTATGCTTCCCAATTCAAACAAGATGTTGTCTTCTCACCAAAAAAAAAAGAAGAAGAAGAAGATGTTTACATGACATTCCGTATGGGAGAATGACTCAATATCTTTTTTTTTTTTTTCCGATCAAAAAAAAAAAGATATTGAGTCATTCTCCCATACGGAATGTCATGTAAACTAATAAATCCCTTAATCACAAAGTTAGAGAGAAAAAAAAAAAGATAATAACTTAGAAATCATATTAGTCGAATTTCCAATACAAACCGTAAACATTTATTAATTAAGTTGCTTAGCGAACAAAAATTGACAAGGATCATACGCACTACACACGAGTGGATGAGCTACGTGTATTACAGGAGGGTATATAGTCTCTCTCAATTTTTTTATTTAAGATAATAAAGTGTGTATTCATATATTGAGAAAACACTAGAAAGTGATCGGATGAGGCTATTAACCTCACTCCTCCAATCGTGAAAAGATATTACAAATTGTAATTTTCAGTCACTCTTCACTCTAAATCTTGACTTCATCACTGCTAGCACCTACCTTAATTGTTGAAGAATAAAGCTCTAGATATATTCCTCTAAACATTGATATTTAGGGTGACACATCTATCTCTCGATTTGTCATCGAGCGATTGACGACTAAATTCAATATAGTGAATAGCTATCGCCAGCAAATCATCTTCTACTCGATCCCAATCAATTGAAGCCTGAAGGTAAAAGTCCAGTACAATAAGTAGCACACATTAATCCATTCACAAGTGATAACATGCAGCTTTATTGGACACTCCAGAAGTTATTTACAGATTGGCAACGCAATCTCACAATAGTGTGCACGACTTATAATCTTGAATTTTGGAAGGGGTTCACCAAATACAAGCATTACCCGTAAATTGGATTGCTTTCTACAATATGCCAGCATATTGAATCCCTCTTCGACATTGCTTTGAGATGTAATCAAAGTTAAATTACTCGAACTCGGACTTCTTGACATCAATGTAATGATTCCACTCTTTTATGAGCTTCTGCCACGATTAAAGTTCTTACATAAGTCTTTGAAGCTGGCCAAATCCACCCTTTTGGTGTTGCTATGTGCATGGAGATAACTCAGTTTATAATTCAAGAAAATTTAGAACAAAAAACAACAAGAAAAATGTTTTTTTTTTTAAGAAAACAAGTTCGTGTTTGAAAGTCAGGACCTTGAGAGGATTTTGTGGTTGTAGGATAGATACTGAATTTTGGAAAGGAAAAGAGGGGGAGAGACCATGTCAACTAAACCCCAAATCTAATTAACCCTTTCATCTTTTTTTTTTACCTTTGCCAAATTGATGGAAACGAAAATGTAAGAAGATAAACCCCTTACTAAAAAACTTGAGAGTCAAATTTTTACCAAAGCCATTTTTTACCGCCCTCCTAAAAATAATTAATCTCATAATAACCCTCTTCCTTCTACCTTCTTCCTTTCCTCCCCTGGCCTCCCTTTCAACCCCAAAAGAGAAAAACCCCAATCTTCTGTTCCGCAAGAACACAAATTTCTTGCTTCTCACGTCACCTCTATCTCTTCCTCCTCATCAACCCTGAAGAGGAAGATAGTTTGATGACAAGTACTGTTTAATTAATCACAATTAACACTAATCATTTTTGGAGGAATTTGCTAAAAAAAATCCCGCAAACATGAATGACCTTTTATCAAATTCCTTCAAGAAGTACACCGACCTGAGGGAACAGACTCGGATGGACGACCTGGAGGCCGGGAAGGAGAACAGCAACCTCGACAAGTTCTTCGAGGACGTCGAGAATGTCAAGGAAGACATGAAAACCGTGGAGAAGCTGCACAAATCTCTGCAGGAGGCCAACGAGGAATGCAAGACTGTGCACAACGCCAAGACTGTAAAGGCCCTGAGGGCCAAAATGGACGCCGATGTCGGTCAGGTCCTGAAGCGGGTCAAGCTGATCAAGGGCAAGCTGGAAGCGCTGGACAGGTCGAATGTCGCAGCTCGAAGCGTGCCCGGATGTGGGCCCGGCTCATCGGCGGATCGAACGAGGACTTCTGTGGTCGGAGGGTTGGGGAAGAAGCTGAAGGACCTGATGGACAATTTCCAGAACCTGAGGGCCAAAATGTCTGCAGAGTACAAGGAGACCGTGGAGAGGAGGTACTTCACCATCACGGGGGAGAAGGCGAGCGAGGAGCTGATCGACGATTTGATCGCGAGCGGGGAGAGCGAGAGCTTCCTCCAGAAGGCGATCCAGGAGCAGGGGAGGGGCCAGATTCTCGACACGATAGCGGAGATCCAGGAGAGAAACGACGCGGTGAAGGAGATCGAGAAGAACCTGATCGAGCTGCATCAGGTTTTCCTCGACATGGCTGCCCTCGTCGAGGCTCAGGGACACCAGCTCAACGACATCGAGAGCCACGTCGCGCACGCTAGCTCGTTCGTCCGACGTGGGACGGAGCAGCTCCAGGAGGCCAGGGAGTATCAGAAGAGCTCCAGGAAGTGGACCTGCTACGCCATTATACTGGGGATTGTGTTCATCATTCTGCTTCTGCTCCCCCTCGTGCCATCTATCATAGCTCTCATACAAAGCAGCAGGTGAAATGGGGATTTAAATAGAGATGAACATTTCGTCCATCTGGTGTTTGCTCTCTACAACCTGTTATTTTTTACTTCTTGGCTTCGAGAATGGAGGCAATTTTTACCACTTTCTTTTAGTGCTTGAAAGGAGAAAACGAGGACATCAAGGTTGGCTTGGCTGTAAACTCATTTTGTAACAGCAAATTACACCCTCTTCCCCCATTAAATTCAACAAAATTTTCAAGTAGTTTCTTAGTTTCAACGTTGGATACCATCGAAGATGGCAAGCAAAGGAACAACTCCTTTCAGTCTCGGCTCGAGGGAGCGGGCTCGTTTACTCTGCACACGCATGACAGCTCCATCCAACGGCTGCTGTACATTCTGAGCTTGTAGGAATTGTGGCCTCTTGCACTCTTCCCACAAGCCAGATTGCCCACGAAGAAAACAGACTGTTATCTGCATTCTGTAGATGAACAGCCACAGAATGCAGTTCATAAGCTATCCAGATTCCCAGATCGAAAAAGGAAGCATCTCTTTTTTGCGCATTTAAACTGGACAATATAGAGAAGTAGGAAAAACTCTTCACAAAGCCAAAAACCAACATATGAAAGAATGTTGGAACAGTAGGATATTACATTTAGCAACAAACCCATATGAAGCATTAATAATATGACAACAATGAAGAATCACTCAGAACTGGTACAACATACTTGGTTTCCCTCGACCAACGCTCGCCTACAGCCATTTGCAAAACATATTAAGCCGTTTGAAAGTCTGGCTGGCTGACTTCCAAACCCATCATCACCAAAGAAGGGAACAAATACTAAGCACGAGACACAGACGAGATCATGGTGAATAATGTACATATAAGGTTTCTATGCTCAGCTGAGAAAACCAAATTTTCAAGTACCAGAGCTAGGTAAAGCTGCCATGAACGAATTGTAGGAAGACTCGAGATCAAAGTGAAGTTGCCGTGACTGCTGCTCTGTCAACTCATCAGAAGCCCCCATCTTAGACAGCCTCGAAATCCACTCTCTCATCTTGGTCTTCCCTTCAAAGTCAGGGGGCAAAATGCTAAGCTTGTTGAGTGAAGCCGAGAGATCTGACAATAGAGGATGCACCTGGTCCACAGCCACCATATTCAACTTCAAAGAATCCATAGCCGTGATGAAATTCTGGACACATTCCGCAACAGTTGCAGCCGAGGTAGTTCCGGTGGCAGCAGCAGCAGCCCTGTGCTCGACCGTGGCAGGCACCCCAGAAGTCACCAAGCGGTTTATAGCAGCCGGGCAGTCCATCTTGTACGTGTCAGCAAACCGCTCGATGCTGGGGACAGTGTCCTTCAGAGCAGAAGCTAAGGTCTTGAAATGAGCAATGAGCTTCTGGCACTCTGTCTCATAATCAGATGAGTTGATGATGTCTCGAACATAAGCCTTCTCCAGCTTCTCGGTAGCCTTGATTATGGCATAGAGCTCGGCAAAGTTCTCGTACATCTCTCGCTCACGCTTATCGTTCCATAGCTTGACCTCCATTTCTTTCTCTGGGTTAGATAGAGTTTAGCACCCCCAAAGCTTTGGGATGGTTAGCAGGATTAGGAAGGATGGAAAAGATTTGGAGAAGAGAATGGGACACGCGCAAAAGAGCACTAGCCCTCTTCACTGAAACCAATCAACAAACAGATATCCACAAAATTAGAACCCGAAAGGCGCAAACCCTCCAGATACTGAACCAATCAAAACCATAGTTACAAGTAAGAACATCCAGTAGCAGCACAAATTCGTCCTAAAATCACATTCCACTAACAATGAAAGCCAAAAGGGTATGAAATTTGAATCACACAAACAGTTTATTACCATCCAAACAGGGTATACAAGATTTCCACCCCATTGAAACAAAATAACTAAGGCAAGAACACAAAGCACAGAACTTTCCCCCAGTTCTTCAATCCAATCACCCCGATCCTACGAACCCAATCCAGCAAATACAATGCACAGACAACATTTACTGTTTCTCTAGCTCAACAGATACAGATTAAAAGAGGGTTCGAGGAATTGTAAACGAACAAACCCTAGAAAAAGAAGCGAAAGAATTTTCTGTGTTTTTACCTCAGATCATCATAAGGAGAAGCTGTGGAACCAAAACAGAGGATGGGGGAGAGGGAAAAACAAATTATAAAGGGATGCGTGTTGGGAAGAAGAGAGAGAGGGCTAGGGGAAGTGAGAAACGCGGCCTTGAATGACGTGAAAGGGGGCCTCTCTCTCTTCTCTTCTGTGTTGTACTCTTTTTCTTTCTTCTCCCCGGACTCTGTTAGTTTAGTTCCCGGGATGTATATTTTCTAACGCCCCTCGGAAAAGAAAATATATGTTGTAACAGTCCATGAATCAAGTTTAGCTGTCATTTTAATACTCAGAGTTTGACTGTTTTACCAAGTTCGTCGGAAACCTTTTGCGAGAAATGACAAATCGATTTGCTTGATTTTTCATCTCGCATTCTTAATTACTATATGTCGATGCAACGGTTTGGATTACAGTACGAATTGCTCACTCTTTCATTGTTGGCTAGATATGACAAAAACACTTCACTTGATCAGTCGGTTAAGAACAATTAGTTTTGAATTTGTAGCTCTACAAGATTCGTTTAGAACTTATCATCGTCTGTCTTTCAAGATGCATTTGAGAATAGATGTGTGTCTGGTTGAAAGTGATGCCCCAAGTGGCAGCGGGTCAGTGAAGGTCCATGTCGAAGACGCGCAACAAGACAGGCGCAACGACACCATTTCTCGACGAAACGCTATCGATTATGGAATATTTGTCCATCCGTTCCGTTTCACTTTTTCTTAACGATTGAAAGGACTGGAATGTTCGAAATCAAGATTTACGAGGCTCGAATGTGAGGAAAGAGTTTAATAATAGGACTTATCTAGGCTTTTCTGCTGGATACTAACTACTACTAGCAGCCGATAGGAGAACAGCGAGGTAGCGTGTGGGTTGGGTTTCCCATCATACTGCTTACGGCATCTACGTGTAGCAGTTGGGAAAACTGTGACCCAAACCCAAGCTGGATTTTGCCAATTCACTTTTCTCCACTGTCCACTGCGCCCATCTCTCTTTTCTTTCTCCATTCCCCATCCCGTTACGTTCTGTTATGTTAATGTTATCAGGTTGTCACGCCGGCCGACGTGTCATCGGTTGTACCATGTTCAACCGATTATCGGTTATAAAATCGGCGTAACATCATCGGTATGACCGGCATGATCGATATACGAATCTCTAAGTAAAATGACCTTGTTTTAGCGAATTTAATTGATAAAAATTATTTTATTATTTATTTTATGAGTATAAAAGTTAAATATTGATGTTATTTGTTGGATTCAAGTATAAATGTTAAGGTATTGACGTTAAATGTCATGTTTAAATATGAATATTTATAATTTTATTTGTAATATTGACCGGCATGGACCGGCACAAACCAGTATGCGCCACCGGTCGAACCATTCCACTTGCTAAACCGGTTTGACAACCTATTGTTATGCAATGCTGCTGATGAAGTGAAGTGACCCTACGCTACAACTCCCATCCCCCCACTTCTCTAATCATTTTCCCTTTTCCTGTTCACTGTTCCGTTTTGGAAACAACAAATAATTAGGTGGAGATAATAATATTTGGTAATTGGAGCTTTCTCCCACTCCATCACTTCCCTTCCCCCCTCACATGTAAAACAAGTACGAACCCTATTTGAATAATTAATCATTTTTTAGATTTACCACGGATCGTTTGTTCATTCGAAATTTGTGTAAGATCGTTATAAAATTGGTATCGTCATCTCAAAAATCAAAACAAAAAATGTTAATGCTATGCGATATCTTGTATTTTGATGGTCACATTCACGCCTTGTAGCTTCTTATCTCTCTTTGTTTCTCCTTTACGAAAAAGTTCTGAATGACGGACAGTGAATTATGTTTTCAAACACGCTAACTGGATGCATCCAATTATTACAAGAAAAAAAACATCCAATTTGATGAGATTGTGGAATCCAAACTTCCGGATGGATGGATTGATGTAGGGACTCCACGTAATATAAAATTTGGAATGAAGGCTCTCTTTTGATTCTTTTTTCCATGCATGATTGTTAACAACTAAAGCAGTGTGGTGTGCTACTTAACGTGCATGCTTTTTTCCATTAGTTAACTCAAAAGTCGAAGGGCTTTTTGTCAAAAGAGGAGGCAGTAGTTGCGAGTTTTAAACAATAATAATATATGTGGTTGGTTTCTTACCAAATCATTGATTGGTACCTAAAGGCAAAAAAATAATCCAGCTCCATGAATGGAAGGCGGCTCCAAGACCGACGCAGGATTCGGGGACTTGTTTGACGTTTTCAAGTCATATGGGCTAAGTGGGCTTCTTTTCAGTTTGGTCCATAACGACTTTGAGCCTTCAGGCCTAATATTTGTGCCGGCCCAAAGTGGTCTGGAGGAGAACCGTGGTGGGGATCCGGGCCTGTTTCATCACTTTATCAGTTTCCAGCTATTGTCTATTCTATTGGTATCGGGTTGGGGTTGCTCCAACTTCTTTTTAATTTTGGTCAAACTTCTTGAGCCGGCTGTTTTCCTATTCCACTGTCTTGGAGCCGAGAATGTATATGTATTTAATCGAATGAGTTTAGATTAAATAGTGAGAAAATTATATCCAATTATTAATTGTATTATTTAAATTCAGATTATATTCATATTCATTTGAAATTTATTAATTTTGAGCATTATCAATAACGGTATTTAAAAATCTGAATGAGGGTTGATTTGAGAGGTGGTAATTGGAAATGATAGTTAAGGATATACCGGCTACCGTTTTTCTTAAATTTGTTATGAATCTTACTTATAATATTTACTTACATTTCAAAGTTGAAGCGGGAAGATACTCTTTCTATATTCAACCCAGCTCGATTGCATATTGTCATACTCATACTGATACCCAATTAAAACGGATTTGGACTTATTGATATTTGCTTGTCTCTAACTATGTTCTCGCCTAGCGAGCTGGCAAGTTTGTAAGAACTTAGGACTTCTCAACCGACCGGCGACCACTTGCATCCTCCACCTAATTTGGATCTGAAGATGTTAATCTCCATCTACCACAATTTCATACTGATTAGCATACTTAGGGATCCATAATAACGTGTTTTAGTCCATAGGAAAGAACAAATTCATGTGCTATTTCCATGATACACAGTAAATAAATCCTTCTCAAAAACAGAGACAATTTATGTAATTAACCTCGCCTTTATATTAATAAACCACAAAATAAAAAAAGTCAGTAATTTACATACCAAAACAAATCCAAAATAATAAACCATCCTCCAGTCCACCAATCCCCCCTCTAAACCTAACTTGAGAGTTGAGAGCATGAAAATTCAAACATGATCATCCCAAAATTCAAAAAACAAAAAAACAAATTTTCACTGTTGGTATAATTTCCATATATGATAATAAAAAAAAACCAACCTCCATTGATCTTTTTCCACCTTTTAATAAAAATTCAATACTATTACTATCTATCACTTGCTTCCACGGCTAATCATCTCCTTGTACCGGTTTATTGACTCCTGCCGCTGCATCCTCATCTCCTCGTTGAACTTGTTGATGAACGCCTCGACTCGGCGGTTCAACTCGTCCTGACCCAGCGACGGCTCCTTCTTCAGTCTCCTCTCCCCTCCCGCCGTCGCCGGCGACGGCGTCCCTCCGCTGAGCGGGGGGAGCTGGTTGGTCCTGTCCTTGAACGTCTCCGATTTCTTCACCATCGCCGGCGGCGGACTCGGTTCACAGTCGAGGGAGGAGGATTCCGGCACGTTGATGTGACGTCCGTGATTCTCCCACGTGTCCGACTTCTTGAGGTGCCTCGTCAACGGGATTGGCCGCCCTTCCGTTATCATCTTCCACGTGTTCTCCAGCGTGTCGTTTCGCTTCGGCTTCGACACCTTCCTCAACGCCCTTCCACCTGCCCAATCAGCATTGCCAGCTCATTAATTAATTACCCTCCACATAAATGAATAAAAATAATCTGGTTTTATCCCTTTTCTCAACGGGAAGAATTTTTTGAAAAACAAAATGGAAAGGGGCTTTCCCGACTTTTAACACCCACCCGCGTCACATAGACGCCACCAGCTTTGAACGAGTTTCCCCTAAACGACAACACTTCAAATCTAAGCTTACTTCGAATTTCGGTACTGGCCAGGAAAAAAAAATGGAAATGGATGGCTAGCAACAACAGGGAAATCGGCGCCGGGAACGGGTCGGGTCCCGCCGCACCGACCAAAAGGGGGAAAATTAGTTCGAGAGTGGGAGTTTCTGGAAAGTGAAATTACCTTCGGGAGTGTTGACCTTGACCGGCTTCCGGTGAACGAATCGAGCGGAAACGAGAGGTTTCTCGGCCGGCGCCGGGGACAGAGCCTCGAGCAGAAGTTTCTCTGACGAATCAATTCTCTTCGGCGGAATCCATTCAGATCTCGATATCACAAATTCATCCTCGTCAGCCGGCAGCACGACCTCTTCTTCAGCCGCAAAGGAAGCACCGCCGCTCACAGTCACCGCCTTCTTGTCCTCGAACATTAATCCTGAATCGGCATCCATCGCCACCGCCTCCCGCCGCATCTCCTCCACCGCTCCTCCGCCGTAATTGATAGAATGAGCAGCAGAAACAACAACATCAGAGACCTTCGCCTCATCGAAATCGAATCGATCCGGCCGCACAACCGCCACCGCCTCAATCTTCCGCGGCTGCTCCTCTCCGCCGCCGTGGTGGAACCGCGACGTGGCGGCAATGGTGATGATTATGCAGTTGATGACGAAGTAGAGGTACGGAGGCCTGAGCCACGACGAGATCGAGCTCCAGAGCTCCGGAGCTCGGTAGGCGGAGAAATCTCTCAGCAATGGAACAGAGGATTTCACCGCCACTCCGGCGGACAGAACGGCGGTGGAAATCAGCAGAATCCGGAGGGAAAAGGTGAGATACGCCATTTTTTTCTTGTTCTGTTTTGCGGAAGTAAAAAAAGTTTCCCGGCGAGGGAAGCGAGAGGAGGAGACGGCAGAAATGGAGTTCAGTTTTGAGTAGGCCAGCTCTGAGTTAGGGAAGCAAGGAGCGAGGGGTGAGCGGGTTTATATAGAGGAAGGAGGAGGGAAGTGAGCCGTCAGATGGATGTTAAGTTTGATCTGGACGGTCGAGATGGGAGGAGAGCGTTATTGTATGCGGTAGGGTGTAGGATATTGGATGTGCTGATCATGTGGCAGCTCTCCATCCATGCAAAAGTGGCTGATTTCGGGTATCAAGGATATTCGGCGGCGGGCCCTACTGCCTGAACATATGTGGATTAATTATATAATAATTAAGCTAATTAAAGTATGATTATGGAAGTATCTTTTAAGAGATGTAATTATCTGTCGGTCAAAAGAAAAGATCATGTTAGTACTTATCTGTTGGTTCCATACTCCCAATTCATATATTTTTGGTTTCTGATGTCATATCGTATATGTTGTTTGTATCAGTTAAATGATGTATTAGTGTTTATTTTCATAATATTGTTGGTTCGCAATATTAAAATCTTGGTCACGTTTTTGCTATTATAGTTTGAATATTTAGTATCACAACTTATCTGATACTCGCTTCACAACCTTTTTTAGATACTTGCTCAGTAAATAAATTGTGAAGCGAGGATTGTGAGCAAAATAAATGTGACAACAATATATATGAAATCGAAACTAACTTTTTCAATTAAATTTAGTCATAAAACGAGTCATTCATGATAGACTTTGCAACTAGATCAGGTTTAATCAGCATAAAATTTCATCGGACAGAGATAATAAGATTGAATAAAGAGTAATTGAGAGCATCTAATCATGATTGACTAGCTGTAAATTATGTCAATCTAGCTAGGGATTGCATATGATTTTATTAATGGGAATTGGGGGGTGATGGAGATTGGGAAGTAGTGGGAGGAGCTGCCGACTAGGAGAGAAATGGGGGGCACTTGCTTTGCTTTGCTTCCGGAACTCCCTACAATGATGTTGCCTACACAATGAGAATGAAGTCTCAATGGATAAAAAAGCCAAAATAATCGCTTTGCCTAATTATGGAGAATATTTTCTCTATAGTGACTATAGTTTTCTGAAGTCTGTTCACATAAAATGCAAAAGATAAAAAAAGAGAGAAAATAAAGACACGATATCGCGGAACAATGATTATAAGAGATAAGAAATTAATATAAAAAATTGATTAAGCAGTATAGTAGCTTGAAATCAAGTATACTAAAAAAAGGTACGCATATAAACAAGACTATATAAGGTAAAAAATGACAATAATTTATGATTTTAATGACTTGCTACTTCGTAATAGTGATCATATTATTTGTTTGGGGTCGCTTATAAAAAATCAAATTTAGTTGTCGGCTTCTCGCTGATACTTCCTCATTAACTATTTATGCTTAGGTAGCATGCATATTAATTATATAACTATCTAGTTTCAACTTGCAATGAATCATCCACGACATGCGACCATAGGTCCATAGAGAGATGTGTAGATTCATTATGATTGATCATTCAAGAATGAATTTTGTTAGTTAGTCGGTTGGCTCCAAATGAGATTCGCTGTAACACTGCCGGACGGGTGAATCCATGTATATTGAAGGTCCAACCAGTACTTTCATTGACTCGTTGATGACTATATGGTGGAAGTATTGTGTCTTGATCTCAATTGAGTGTATTGATGTTGAAGTTTCCATCGAGTTCTGGTAGTTGATCGATCGATCGATCCGATTATTTTCTCGTATATAGATCCCTTTGATATTGGTTGTATCATTGCAACATGGCCTGGCTCAAAAGGAGAGGGCCTTTTTTTGGCGGCGACGGGAAATAAAGAGAGGGTCGTAGCTAATAATAAGTAACACACTTGAGTTTATAACTTTATATATGCACATTATTCCCCTCAACGGTCAATTGGTCACATATTTATGTGTTATGTTATATTATTGTAGTGGATTCGACCGTTACTTGCTTTGGGCTGTAACGAGATCCTGAGCCCGCTGGTCCAGTGGGTGCGGACGCGGCTCAAGCACGTGCGGATACAGGCTGGGGATGGGGGCTCACCACTGCCGACCATTTTGGTCTCCTATGCCTTTCTTAGTTGGACGAACTCATCGGACTGATACAAAGATAAGTAAAAGGTTTAGCTGTCTCCAGCTTAATTTCAGCTTTTACGTACCCGGAAAAAGTTTTCCGGACAGGGAATCTAGTTCCCACCACTTCCATTTATGATTTATCTAAAGGTTATCTTAAAAAAAAAACACACAGTAGCCAGATCGAGCTGCTCAATTAGTACGATATTGTTCGCTTTGGGCCAAGCTCGCATGATTTTACTCCTATGTTCTCTTCCCAAAAGACCTCGTAATGATTGGACTAGGTGGATACTAATATACAAGGGTTCATTCTCTTGTTAGTATTACCGATGTGGTACCTGGATTGTCCCATAATAGGAAATGTCGTCCCTTCTTAATTTTGCTCGACGGTGAAATCAGTCGAAGGAGGAACCTGAGGAACAATGGACGGTGGCCTGCGGGTTGTTATTCGGACTTCGTTCATTTGAACGAAAACCTGTAAAGAGGCGCGATGATAATACTTGATAACCTGTAAAGAGGCGCGATGATAATACTTGATATGTATCTGTATGTATTTTGATGATAAAGTCGGTATCTAATCATATTTTTATGCTTACCCTAATACTATAGTGTACACAATATAGATATTAAACACACTAATGGAAAAAAAATGAATACATAATTCATTGAGTAAATCTGTAAATGTGATTACCAAACTAGCCTCGAGTCTTTGACCAGTTGACCTGTCGTTTGTACGTAAATAGTCATGGTGCATACTATGGGCTACTTACCACCTTGTTTCAATACATCCACGCACCTGTACTTAATGCCAGTTCGTGGGCCGGGGCACCTTGTCGAATGTCATGGACTTGTATTTTGTTTACAGTAAAACAATATGCATGAAAAGAAATATCCTATATAATTATTAAGCTCGACATATCTATAATAGAAAGATATATCAATTGCTTGCATGGTTACGCGTTAGATTTGTAATTTAATTAATACGGAATTTTGGGTTAGGCTAATCGACTCCACACTTGTGTTGGTTGGTTGGTTGGTTAGAGGACAGATGCAGTCATAGGATTGGAATCATAACGTATTGTGATGATGATGACAATTTTCTCAATAATCTATTCCATTAATTATACACTAACAAGGTTCTTCTTTTCTGTTAGAAGAGAAATTCGTCATGCCAATGAATCTCGTCTCTCTTAAACATTTGATAAGTTCACACGAGCGACTTAGACGGATACAACAACAACTCTACCGATGACCACCACAGAGATCACTGACGGCCAAAATTTGAACCCATAATTTGTTGAATTTAAAGTTGCGCCTCTATCGATCTCACCACAAGTGGCAGTTCATTAATTAGATAAAGTATATATTTTTTTTATAAAATTGCTGTTCTAAAATTATATATAGCAATGAGTACTGTTAAGCTCTTTGTGTGCAGGTAATCTTGCAAAGATTCAGCTTGATTGACGAGATCACCTGCGACGATTGTGAATCAAACTACGAAGAAGCCTACGGCAGAAACTGTACGTTTGGGCCGTTCTTATTGATGAAGACTCCTGAAGTCAACTCCTGAGGAACATTGACTTTCATTTTTGTGCTACGTTTAGGAAATTAATTAATGTTCAGGAAAAAAGGTTTAGGAAATTAATTAGTGGCACAGCATGATCATGTGCGTACACGTACAAATTAGGATGTCGCAATTGTAAAATTGGTGGTGCAAATCTAGGCAGACAGGCACGCATCTTAATCAGCCAGTTACTACACACATATATTAATAAAATATTACCAATAATCATTATTATTCTGCAAAATACTTGGGACTTGTCAAGTAGTGAATAATCAAGTTGATGGGTGATACTAACTCAAAGTATGAATTTATATTCTATAAAGAGTTAATACCCTAGTTTGGCCCGAAGTTTGGCGTATATGTCAGTTTTGGCCCAATTTTTCAAATAAGACAGTTGTGGCCTACTTTCCAAATTATTGGACAAATTTGGCATGGGTTTTAAATTGACCGTCAAAATTGACGGTCAATGATTTTTCCGTTAGTGACTCAGTATTTGGTGCTGACTAGGATCTTAAACGTCATCATTTATTAAATTAAAAAATAAAAACTAATTAAATATATAAATATTTTTTCCCTAAGACTTTTTCCACTCTCCTCTTGGACATACCTCCAATCGCCAAAACCCACTCCCTCGCCGTGATAGATGATGCCCTCGACGTCATTGAGAAAGGAAGTAATTCACCCCTGTCAAACAGAGGGGAAATCAACAAAATCGCTCCTCCAATTTCAATCCCGACCAGCGCCAGAAGTGGATGAGTTTTGTAACGAACCATCGAAAGAAGACGACGCGAGCAGAAGGAGGGAGGTGTTCGGGTCTCGACGGTAACGATTATCGTCGTCGCGGTCCCTTCTCCTCGATCGATGGCCTACCGGCGCCTTCGCCACCAACCTCCTCCCTCTCTCTAGTCGACAATCGAGCCCACAAAAAGCTCGACATCGCCGCCATCAACTCAGATCTGGTGCGGAGGAAGCAGATATCGGGGAATGAGAGAGGATCGTTGGAGAGAGAGTTGAAGGGCGGTGGGTTTATAGCAGCGATGGTGTGAGGGAGAAGACGAACAGCCACCAGTTCGTTCGGCTGAGGGAGAAGACGAACAAAACCTGAATAGGGTCCGAATCCATCAATCTTAACGACGACAGAGTGGAATCTGAGGGGACGGCGACCGCGGTGGAGGAACAAGGAAAAAGAAGAAAAGAGAGTCAATTTGGGCGCCGCCCATTGAAAATCCCTCGCCGCCGAAGCGCATGTCGAGGACGAAGAAGAGGAAAAGGAACCAGTCCCAGTCAAAAGCCCTGCCCCGCGCCCCCGCAGATCTTCTTCCACAGCCGCTCGTTCCACCCGGACGACGTCTTACCCTTGAACGCTCCGGCGTGGAAGTACACCAACACAGACAACTTCCTCTTCTCTTTGTCTCGTCTGGGGATGTAGAGGTGGGTCTCGACGGAAGAAGGGGTTGAATCAGTGGGAATGAGGCGGCGGGAGGAAGAGATAAGGGTAGGACCGTAGGAGGTTGGGGGGTTTTGGGGTTATTTTTATTTTTTTTATTAATTGAATTAGAAAATTAAGAAATATTTTATTTAATGACATGACACCATGTATAAGCCACGTCAGTAGTTCTTTGATGAGTCACTAATGGAATAAGTGTTTGACCGTTAATATTAACGGTCAACACAAGTTTCAGGCCAAATTTGTCCAATAATTTCAAAAGTAGGTCATAAATGTCTTATTTGAAAAATGGGGTCAAAACTGTCACTCACGCTAAACTTCAGGCCAAACTAGGGTATTAACCCTTCTATAAATATTCATGATTTTGGAGTTTATATATGGAATAATGAGAACTCAAACACAAAATCTCTCAATTTAAAACTCCGATATATCATACTAGGTAGTTGGTCTCAATAATCTCTTCATCGATTAATTTTCTTGCATATCCTTTAAGAATTTGCGGATCGGATCGGAGCCATATCATTATCATCTACTACATAACTTCGCTGTCCCTGAAGTTACGGAGAGAAGAGTGTAGCCAAAATACTAATAAATATCGCTTGGTATCGTGGCTAGATGAGTCAAAAGTAATGGTAATTAATTTGTAACTGCCCACCACTTAATTACTTTGTGGATAGAATTGTCGGTTCATACAAAAGGGAAGAGATACCTTGTTAAGCAATCCAATACTTGTTCATATCCAATGTCTCCTTTGGGGTAGTTGGAAGGTGATCTCCATCCTGATTAGAGAAATAAGAACTCGTTAACATTCAAGATAGATGTGTACAAGAAGTTCATCTAGTTGTATTACGGTCGATTTTTAATTCGGAAATTTCACGCTTGAATTTCTATGGTGATTTTCACCTTTCTCTCGGGCCTTCACCACTAGTCCCCTTTAGTAAATATGTATCGTGCCTCTTGTTACGAAAAATTGTCTACTTTAGGGCATCAATTCTTCGGTATGCTCCCAACAAAATGAATAAGATGAATTAGTAGGGTATCAAGTGATTGATTTTTTCCGCGCAAAATGAATAAGATGAATTAGTAGGGTATCAAGTGATTTATTTTTACCGCGAAAATATCAAAAGTTTACATCTAATCACAACTCATACGTCGGTAACTAGTTCATCCCCATGATCCAACTTGTTGATTAATGTTGAGGAGATACATATAACCAATTACAAATAATCAAGTTATTAAATCTCTTATACATTACTTTACACATCTCTTGAAATGGACAAAGTAGAAATATCAAATCGTTGCCAGCATCATGCAATCAAACAAAATCTAATTATAACTCCACGAAAGGTGGAGCATATATAATCCACCATTACAAATAGTTTATTACCCAAAATTAACTTATTTCCAACTCTAGGTGTGTACACTAGGACTTTAAACCTAACGAGATTAATATAACTGAAGATGGAAAACAATAAACTAATTAATTAACCCATATCGAAATCCCATATATTCGATCTGAAGTTCTACTCAAGGAGTCAACCAAATAAAGAAAAAAGAGGGGTTTGATCTGAAAGTCTCAACAGTTACCATTCTTCTTTTCTTTCTCACTCCACTTGGCTGGCTTAAACAACGTACGTAGTAGTAAATATAAAGAAACAAAAATGGCGGTGGAGCTGGTGCGGGTGGCAACATCTAACTGCAGAGAGAGGCATTGCAGCATTTATTTATGGATAATGTCTAGCGCGTACAGTTGGGGCCAGAAGAGAGAAAGAAAGATTGAAGATGGATCCACCTCTCCGGTCTCTTTTTTCTCTCTTTTCCGTTCAACAAATTTAACTGAAAACTAACGGCCAATTTGGGATGGCGACTTCTTTGATATGTACGTGTAAAGAGACTAGAATAATGCTGCATGGTTTGTAGATAATTATAACTATTCAGGTTCATGATCAATTTCTGATCGTCAAACTGTATTTCAATCTCGTTTTTTTCCTTTCTCCATGTCTAGGAAGGTCTGTTCTTGCCACCGAAGTTAATGTCACTACAAGAAACTTCACTTTCTGCGACGGAAACAATTCGTCGCAAAAAGTCCAAAATCCGTCGCAGAAACATTGCCCGACGAATTTTTCCGTCGCAGAAAAGAAAAAGTGTTCGTCGCCTATACAGCGTCGCAGAAAGTTCTGCGACGAATATTTAGCGTTCGTTGCAATAAAAAACCGAGTCGTCGCTAAAAATCGTTCATTTTGCGACGCCTCTTCCGTCGCAAATTGATTATTTGGCGACGAGAGACTTTCGTTGCAGTAAAATGGGTTATTTTGCAACGGATGTTCCGTCGCAGAAACGTTAATTTCGACGAAGACTACATTTAGAGCTTTTGCAATTTTTTTGGGTTAATTTCAGAATAGGTCACAATTTATTTTTAGGATAATTTTAGAATAGGTCACAATTTTTTCCAAAGTTCCATTTTCTGTCCAAATCGCCACCTCATCAAACCCAAAATTCCATATTTCGTCCAAAATAACTACACTACCCACTCCTCATCCAAAATCCAGATTTGCAAAGTCCGAATGTCAAACCTGCAAAGAAAATAAGGTCAGATTTTTTAAATACAATACAAACTACGGGAACTCTCTAGAAAAACAAAAAACCAAATCAAAGCAAGACGAACAAATTGAATCAAACAAAAGCATTAACGCTAGAGAAGTAAAAAAAAAAATCAAAGTCAGATCTGGTTTCTTCCTTTCTTTCGCTTTCTACTCGGAATAGCAGATCTGTTCGTCCAGGCGCATCTAGAGCTGTTCCACGCAGCTAGAGTCGAAATAGAGATACAAAAAATCGACTACTTACCCAGATCTGGTTTCTCCTTTCTTTCGCTTCTCTACTTACCCAGATCTCCCTCTTCTTACTTGTCTGGCGGATGATCCCTTCACCGCCGTCAACACCCGAGGCCACCACGTGACCCCCTTTTCTTCCGCCCTCGTTCGAAACCAAAACCCATAAAGAAAAACGTCAGAATCCCATTTTGAACAACCCCCCCCCCCCCCAAAAAAAACACACATGTATGCCCAATCCCTACCCGGATAGTTGCTTTTCTGATCGTTTCTTTCATATCCGGGGAGGAGAAAAGAAGATAGACCGAGAGGATAAAAGGGAAGGAGAAAGGAAGATGCAGCAAGGAATAAGAAGGGAAAGATAGACCGAGAGGAGAAAAGGGAAGAAAGAAAGAAAATGCGGCTAGGGTTCAATGAGATTGGTGTTCCACAGTTGAATTTCTGATTATATACTGCCCATGTGAGTTTGCAATTACAAAAGTGCCCCTCATTCTATATAACGTAAAAAATTAAACTGAATGCTCGGGGTATCGAACACGGGACAAGTTCATCGATGAAATTCTGGACAAGTGACACAACCAACTGCACTCATTCAATTATTTGATAAGCAAGAGTTTCGTATAGTTTTAACTGCTCTCATTAAGAAATACACAAATACTTAATGCAATAAGTGTTCTTCAAATAGTTTTGTACATTAGGTATTCATAAACTAATAATTCATGCATACTGTGTCTCCCACTTTTAAATAATTAAATATTAAAATTTTTAATACGCAAATATTTTGAGACATTCTACGACGACAAACAATCGCCGAATAATATCTATAACATTTTTGCGATGATAATCGTCGCAAAAGTCCCAAAACATTCTGCGACGATAGAAAATCGTTGCCGAAAGTCTCAAACATTCTGCGACGATAGAGGATCGTCGCCGAAAGTCTCCAAACAATCTGCGACGACAGAAAATCGTCGCTGAAAGTCTTCAACAAACTGCGACGACAAACAATCACCGCAGAAAGTCGCTAAACATTCTGCGACGGTTGTTAATCGTCGCCGAAAGTCTCCAAACATTCTGCGACGAAATAAGTCGTCGTGAAAAAGAAATGACCGTTGCAAAAACCTTTACCCCACTTACCACAAAATGTTAACACAATGCGCGACGAAAAAACAAAATTCGTCGCAAAATGTTCACTTTCTGCGACGAATTTGGTATCGTCGCAATAGAATTCGTCGCAAAAAGTGCAGTTTCTTGTAGTGTGTGCACTTTGTGCATATCATGATGATCAATCGTGGATTCAATCGTATGGTTACATATTGTTAAGAATCATTGGTTTTAATGAGATAGGTTGTTGAGAAAAGGTTGATTATAGAGCATATATCACTTTCTTACACGCCTCTCAAATGAAATTAAGTCGGTTCACGGGGTTGAAGTTTGCACATGCACAGTACCCACTATACATTGTGTTTTAATCAACGTGTAGTTAATATTTGAGGTCGTGGAGATTGAAACAAGACGCCCACTTGGGTAAACGAGTTTTGATACCATGTAATTAAAAAACCAATTGATTCCAATAACTCGAGTTGTTGGATTATATAAGCTTATAAAATCTGATTGATACTACGAATAAACGGCCAACACGTATGAAATAGAGAGTGTGTGCATGTCGTCACATGTTCATTTCCTTAGTTTACCTATTCGTTCTTCTACCTCATGAGTTTTGCCATCAACACGTAGAAGTTTGCATTCAGAATTCACTATCGAGATCGCGAGGCAAGGTGATCCTTTACCGATCGGTGACCCTATACATATATTCAGACTTCTGGATCCCAACAATTTAGATGATTGGTACTCGTTAAAATACATGTCACGGTGTTCGATCACAATTGGTCGATATCAAAACACAAAATATGATAGAAGTACCAATATTACTATGAGACTTTCTCTCTCAATATTACTTCGACTTATTCGTACCAATAGATTATCGCGACATTCAACACAACTTATCCAACTTATTTTGAGATGCAAATTTTCTCCTACACAAACTGCACGTAACCATCATCACAAGTAACAAAACAACCCTCATTAACTATAACTTTTGTCATTATTTATGGGTCTAATATACTTATCTGGATCACGTTTTAGCCACAAAATGAGGATCTAGTAGCTAGATTAATGTTGACATGAAAGCTGGGAAAATCGAATGCTGTAGCTTTTCCCTTCAGTCAAGCGCGAGCGGGGCCAACAGAGACCGGTGAAGCATCCTGGAAGTATCCGACGATATCGTTAGTTTATAGTTATGGTTTCCAACTACTCTATAGTCTCTCAGTCTCTCTTATAACTGTCGTCGATTGCCGTTTACGCAAGTAATTGCGTTGAAAGCAGCGGGGAATAATACTGGGGAAATTGGACGTGTGGAAGCTGCTCCACGATGAAAACAACTTCTATTTTGGGTGGAAATTAAAAGCGAGTTGATCACTCTTTCTCTTTCGACTTAGAGTCTAAGCTGTTGTATTTAAGTTAAGGGGTTTAGGTTAAGAAATACGAAGTCGGTAAGAAAGATAGTTAAGACTCATGAGTTATTGTTATATACTATATATAATGCTGGATTAGCTTAGGTTGAAAGTCCTCATTTTTATTTTATGTATGTTGTTAATTTCTTCAAAGAATCAGCTGGTATCAATAAATATAAATTTTATGAACAAGAAATTAGTCTAGCAATTAAGGCCCTGTTCACTTTCATTTTCGTTTCCTGTTTTCTGTTTTCATGTCATAAATTTGGCAACCGAAATGAGAAAACTTGTTTACTTTTCATTCCGTTTTCTATTCGTTTCCAACTATGAAAACAGAAAGTGGCAACTTCCTGCTGTTTTTGGAAACGAAAAAATGTTGTTTTCACCTGTTTTCAACATCTGTTTTCTCAAAAACAGGAAACAGAAATGAAAGTAAACAGGCCCTAAATCGTTGATTTTCAACTTGAACGTCTTAAATTCGAATCCCTTCAAGAATCTCGGCCTGAAATAGTTATTTTTGTCTTTTGACCTTTTTCTTTTTTAGCACTTAAATTTAATGACCGTAGTTAGTTTTGTCATATATATCTTCGTGTCTCGTATGGCACGGGCACCGCTAAACCGAACCCAGCTTGTTGCATATCCGTTCCGGGACGGTGGTTGTTGCACGGCCCCACCGTGCAAATCAGCAAATGGCTATCCGACAAGTTGGTCAAAGCAGTTTAAACGGAGTTTATCTCCTTCCCGTTCCGTTCCGTCTCGTCTCCCGAGGATGATGGGCCTTAGGCCCACCCACCGTTACCCGTAACGGTTTGCATGCTGCTATTGGATAAACCCAATATAAAAGAGTCTGTATTCTCTTCGTCACCCAATCCGCGGCCCAGAAGTCAAATGTCAAGCAAGTCAAACCGTGTGAAACCGCAGACCAGTCCCGGCTCCAAGATAAGAGAATGCGGTTGTAAGCTGTTCATTCCAATTTTCTGAATTAAATTATTTGTCCAAATACACCACCGCCCATTTACCCTGCGGGTGCCAAATGGTAACCTCGTACATGTTATGGCTACATCTTGGAATCTAACTTATCTTTAATTAACTTTTTTTTGTTTGTGTTGTTGTTGTTTTCTTTGGTGTATGAAAATGGGAATTATCAAGCTTTCTCGTTTTCCATCTCATGATTTCTCAAGGCAAAGATATTTACCAACCTAGACCAAAACATTTGTTTGCTTAGAGGTTAAACAAAAAGAAGATAATAGCTAGATAGATATTCCTAGATTTCGACCACTGCCAAGTGTCAACTAATATGGAGTGAGATTGAGGTAATATGTACGGTCTAAAGGGGAAGGAACACCAAAGTAAAGTGAGACACAAGTTTAAGTACAAATTGTTCAAAACTTACAACATTATTTATGTATTAGAAAGTCGTTTCTACTGCAAAACTAATGTACAAAAATAGATTGTCAGCAAACGTTTTTTGAATGACTCAAATAGCGTTGTTTGGAGTTGTAATGGTGTCTTAGGTATCATTAGACTACACATTATCTGCTTTTCTAGTATTGTTAGAGTATAGGATTTTTTTTTTTTAATTTGTATGGCTTGCATATAATAGGACTAGTTTGTTTTCAGGTTCATAGGGTATAACGTGGATCTCCATAATTCTATGTTGTAGATTCAAGTCTTAGAGAGCGTGATTCCAAATCAACTGATATCGTTATCACAACTATTTTAAATAAATAGTCAAAATTGTGTGGAGGGTAATTAAATGGGTTGTATCTCTAAATAAACCAGAGTTTGTGTGGACTACTGAATCTATCAGCAGCTTGCATATGGAATCTTTCCAATTTAGCTGTCTGTCATGACTTTGTCAGGTTGGTTTTAGTCTTTGGGTTGATTAGCCCAGTTAAACCTTAGATCTAGGCCCAGAAGCACAATTTGATCCTCTCTCTTAGTAGCCTGGATCCACCCTATAAAGCCCAAACCCATTTGATTTGCATTATATCAATTTGGTGCATGCAATGTGATCTTGCAGCAGTGGCTTTTATCTATTGGAACATGTATTTAGCAAATATACTATTTTGATCACCAATTAGTAATGATAACATCATAATGGTATTAATACGCTTATTTATTTTACATTGAATATGAATATGATCCGGTAATATTTTTTTGATAGACTCAAATCACCGCAGTTTTATCGCATTTGCTCTCGTCGTAAACCTCGACCTAACATTCCTATCTTATTTAGTTTTTTTTATTGAACCAAATCGAAGTCTGCTCCGAAAAGAAATGGAAACCAATTTCTTTCTATTATTTCCAATAAATATTTTGCACAAGACTACGTCTACAAGTTCCAGGTAAATGTGTTTTGGTCCAAGGAAAAAGAAAACAGAGAGCAATTCTCTGTTTCACCATGTCCGATATACACCTGGCGTGAAGCTCAATAAATCATAATATTGTCCCTGAGGCTGATTTACTACAGAAACTGGATATGGTTGAGGAGCAGCAGCTGGATAATGATGATGATGATGCATTGCCACGCCATTCATGGGAGCAACCGGCCCTTGCCCGTATATACTGCACGACGAGAACACGAAAATTACACACTCGAGTTTAACCGAACTGTAACTTCGAAGTAAAAGCAGCTGAAATTTTACTCTAGTAAGAAAAGGGATGAACTTCGAATGTTATCCTTTTCCGTATTCCACAAGGAGTTAGGATTAGGCACACACAAGCAAGGTGTGGTTTTACTTCTGTTAGTGGGGCATACCTTGACATTGGGATAGGATATGCATTTGCTATTGGATGCATCTGTGGGTTGTTTCCAGTCTGTTCAAAGTGGGGAAATCGTATTAGTAAGGTAGGACTTAGTGAAGTTGTAAGCTTTAGTTAAAGCGAATCGATCATTTTCGTCCAAGTTGACAGAGTTTGTCGTTAGATGTGGGCCTTCTCCGACCCAGAATGCGAAAAGAATGAAGCTTTTGAGTTGAGAGGAGAACCTGATTATATTTTCCAGGATGATAAGCAGCCATGGGAATCGATGTGCTTGCAGGAGCTTGGTGTCCGGTTGTTCCTTGCCAGTTATGTTGGGAAAACTGAACCCCATTTGAATTCATTGTATTCCCATTTGTGGGTAAACCTTGGGATCCTACATTGGAATTTGCTGAGTAAGGCATTTGGAATGGCTGCTGCTGCTGTTGTTGTTGGAAATGCTGTTGAGGCATGGGAAGTGGAGTGATCATACTGGGCTGTTGCAAAGTTGGTACCACGAAGGTCAGACAGTTACTAATAAGCCATAACATGTAACACAATTAAGTCATCATAGACCTTTAAACCTCCAAAAGTTGGTCAAAGTTTATACCTTTTCAATTGCTTTTTTCTCGGTTACAGTAGTACTCCAAGCGTTACTGCTTGGCGGAGCATTAGAGCCGTTTAAGCTGGAACCATCCATGCAAAGCAAGTTGAAAAGCTCAGTTGCGTAGTCCACTTTAGGTGCTGGTGCTGGTGTCGGTGCTGGTACAGGTGCAGGTGCAGGTGGGGTTTGACTTGTTTCCTTCTTCGGCAGTGCTGGCTTTGTTACTGCTGGTTCAGAGTTCTTCACAGGTTGTTGTGGTTTTGGGGTTTGAGCCGCAATCTGTTCATCCAGAATTTCAGTGTCACTCAGAATATGTCTCATTTCACACATTGTCCAAGACTAGACTGTCTATCATTCACGATAGAGTACAGCGACATGTTTGTTAAAGACCATAGCATGAGGACATGCTTGGTAAGGCGACATGGCTTACTGATAACATTACACCTTCACTGGTTAAATAAAAATGTGAGAATCGCATCTTACCTGCTGCTGCTGAACTACTTTAACTGGCTCTGGAGGACTACTCTTGGGAGGAACAGCAACAGCAACAGCAACAGGCTCCAGATTGGCACTCTTGGAGACACGAACACTACTTCCATTGGTAGTAACGGGTGGAGGGGCAATCTTTCTGTCCATAGAAGCACGATCATAATCACTTCTAGTTATCTGTCTCTGCTCATTACTCCTACTAGCTCCTCCAGCTATCGAACCCTTTTCTCCATTCACATTTGATGGCAAGATTCTTGCTTTCCCATCCCTTGGAATCCATCTTTTATCCACATACCTAAAAGACCACCAGCCTAAGTTCAGACTCCAGAAGTACACTAACAGGCTCAACAGCAGCAGCATTCTAAACAAACAAACAATCAATCAAAACAACATTAATATTTGAGATTTTACTTTGCTCTGATGAAGTTCTCAATCCCAGCTCTGTCATGGTTAGGAGGCAACTCTGCTTCCCAGTAACTGTTTGATTTCTCATTGCCCATAGCTGCAGTAGCAAGAACCAGCAATGTCACATACAGAAGAAGGAAAAGGAAAAGTACACACTTTGTGTTTAAGTTTTCATTCACTTTGAGAGTTGATTCAAAACAGGAAAGAGAAAGGTGATAAGAAAAGGATGTTCTTACATTGGATAAAGGCAATTTGCTCAGGCAGCCATGTGTCTAGTGTAGCAGACCTTACCTGCACACCATACGTACAGATAACCATAATTAGCCCTCGTGATGATGATTTCTATAATCTGTCAAATTATTGTACTATATATGTATAGCGCCCACCTGTGATATGTGTACTCCAAGACTTCTATGAATTCCAGAACATTGCATACAAATGAAGATTCCAAGGTTCACACTAGCCCACCTGGGACCTCTACAGAAACCAACAAGATGGATACATAATTATACATCAAAATCACAACAATCAATAAAAAAGCAGTGAATCAGAACAGAATTTCCCATGGTGAAAGAAGCCTAATAAGATTCTCTACCGAATACTGATATAAACCCCCTCACTCACTTGCTTTTGCAGTCAGCACATTCTCTATTCTCAGGCAATTTGAGCAGCCCTTCCAATATCTGCCAAACCGATAAACAAGCAACGAATTTCAGACAAGCATAACTGAAAAAACTTAACAGAACGGAAACTCCTGAATCCTGATAAACATAGCATGTATGCTATGAAAGGGGGGAAAACAAAGAGACCTTACTTTACTGTGCTTGGCGTTAAGTTCCCTGGAAACGTTGGCTTTCTGGTTCATTATTTTTCCTTTTCCTTTTCTCTGTTCCCCAAGAACTTTCTTCCCTCTCTGACCCCGGTGAGCCCCTTTTAACGATTCTGGCTTCTGACAGAGAAGGGTTTTCTTTAGGAGATCAGAAAGGAAGGAACTTTACGCAAGAAGAAGAAGAACCCAAGAAGGAGAATCTGTGTGGGTAAAGGAATTGGAGTTTTTAGAAGGACTGAGAAAGTGGGTAATCCTCCTTTATTCTGGTTTCTGGGTTTTTGCAAAGAGTTTCTTGCTTTCCTCCTGGTAGGGGTTTTTCCGGCTAATAATTCTCTGCATTGCTTGACTGCTCTAACGAAGTTTTTTTTGTTTTTATATAATTGATTGATTATGACAATTAATTATTTTATTTGATTTTTGGATTTTGGCCCTCCCCTGTTTTTCCTGAATGGAAGACCAGCGTGTAGCCACCCACAATCGACGCGTTAGTAGTTACCCATTCGGATTTCTCTTTTGCTTCATGTGGCACATAAACAAGATTAGATTGAGATGGTGACAGGTTCTCGTTGAAAATTAGTTGTGATCAGTGAGTATTAAGTAAACTGGATTTAGATTATGAAAGGTGACTTAGTGATAGCAAATTTTGTAAAGAAGTTTTTTTACAGAATTTCTTAATTAAAATTTTAAGCAAATACTTGATTGGTCCGGTCTAGTCTCAACGAGTCTAGTTCTATTGGTTACAAAACCATATTGAGTTAATTGCTAGCGGTGTTTGTTTATGTCTCTAGTAAGTATGTACGTAATGTTTACATAGTCACATATGCTCAACATTTTTTTATTATCTCCAGATACGGCTCCTAATACCGTCATCATCAATCTCCTTCATCGTGAACTCATGATTCGAAACTTAGTTAGGTTGGATTGAGCAGTATAAGATCAATTTTCAAAACGTAGGTGACATGCAAGTCAAGTAGACTTGCTCTCTCAGCAGAGATGGGCTGCAGTAGTAACAAATTTAAGCAAACACTTACGACAAAAGACACCCACGGTGAACAATATAGTACATGTACTTATATGTTAAAAGCTTCCGCTTCAAATTCAAAGATAATTTTTTTTTGTTATTGAGTCGGAACGTTGATTGGCTGAAATTGTCATACGAACACATCCTAACATGATTTTTCATCACAAAAAGTTACCAAAACACATGTTTTTTTTTACATGGATGGAAACCTACTACAACTAACTAGAATTCATATATATGAACACATTTTCCAGTGTGTACCTAATATTATTCGACAATAATTTCTATTTGTTTGTCTGTTTCTGGGTTAGTTGGTAGTTTGGTGGTTCTTCCTATGCTTGGTTGTTGCCTAGCTCTTCTCACAGGGTGGTTTCCTGTTCATGACCTTCGTTTTCATATAATATAAGGTTCTGTTTGGTTGCCTAGAAAATATCCATTTCCAAACGAAAAAATGCAGCCAAGGTATAACCCCTGGAAAAATATTGTTATTATCGTGCATGGGTTTATTTTATTTGCTTCCATATTTATTTTCTGGGAAGACGAAAAGAGAAAGTGCCAAAATGGCTGCCAACAACCAGCCAGTTAGCAACATCATGCCATATTCCGTTTGCCGTCGGCTAGCAAAGTAACATCGATGAAGTAAAAGCTGTTTTTTTTTTTGCTTACTCGATGATGATAATGAAATACGACTACTAACACTTCTTCGCATTGTATTAGTTGGTTATATTAGATAGATTATGTATTAGTGATGAAGTCGTCACAATATTATCGTTATATTATAATAGATAAGATGATTGTATCATATATTGTACTTTTATTATATGTCGAATTGTTAATCTCGCACAAAAAAATTAGTTATCATTTGAGGATTTGTGTTAATAACTATCGGACGATAATTGAACTAATTATCTGGTCTTTTTTCTCTTTGAGATTAAGTGTTGTAAAAACTTTGTTTCCAAAATAAGGTTATCATGTATGCACCATTCATGTCTGATTTTTATTCTTTGTTCTAATCTTAGTGTTATGACTCCAAATATTCAAACATACTCAAGCTTAATTAATGAATAGGTTATATAAGACCTCTAGAGTATTGCCAATCACCAACAGGGCCACATACATCATCATTACTATATTATGGGCTAATAATTTCCAAATTAATATTTTTAACTATTATTTGGTGATGGCAATTAATTGTAGTTAGTCAAGATCAAGAATTTTAATTGTAAATTTTTTCATAAACTTTTTTATTTGAATTGTTCATTATACTATTGTAAGCTGGACCAAGAGTATGATAATTGCCAATTGACTATATTCCCATTTCAGGGTTGGGTGTACCACACAAATTATTCATTTTCAAGATATGTATTATTTTAGTTAAGTGCTTAAAACAACACCTCATCAAACTCATTATATATTGGTCCAACCATTTCAACATACTTTTGGCCTGTTTCTTGATGATATCTATATGTGCATATAAAAAATTATAAACACATCCATCCTCTCATAAAAATTTGGTAATTTAAGATAACGTATATGTATTAGCTAGGTTTCTATGTGTCAATTTGAGTCTCTTTCTTTGTGACTTCACTCTCCATTTTCTTCTTATGCTATCCAATGAAATGGTTATAGAAGTTAATTGACACCACAAAATCACACACTTCTTTGATTTTCCTTTTCCTTTTTTAATATTTAAATTACGAGAATAATAATGGTCCAAGTCTCCAAATGTGTGTTTACTTGATGGATTATCAGAGAAAGTTATGTCTTCAGGTTGAGTTTGACACAAGAATTCGCGAGATTTGGGACATCTGGTCACTGTATTTAGGCGTGATATTCGAGAAATTAGTAGTCGCTTGGGCAATCAGATAGACATTGACTTCCGATAATGGTATTTACGATATTTTGTAAGATCAAGGAAAGTAACATGAAGCAAACACCACAGTGATGCCCACACATGTTCATTGACATGTTCATCAATGATATGGTGATGTACCGTTTGATATGGAATGAATAGAGAGTTCCGGAGAGACTAGGACCACGTGATTAACTGGTTGTAGGATGAGTAACATTTACAAGGTAAACTTGATCATCTCGTTCTCATACTACACGTGAATATCTTATCAGTTCCTTTTTATTTCATCTTTTTATACACCTCAAATTTTTTCGAATCTAATATTGAATTACCTTTCTAACAACTTTCTTATATGTATTTATTTATATGAGTAATCATTCATAACCCAACAAATTCTCAATCAACCCAAAATCAATGGGTTTTAAAGAAGTTGTCTGGAACTCCTTAGAGGCATCCCAATGGCCACATTCATTAATGAAGCAACCAAATCATTATCCCTTTGACAAATTGCACACAAACTGGCCATTAAGCTGTAAATTACCTTTTTTTCCCCTCACAAGATCCTAAACACAAATACACAAAACTCCTTTCTGGGTGGCCCCTTCGAATCAAATTCCCTACTTCTCTTTCAACATTTCCACCCCTCTTTTGGATTCCTTATCGACAGTGACAAGTTGCTGACGGCCTCTGTTTTGTTCTATCTGTCCTGTCTTCTACACCAACCTAAGGAAACTAATCCCAAGCTTTGGTGACTGGTCTGGTTTTTTTTGGGGTCAACATTAGCTTCAGCTAACCCTGGAATGGTATGCTTTGGTTTGAAAACCATTGAAGTTTCTTGTTTTTTTTTTTTTTTTGAAAGATGAAGTTTCTTGTTCTTGGCTTTGATTTAGGCCACCAATAAGGAAAGCTCTTTCATTGCATTATATTGAGACTATGAAAGGGTTGACTTTTCATGCCCACATTGTAGATTTGTAGTCCTTCCATGGTGGTGATTCACTATGAGGCAGGCTTAAAGACAACAATACATTCCACTTGGGAAAAAGGACTCAAATGCCTATAAGTTTTTAGTTTTGTGTCTATTTTTATCAACATTCTCTTTGGGATATTGCTTAAGTAATCATACTTTTCCCATTGGTTCGAATTGGATTTTGAGATTCGGATTAGTTTGAAAGAAAGTTTACTTCTTGATCTACATGTTTAAAGTTGATATTTTCAGTCTTATTGAGAATGCCAAACTTACTTTGGTAGCAAAGAATTAGAGGGGTCATTATTGACTTTCATTTCGGGATTACACTCCATACATACATTTGAGAACGATTTAACTTTTCTTATATTTTACTAGAATATCAATAATCGGTAATAAGATTACTACTCTCAACATAGGTGATCAGACGAAAAGATAATTAATTTGACTTGAAAGTAAATGATGTTCCCATAGTCCGATAAAAAAAAAGATTATGCTCCCATAGTTGAGATTACTTTAGTGTGGTACTGAATAGAATTGGATGAATTTTGGTTTAGCCATCTTGTTTCAGGTTTTGGCCTCGACTCAATCCGTTCACGACTATTGAGCAATGAATATGCACACAAAGAAGAAAACCCACTCAAGAAGGAGAAATCAGGATTTCTGATGATTACTGGTTGCCAGATATCAAAATCAGCCGAAACATAAAGCCACTGCTAAACAATGTGTTAACCAGCACACAGCAGCAATAAGAACACCATGCTATGCAAACCCCCAGTCACCATCTCGAAGATTCGGATATAAGTTTTGAAATAGGTTCCATTGACAAACTAGATTCGCAGATCACATAGAACACTCAAAAGACCAGACCAAACCACATTTGTAAGACAAAGAGAGGTAGATAGAGAGACACTGCAACATCTTTGTACTTACGAAATGAATGCATACGTTCGTTCTGAATGTGCTTCCAATGATCAGGGACAAGATGGCGGTAGAGGTCATGAGGATCTTCGAAGCATACATTGCATTTATTGATGTGTAGTGCAGTAATGGCCTGATATCGTAAAATTCATTCATTCTTCTTATTCATCTTCAACTTGGCTTGTACGTCTCCACTATAGGGGGTAACAGGGTAGGCATACTGCTGGAGAAGTGCGAATACAACCATTTCCAAACAGACAAGGATGTTCTGGTAAGCTTCTTCCAAATGCTCTACGTCCAACCAGTAATGATGGGATTTGATGATCCCCATGGCAACGAGCACCTCGAGCACAATACTCTGCAGATATTCGAAGAGCAGGGTTTGTGAATAAATGAGAGGAAATTGAGTAGGGAAATAGAGCGGGGTGTAAGGGAAGCATAATCGAGTTCTATGAAGTTGAAGCCCATGTGCAGTATTAGGGACCATTTTGGAATCGGGAAGGGAGTGAGATATGTACCTGCCAGAAGCAAAAGAAGACGATACCCTTGATGCACATGAACTTTGCAAGTGGACTATGAGGTGCCAACTCCTTTGCGAAGACATGGTAGAAGAGTACCAGGGAGTACAGTGCCAGAGATACAGAGACGTTAAGGATTATGGTGAACGTCCAACTCAACCATGAAGGGTATATCTGGAGAGCTCGCAGTGTTATCATCAGGATGGAACATACAGGGCGGATGATGACGAATTGCCAGGTCCAGTGCTTGATGAGCTTCAGATTTCGGTGGTCAAGGCGCACAGTCTTAGGCTGCATCATATACACAATCAAAAAGGCCATGAGAATGAAGGGACAAATGGCGATGGTAAAGCACACCTTGTAGATACAATCAGAAGCCAGATATAATACATTCCACAACTGGTTTATATTTCATTGAAGCAGTAGGCAGAAGGAGATGGCTTATCACACCTGGAAAAGTGTCATCGGGAAAGAATGGTGAATCTCTCTCCCTTTGATTCCATCTGGGACAATATTTTTGCTCATAGATATGTTGAGGTAACTATACATCAAAGCCAAGAACTTGGCGATCACCTGAATGCAAAAAGTTGGAAAAAGAAAGCTGTTTCACAACACAAACAGAGAACAACAAGATAGAAACCCCATATATACCCAGCAGTATCAGTAACTCACCAAAGCTTCATAACACTCCTTGATCGATTCTAAAAACATGAAGAAAGCTTCACTTCCGCGTATATCCAACAAACCCACGAACGAAACAATAGCGTATATAGGAGCCATGAGGAGGATAATGATTATGGCCTTCTGCTCTTTAGGGTTCTTCCAGTAGAAGAGATGCTGAGATACGAGCTGCACCGTGAAGTGCATCGTGAGCATCACACTCAATCCTGACCCCATCACGGTCAGCTGGCCGCGACTAAAATTCGAGATATCCATTGTAGTAGCAGCAGTTAATCAACAAGCAGACCTGCCAAAATGGACAATGAGTCAGTTCCCAGTACATGGGTTTACAACTCACCAAACACTTCCAGAGTCATCAATTCCACTGAAAGAAAAGTTAAGTGTCACCTTCATGATAAGACTACTGGTATTCAAGCAACATCCTATACACAGTTCCCATAATCACTCCACCGGCGAAATAGCACCAAGAAAACCCTAACAGATCCAATTTAAGTCCTATTCCTATTCCTGAACTCGACGGCAAAATCCAGAAATAGGGGATAAGCGTAATATATCCCACTGACTTGGAACTAGCTCCAGAAATTGTTCGACTACTGCTACTGGAAACTTAACACACTAAATCCCTGATTTCATCTCAGGTGGAACAGCGAATTCCAGCTAGAACAAATTAGGGATGGAAAAGCCAGGGATGACACGATCAACAATCAACGATGATGCGCGAGAGACGGAAAACCTTACCGGTTAACGAACGTTGGCGGCCAATCCAGCGCGCAGAGAAACTGGGATGAAAATGTTTTCTCCTCCCGCGAGCGGAAGATTGGTAATGGAACTCTTCTTCCTCTCCTTCTTCCTTCAGTAGAGTAAGATGAATGGACTTTCGTTTCTTTCTGCTATTTACGTCTACTGTCGGGATCTGAATTCTCGAAGAGCTGCGGGGAAAACGAAAGCGTGAATAAAATAAGTTGAAAAAACCGGGCACTACTGTGGACGTATGACTGGTTGACACGTGTTGGAAAAAAGACTCTCCCTCAAAATGGGAGTAATATATAATGTCCAAATACAATTGTATTTTTCCATTAAAACTATAATCAATATCAACAATAAATTGATCTATTACTTGAGTTGGTAGAAAAATATTCAAATTAAATAAGCATTATGTAAAAGAAAATTTACGATAATCTAGCTCAAAAAATCTTCGAATTTGATTATTTATAAATTGTATAGTTCATGAACTCTTGAATAACACTACACTGTTATAGTGATATCTATAGACAAAGTCGGAGCTCATATATTCTAATATTTGTGAAGTAGATGTAGTTTGAGTGTGTGATTGGTAAGTGGACATTACAAGGATTATATCGTCTGTAGTAGAACTATTGGTGTGAAATACATTTCTCATATTGATTTTTTAAAATGTATTTCCTATATGAATTCAACAATATGGTCCTAGTCCTACCAGATAATCCACATTAATGACCATGCTGCCTCATCTGTTTCTTAGCAGGTAAGGTTTCGGATATATGCAGTTATTGCAAATTAGTACGATTCCCTTCGTGTCCGTTTAGTATATTATGAAAGAAAACAAAAAACCTGCAACAGTGTGAATTAACAATGTCGACAATGGGATGGATGGTGATGGTTTCTTTAAGGTTCACTCATGTTTATCAAGATTTCAAGAGTGTTAAACCTGTTGACACGGGACATCTTGTGGTGGAGATACTGAATTGCCAAATAATTTGCTTAGAAGATGGAAATGTTCCACACAAAGTCCGACTACAACGACAGAAGTAGAACATAAATAGGAACTTTCCAGTTTATTATAGGTGATAATGGCATCAAAATGACAAGTATCTCGGTATACAGTACTAGTACATTCTATAGCCGGAGGCGCAAAGAAAGGATACAAGGAAGCTAAGCAAGTCGATAAACAAGCAGAGCAGCAGAACAATAAATATGGCAAGAAGCAGCAAATTGAAAGAGATAACAGAAATGAAACATATAGCTTTTTTCTTGTATGTTTAAATGAGTCGAAAACTTGACGAAGTTCATTTTGCAGCAGGGTTGAGCTCTTCCCAGGCCTCGATCCAGGTCACCATTTCATCAGAAAGTTTCTGGAAGTATGGATCGATTGGGCCAAGTTTCTCCTTCACAAGCAAGGAGAGGTCCCGGTAGCACTGTTGAACGGTCTTGGATTCTTTCGGAAGTGCAGCAGATTGGAAGAATGGAATGATCTCTTCCTGCCAGTATATCCCCTTGTATTCCTTCTTCAGATTCACAAATGGGTTGCTTGCCTTGCTGTGCCATATGTATGGCAAGCCCGTCTTTACTCCCAGACCCAGATGGTCAGCAATCACCTGGAATCAATCCCATCCATGGATTTTAAACAAGATCAAAAGCTGCAGAGCAAAAGGCGCAAATATAGACTTATTGAAGATGGCGGAAAACACCCACCTTGGCACACCAGCCTGCCCACATATCATCGTATCGACCAATGGGTTGACCATCACCCATGAGCCCAAAATACAAAGCAGGGCCGATCAGCTCTCGGTCAAATGCAAGGTTCATTCCACACATTGGGAAGAGGGTGCCTTTCGGGATCGTCATCACAGCATCCACATACCTGGTTGAGCTAGAGTTAATCCACGTTAAGCATAACTATCCATCCATATATTTAGCTCTAGATCCAGTTTTTTAGCTTTCACCACATTGTTCATGTAAAAAAGGTCCAGTTTTGTTGCTTGGGTGCAGGAAACACAGGACAATAGATAGTCAGTAAGCAGAAATGTCTCGTATTGTTCATTTTTGGACCAGAAAAAAACAGTCATTTGGAACCCAAAACAACATTGACAAACCTAGCAGAGTCACTGGACTAAAAGGCAAGATCTTTCAGGCTCCAACTTGAAGACTACTTACTACCATTTCTGTTAATCGTTCAAGCAAACCAAACAGAACAAAACCCATATATCTTCGTTCCAATGAACACATAGACCACAGTGAAGAGAGGGCAAAATGCGAAGGGAGGAAGAAGTAAACCTGGAGTTGCGCTCAAGAGGCTTGACAAGCTGGGTAGGAGCATCATAGTCAGGGATGTTGAGCCAGAGGCCATGAGAGATGGCAGTGGGGACTCCTTCCCTCAAGCTGAAAGGGTAACCCCTCACAAAGTCAGCACCTTCCCTGTAAGGATCGTAAAGGGTATTGAAGAAATGGGGGGTTGATGGCGTCAACAGATTCTTGATGTGCTGCGCCAAAGCATTTATCTCTTCCCCACTCGGATCCTTCGCCACCTTCACTCACACAAAATCCAGCATTCCAATCCAAAAAGGTCAGAATTTCAGAACAGCACCCCATAAATAGCAAAACGACGACGTTCTATCGAAAGAACCCACGAGCCACGTCATTGTTCTCTCCCGATTTCCCGCAAAAAAAATCAAAAGGGGGAAAATGGAGTGGAGGGAAAACGTACGAAGCAGTCATCGTCAATGGTGAAGATGTACTTCTTCTTGGAGACCAGGAAGCCGAAGCAGCGGCAGGCGGAATCCTTGAAGGAGATGCAGCTGGCCTTGGGGCCGAGGATCTTGTTGATGTCGTTGCGGTTGTAGAGCTCGTAGTCGAATCCCTCTGGGACTCTGATGGTCTTTGAAGGATCGCCGTCCTGGACAATGATGAGGTGGTACGGCTGCAGGAACGGCCTCCACATCTCGAGGAAGTCCAGGTTCCTGATCGTGGGGATGACGATGTCCAGCTCGTCTTTCAGCAGCGGGGCTACGTGGCTGGGCGAAGGCGGCGCCATTGCAGGGGCAGGAAACCTGTTCGACAAAATGCCTCTGTGTGGTAGTAGCGGAGAAAGATTGCCGGATTGGGTTGTTGAAGGCGACGATGCTGGGAGGAGTTATATAGAGGAAGAAAGGAGCTAGCTAGCGTGGAAATTGCGGGTTTCTGCGAGCAATTTCAGATCTCCCGCAAAGGGGATCTTGAGTAAGAAGGGGGAATTCATCAATCCGAGGTATGCTTTCGGCTTTCTACGTAACTGGTGGAGAACTTGGCTAGTGGAAAATCGGCATTGGTAGAATGGAGCATGTGAAGAAACAACGTGGGAAGCGGGGGAGCTGCAGCCTCGAGGAGGAGGTGCGTTTGTTACCACTGCTAATGAGTGATGAATACCCATAGTCAGTTACAGAACAAGGCAAGGAGAAACGCTAGAAACTCGAAACGCTGTCATAAAACTGAAACGCCGTAAATTTTCGAGAAAGAGAAGTTGACGATATACACTAGACACGGGATGGTCCTAAACCTTCACCGCGGAACAAGCAAAAAGCTCTGGCAAAAATAGCGTCAACTTCTTTTTCTCGAAAATTTATTGTGTGGTCGGTGACTTGGTGTTACTTTCCTTTTGGTTTCTCTCGGTTCTGTTTGTTGGGCTGACCCATTGAGTATTCATGGGCCTGTAGCTGAAACCCGAGTGTAAATCTCATCACCCATTGAGCCAATACTAAACAGGCTGGGCCCCAAATTGCAGGGCCTGGATAAACAAAAATAGGCCCAATTTCCATATCCCGTTGATAGAAACAGAATAAAGAGAGTTAAATACCGCTGTTTTTCCTTTTCCTTCTCTAACTGTTCCCCTCTCTCTCTTCAGTGTTCTTCGCGCTTCGTTCTCTGGTCCACCGTCTCCCTGCATGAGTCTCTCTCCGTCCGGGCTCCTTCGCTATGCTCGACGGCGAAAGTCGACAATTCCGGAAGTTGACGAGTCCAAAGTCTTGAGGCCAAGTCCACTACAAGCTGCGGCGGCGGCCGTCGGGGTTTCTGATTCAGGTAAGCTCAGTCCCAATTCTTCTTCTTCCCTCTCTCTCTACCATCTCTTGTTCTCCAGTTGGAAAATTTCCATGGGGCCGAGAGGTTTGAAGTTTGTGCTAGAAGAGAGAGAATGAGAGAGAAATCCTTCAGAGTAGTTCAATTCTCTTCCAATGTGCGACAATGCCGATTTTGCTTGATTTTTCGTTTTTTCCCCTTCTTCCATTAGAATTGCATATGGTAGATAATTGTTTGGACAGCGGTTTCAGTTCTGAATTCTTGAATCAGTAGTGATTTTTTAGTTTTATTTTCTATCCATTGGCATTCGAATTTTGGTGGATTTATTCTGTTTTGCGAAGTTTCAGGCTGTGTACACTCTGAACCCATGGAGGAAACAGAAGAGAACCTTCAGGAGAGTAGTGATACTAATCCCACGGATCATAGTGCTGGTAATCTTGGGGTGGTTGTGAGAGAGTCGGAAGCAGAATGCCTGGTTGATTCGACTTTTGGGAGAGAGATGATTTCAGAGAGTGATAAGCTAGTTGATTCAGATGGATTGCCTGTGACCGAGGACATGGCGGGAGCTTCCAAGTCTGTGGTCGATGCTGTTGAGACTGGAAACCCACAAGATGAACAACCACAAATGGATTTGGATTTGAGAGGATTGGTGAGCTGTGAAAGGAAGGCTCCCTTTGATCTGAGCAATGACTTGCAGATGGATCCCGGATGTGGAGATGGTTACCTTGAGAATATAGGGAAGAAAGTTGAGGTTTTGGAATCTCAATGCCATGTTGTTTCAAACTTGGTGGTGACAGAGAGTGGAAACCTTAGTGTTGGTGGAGCTTCCGGTGATTCACAGAGATCATCCGTGGAGTCTCTGTGCCATGAGTCTCATGTTACTCAGGTTGAGTTGAGAACTGCTAATGCAAGCAGCCAGCCACACGATGAACGGCTCATGGATGTAGATTCTAAAGGAGCAGAGAGTAGCCCTCACTGTGAAAGGAATGCTCCTTTTGATCAGAATGATTCCCTGCAGAAGGGTGCAGAAATTGGAAGTGAGAATTCAGCGCCTAAAGTTGAGGTTTTGAATCCTGAATCTGAATGCAATGATGTTTCAACCCCAGTGGTCACTGAGGGCGTTGTGGAGAGAAAGCTAAGTGATGGAGCTTCTGGTGATTCACAAAGATCATCTATGGAATCTCCTTTCCTAGAATCTCACGTTACTCAGCCCGAGGCAAGCGCTTCACCATCTGAGGGCCTTCATTCTGACAACATTGGCACTGCAAGCGTCGTCGAGCCACATGATGAACGACCTATGGAAGTAGTTCAGGAAGGAGCAGGAAGTAGCCATCTCTGTGAAAGGAATGCTCCATTGAATCTGAATGATACTGTGAAGAAGGGTGATGAATGTGTAGATGGTCAAAATGAGAATTTAAGGGTGGGAGCTGAGGTTTCGAAACCTGAATCCCATGTTGTTCCAACTATAGTCGCGGCAGAGAGGGTTCCCGAGAGTAGAAGTAATAGAACTTCTGGTGATTCACGGAGATCATCTTCGGAATCTGCTTGCCCCGAGTCCCTAGTTACTAAGCCTGAGGTGAGAGCTTCACAGTCTGACGGCCTTCATTCTGACAACATTGGCATAGCTAGCACCGGCCAGCCATATGATGAACGACCTATGGATCTGGATTCACGAGGAGCCGAGAGCAGCCCTCACTTTGAAAGGAATTTTTTGGTTGGTCTGAATAATTCCTTTCAGAAGGGTGATGAACGTGGAGATGGTTACAGTAAGAACGTAGGGGCTGAAATTGAGGTTTCGAAACCGAAATGCCATGTGGTTTCAACCATGGTGGTGGCAGACAGGGTTCTGCAGAGCAGACAGCTAACTGACGGTGGAGCTTCTGGCGATTCACAGAGATCCTCTGCGAAATCTCCTCGCCATGAGTCTCTTGTACCTCAGCCTGAGGTGAGAGCTTCAAATTCTGAGGGTCTTTATTCTGCCACCATCGGCACTGCTAGCACTGGTCAGCCACATGGCGAACCACTTATGGATGTAGACTCGAGTGGAGCTGAGGATAGCCCTCAATGTGGAAGGAATGTTCCTTTGGATCTGAATGATTCCATAAAGAAGGATGATGATTGTGGAAGTGGTCACAATGAGAATTTAGGGGCACAAGTTGAGGTTTTGGAACCTGAATGCCATAATGTTTCTATCATGGTGGTGGAACAGAGGGTTCCAGAGAGTAGAAAGCTAAGTGGTGGAGCTTCTAATTCCCAGAGATCATCTGATGGATCTCTTTGCCATGAGTCTCATGGAACTCTGCCTTGGGCAAGAGCTTCAAAGTTCGAGGGCCTTCATTCTGATACCATTGCCACTGCTATCAGCAGCCAGCCACATGAACAAGGACCTATGGTTCTGGATATGGGAAGAGCAGAGGATGACCATCCCTGCAAAAGGAATGCTCCAGTGGATATGAGTGAGGCCTTGCAGAAGGACGATGAGTGTGGTGATGGGTACAATGAGAATTTAAGAGCGCACATTGGGGTTATGGAACCAGAATGCTGTGATATTTCAACCAAAGCGGTGGCAGAAGGGGTTCAAGAGAGTATAAAGCTAAGCTATGGATTTTCCGGTGATTCACAAAGAGCATCCATGGATTCTCCTTGCCACGAGTCTCATTTCACTCAGCCTGAGGCGAGAGCTTTACATTCTGAGGTTCAGCCACAAGATTGGCCTATACGTGCAGATTCTGAAGCGGTACGGAGTAGCCCTCACTGCATCCAAAAGTTTCCAATGGATGCAAATAATTCTCCAAAGAAAGAGGACCAATCTAGAGATGATTACTATGACAATTTAGGTGCTCCAATCCATGTTTCGGGTGCTGGAAAAGAAATATCTTTACCGAGGGTCCCTCAGCACTTCATAGGGATGAAAGATGGTGATCCATGTCGTCTCCCAATCGGTAACCATTTGGAGGAGGCTATTGATGATTTACCACCAGGGGTACAGAGGGTAACAAAACATTATTTCTCTTTTTTGTTACTGCTGTGTAGCTTTTGTCCACGCTTTGACTTTTAGTCCTTGATTTTAGGGTCCCCGAGACTATCTAAGGGGAGTTTGGGATTACGCAAGGAAGGCAGCTCACCAGGCCAGGGTTAACTCACTGGAGGCTTCCTTGTCTCAAAAACGGGTTCGTGAATTGGAGTCTCAAGTGCAGTCTCTGAATCAACTTATGGAGGATTGGAAGCATAAGGCCCTAGATTTCATGGAGCGTAGTCGTTGCTTTGGGAGTTCCCTTGCTCCTATTCACGTTTTGGTAATATACTAGGTCCATTTGTTTTTGCAAGTCTATGTTCTTGGTTTTGAATCTAATCTTTGTGGCCTTAAAAATTCTCCTATAATTCAGCCAGTCACTGGGACGGGACTTCCTGATGCAGAGCCATTTCACCGTCTTCCTTTGGCTGCTACTTCCACTGTAAGAATTTGCTTTATTATTTCTATGGTAAAGAAAATGGTTTTATGTTTTGCTCATTTTCAAACACTTCTGTTGAAAACCATTTTTATGCTGTGTCTTCAGGGAGCTGTATTCACTCCCAAGGAAAATCCACTCGTTGAGGGCATACGAACGACTCCCCCATCTGGGCCTGGCGTATCGATGGGGTTCACACCCACCGGACGATTAATAGCCTGGGCTCCCGAGCGTTGCTCCTCTAGTGCTTCACCAACCGCGATGAACAATGACACCTACCCTTCATCTATTCAACATCTTAGCATTAGTACTGACGCCATCAAGACTTGCACTTTGCCTCCTACTGGTGGTGTCTTGGGTTCCAGCGCCAACTGTGTTCAGAAGCCACGCCATGTACGAAGGGTGAGGTTCGAAGGACTAGACGACGACAACGACGACGGTGATGGAAATGTGAGGCCTTTCCATGTGCCTAAGAAGAGGAGGACACATGACTACTCGTCTCGAAAAGAAGAAGCACCAACCTTGCATAAGACCTCTGACGGTTAGTACAATATACATGTATAGACTATAGTAAGTTATAGAGTACATAGGGGCTGTCTCTATATGGTCGAGAGGCATTATTTAGCTACCCTTTGCTTAGGCGCATTGCTTCAAAGAAGATAAATGAGAGAATCTGCTGTTTCCCTCATCTTGGCTTTTGTTTCCTTTTTTTTGGTTGGCTAGGGATGGTTGTTGCATTGGCTTCTGATTATTTATCGTTATGGTTCCTTCCTGACTCAAATTTCCTCGCTATCTTTTGTTAGAATAACACTACTTCGGTATCTGCTGTGTTGTGTGCTTCGGGTTACCTGATAACATATCGAGCTACTTCGATCATGAATAGCACAAAATACTTTCATTTCCTTGTATAAAGCGTACATCCCAGCTTCATGATCCAGGAATGTGATCCAGCATATATATATATATGCTGTGGTGAACCATTGCTACCAGTTTCTTGTTTCTGATGTCTTCTGAAATATTGGTCTGAACTCCTAGTTGAAGCAGGAAATCAAATGTATGGACTACCTAGTGCAGTTTCTTATGAGCTTTTCTGCGGTTTTAGATAAAGGTGTCTTTGAATGGGAGTTTGTGTTGAGGGATTTTTATAGCACAATCTCTCGATTCTGCATATTCAAGTTCACTGCTACGTTGCTGGTCTTTTGGTTGTCTCCCTCTCGTTGCAGTGCTTGAACTCGACCTGCCATATAAGGGAATGTAGTTAGGGATTTATGAGGGATTTTAAAACAATCACTCATTATGCAGGATTTTAAAACAATCTTGCATTTGGATAGAATGAAGAATTTTACAATTAGGGGGCGTTTGGATGCAGAATTTTAATACGAAGGATTGTTAGAGAATTGGGTTAAAATTTCTCGTTTAAAAATCCAGAAAATTTAAACATTGGATTTGTACCAAATAACTCGTTTGGAATTGGATATGGGTTTTTAATAAAAAAAGCCAAATTTCTATTTTGCCTTGTTTTGTTCATCGTGTTCTTCATTGTTCCAACATATGAACCAAGATTTATTCTACTTGTGTCCCCGTTGCAAACTTCCCCAATGAGAGTCAGAGGATGCAAACAAGTACAAGTCATCTGCTTCCTCTTCCTTCTTCTTTTTGCGGCCACTACCTGTCCAAGATTTCCACCTCCCAATTGTGAGAGATTGTTTTATAGAAATTTTATAATCTCTCAAATGCAGGTTTTTGAAATAGCTGATGACCATCAGCTATTTCACAATCCCTCATTATTTTTCTTTCTTTTCCATAATTATCCCTTCCCTTAATCCAACTATTTCCTTCTCGTTCTTGCCAGTTCTTCCGTTCCTTCCAAACCGTCGTCGACCTTCCATTCCGTTGTTCCTCCCCAAACCCTCCGCCTATTTCAACTCCCGAAACCTCCTCATATGGGCGAAGGGCTGGTTGAATTTTTGGTCGTCGGTTTGTGATTTCTGGAAATCGAGCAGATCTCGTCGTCGGCTAATGGATTTTGGCGCGAGCATGCTTGCAGCGGCGGCGGCGACTGCTTTCATCTCTTCTTCACTGATCCACCGCTATGTAATCTTTTAATTCCCTATTAGCTATTCCATCAATCAAAGAAGCTGGTGGTGCTATCGATTATGGTGGTGGTGACGGGTTAGGAGGGGACGAAGGAAAGGTCGGATGGATGGGAGGGAGAGAGAGAGAGAAAAGGGCACGAACTGGGATGAATCAATTCTGGAGTTCTGGGTTCTTATTTCGTCGATTTGGTTTGTAAGAATATGGATTCATGTTCCTCGATTTGGAATCTGGGATCTGCGAACCAGGAGAAGAATCAAACCGCTGACCACACTATTCCTCACAAACCTCCAGTTCCGATCAATCAGTGGCGGGGGCTTCGGTTTCGGGTAGTCCGGCGTAGTCGACACGCTTCAAATTCGCTACCCGGACGTCGATTGCTCCGTTTAGACCTCTCCCACTGTTCTCTTTCCCGGCGTGATTCTTCCCTAGCTCGATTTTTGGGTTTCCCATTATCTTCCCAGCTCGATTTCCTCTCCCATTAATGCTCTTTCCCGCTCCATTTCCCCGGCGTGGTTTTTCCCAAATCTTGTTCTATTCCGCCGATGTCAGCTCAATTCGTGTGTTTTGGTAGCCAATTTATGGGTTTATGTGTTTAGGGGAAGGATTACCCTAAATTTTGAATCCTTATTTGGCGGTTCTAGGTTCTACGATTTGGGGAAGAAGAAGGCAGAAAGTAAGTTTTGGGTTAACAAATAAGAAGAGGAAGGTAGAAGACGAGGATAAGGTTGTAATTTGGCTTTTCTTATTAAAATCCCATGTTCACATCCAAACAAGTTATTTGATTAAAAGTTTTTGCCCCTCGTGCATTCTTCCTCTCCGATTCCCAATTCACTACTATCTTTTATCCTGCAAATTGCTCCAAATGAAAATTGTTGTTATCCCAATGTCACTCTTATCATCTTCCGATAATTATTTTAGAACGCGCATGTTTCATTCAAAACCATAATCAACATTCAACACCCTATGACAAGGCAACATGCATGATATTGTCTCAATGATGAAGGAAACCGCCCTTGACGTTTGACACTCTGCTCATGTACTAACGAGCTGAGAGATGAGTTTTAGTTATAACTTGTTCATATCAGAAGGCTGATTAGTCAATTTGATTTGGTGGCTTGTTGATGTCAACTTATGAGTTGGTTTCTTTGAAGCTCATGAGAGAGCTCATGGTTGGCTACCGAGCTAGGTCGATTAATGACTTATTGATAAAATCGATATATGACATATGGGTTAATTTGTTGATAATTCATATGTTTATTATATTATATATCTTGCCACATATGTTAATTTGTTGATAATTCATATGTTTTAATACTGTCGAGCATGTGAGTAAATATGTCACATTTATAATTTAAAAGATAATTTATATATACTGTATATTGGTTATATACTAGTTATTATTAAATAATTAAATACAGACTAAAAAAATACTATATATGAGTTTGAGTCAAGCTCGCGAGCTGATGAGAAGCAACAAGCTCGAGTAGAACTCGTGAACTCATTAATGATTATAACTCAAGTTGGGTTAGAGTCAAACACAAGTTAAGGTATTACGGGCCGTTTGCTTCGTGGATTTTATAAATGAAGATTTTACTCAAACTTGAATTTTGTAAAACCATGGATATATGAGGGTTTTGAGTTTATTATGGACTTGAAAAATAACATTGCTTGTTTCATAGATTTCATGATGGATTTGGTTAATTAGATTTGTATAAATAAAATGAAATTGACCTATATTGCCTTCATTAGTATGAGAATAGGAATGCCAAATTGGTCATAAATGCTGGACTTGAAAATCCATGATCAAATTTCACATAAAGTGGTGGAACTTTCAAGTTCGTGGATCCCATGGATTTGGACTTTTAAAATTCGCGGGACCAACATATTTGTTGCTTCTAAATATATCAAACAAACAATAGAATTTCGAAATCTATGACGGATCCAAATCCATCAAGCAAGCAACCACCCAGCTACCCAAATTTGATTAAACTTGACTCAAGTCATTTAGAGTCCTACGTAGGGGTGGGCATAGGGGTGTTAGTCGGTGCGGTTTCGGTTTAACCGCACCGAAATATCGGTTAACCGCAACCAAAATTGTTCCAAGATCACTAACCGAAACCGAAACCGACAGAGACTTCGGTTAACCGAAAACCGCAAACATCGGTTTCGGTTTTCCCTTGCGGTTAACCGAAACCGCAGTTTCTGGTTCACTTTCTCAGTTTTTGTTCAGAAACCGACCACCCAAAACCGAATTTCAACCACCTTTTTAAATGATTCACCCTCAATTTTGAGTGGCCTGCTTTTGTTTCAGCCTCTATAATCACACACCATAAAGTCATCTAAATCAATTGAACATAAAGCCTAAAGCAACCACACAATTCAACCACAACTCCACAACATAAAAGTCTACATGCCCACAATTCAACCACAAGTCACAATCACAACAAGACACAAATAACAAGTTCATTATCTCCAAATCATCAACCTAAATGATCTGAGGATCTCGCTCCAATTCATCTAGCCCATAGTCATCATTTACTCCAAGATCTTCATCTAGCCCATAGTCATCAACATAAGGTTCACTCTATCGAGTGCAAAGGGGATTTAGAGAGGGGTGACTTTCGAGTTCTAACTCTTAAAAACATTTGAGACTTTTGATGGAGGGTTGTTTGCAATAGGTGAGAATTGGGATGTTTGGAATTCCAACTTTGATTGGTTTTGAATCTTACAACTTTTTCCCTTAGCCAAAGTAAAAAACCATGTAGTCACACTAGCAGGCGGTTATCGGTTTTCTTATCGGTTAACCGCTAACCGATTAATCGGTTAGCGGTTAACCAATAACCAAAATACTACTAACCGAAACCGAAATTAATAAGGAAGTAACGGTTATCGGTTAACCACTAACCGACTTTATCGGTTCGGTTATCGGTTAAAACCGATAACCGACTAACCGTTTATCACCCCTAGGTGGGCATACGGTTCGGTAAAACCAAACTGAACCAAAATCGAACGGAAACCGAATTAATGTTATTCGGTTCCGAATTCGGTAGGAAAATGACATATTTTGCAAACTAGGATCCTTTTGACCGAACCGAATTTTCGAATTCCGAACCGAATAACCGAATTACTATAATTGCAAGCTCCAAATGATGAATTTTTATGTTTGTACTTATTATGAGACTTAAATATGTGAATCATGTTAGTGTGTTATGACTTATTATGTGTTGAAATGTTTGATTTTATCATTGATAATGCATATAATTGCATATTTATTGTTTACATTAGGGGTGAAAAATAATTTAAAAGAGATAAGATACAAGCTAACATCACAAGTTCGGTTTTGTATGAAAAACCTAACCGAACCAAACTATAATTTGATTTGAACTGAACGAACCGAATTATAATTCGATTAGAATTCGTTTTGAAATTAATGAAATTCGGGGCCCGATATGCATTATTTCAGTTCGGTTCATTCGGTTTGAACCAAATCGACCAAATACCCACCTCTAGTTCTACGGGCTTGCAAATCACAGAGTGAGAAAGTAATATTGGAAATGTGAATGTGGTCGATAATTAATCCATCGTAAAAATGTATTAAAAAACCACTGTACAATGCCACTCCAACCCAGAGGTCAGAACTAGTTGGTTCTTTCGAAATGTGTTGACGCTTTTTGGACACGAAGCGTGGGTTAGATGGGCCGGATCGTTTTTCAGTGACATATACTATCACACATACTAAATATTGTATTTTACAATATATCAAATTTGACAATACATATATATACATACCTTTATAACAATACATATATTTAACTATTGCAATTTGCAACTTCCAAACCACCCAAAAATGTTCCTCTCGCTCCTCTTCTCTTACTCTCTATCACTTCGCCGAATCGCGTCAGCCAAAATAATTAATTTTAATCTTTTTTCAGGCTGTCTCCTCCTGCGAAGAAAAAGAACGAAATCCGTTTTCCTTTTTTTCTTTCCATTACTTTTTCAGGAGCTGTCTTCTCCAGGTTTCTCTTCTCTCCAAGCTTCGCACCGATCCCTAAAACCCGTCACCTCTGCTTCCCTCAAACCTTCCCAGCCAGTGGCGCCATTACTGCAATCACACAGCTTCTGATTCTCCTGTTCATAATTTCTGCTTCGGGTGGATGATGAATTCTAACCCGCCCGCGTTGCTCGACGCGCCGACGCCGACTCTCGAGGTCTGATTCTCTCTCTCTTTGAGGGGACCAATCATGTGGTTTTCCTTCTGGAGATCCAGAGATCGATTCTCTTTGGACGAGCTCAGGTCTCCTTCCCTCTCTTTTTCTCCACTCGCTCTTTGTACATTCCTTCGGTGGCGATTTTGGTGTGTAGCGAACCGTTCTTTGCTGCTGCTGCTAGTCGGTTTTACTAATTTGATGGAGAGGGGTTTTTGGTTTAGTGTTGGTTGGAGAGGGTTTTTGAGTTCTAGTCATTGATTGCCTGGCAGTAGAAGTCCTCACTCGACTTAAACAGTGGCTAATGGCGTCCGATGTGTTCTTTCTAGTTTAGGAGTTGGGGCTCAGGCTGTAATTCGCTTGCCAGTTAGTTGGTTGTCGGTTTGTACTGGTTCCAATTCACGAGTAGCTGCATTGCGAATAGAATTCGAAGTACTGCCATGGAGATGCATTGGCTGTGTGTTTTACCTCTTTCTGATGAGACTTGAGAGTGGAATTTGCTGGTCACTATCATTAAGAGAAGTCTTAATGAGAATGGTGCTGTTTCTGTCTAGTTGGATTAAGTTTAGCTCAAGTTCTATGGTCTTGCAGCCTAGTTAATGGCTTTTACTGACAGAGGCCTGTCAGCCTCTTTTGCAGTTGTTTTAATACGTTGAACACGGATTCTATAGCAGTTGTCGACAATGAATGTGTAATCATAGACTAATCAAATCATATTAGTGGATTCGATTTAGAGCAGATCGTTGGATTCCTGGGAATGTCAGGCATTGTCACGAAAAAGGTCATTAGATGCTTTGATCTTTCGTAAGGCTGACGATTTGAGCATGAGCAGTTTTGTTTACCATAAAATGAAGGCATGTTTCGAAGATCATGTTAGGACTTTTGAATTGCCGTGATTAGTTCTTCAACAGTACTGCCGTTTCTTGAAATGTTAAAGTAGTGTTCAGATGTTGCACTTTCCTTTGAAGTGGTGTCCTAGCATAGTTTCGGTGATGGAAAGGGATCTGACATGTTAAGGAATTAAGTTTGATCTCTTAGGCCATGAAGGACCACTTTAATCTTGATATGTGGAGGGTGGGGGGGTTAATGCTCATGTCTAATATGTATAGTGTATAGAAAATTAGGAATTCAGTTTGCGGATTTGGGCCTTTCTACCTTAACATTATATTAGTTTCCGGTAGATGGAATTCTTTATGCTGCTTACGCGCCACTTATCTGCAGGTATTTAACAGATCAACTGCAGAAAGTGGGAACTGTAAATGAGGCCAATAAGGTGGGAGATGGATTTTCTCTTTCCTGAATAATAATATTATTATTTTGTGACCTAGCTAATTGGCCTTTTTATGTACATTTGTTTCTTGGTTTTCGTAACTCATCCTTGTGTTTGTATTTAACATAGGATTTTGTTGTTGAGGCGTTGAGATCAATAGCCGAGTTGATAACTTATGGCGACCAACATAACTCGAGCTTTTTTGAGTGAGATTTCTCCCTAAACAACATTACTGTAAATGTTTAATAGAGCATGCCAACATGACTCGAGCTTTGCAAGCCGCACTTTCTTATACTTGCATTATTTGCCGCAGATTTTTTATGGAGAAGCAAGTCATGGGGGAGTTCGTAAGAATGCTGCAGATTAGCAAATCTATGATCATTTCACTTCAGATACTGCAGACAATGAGCATTATGATCCAGAACCTAAGAACAGAGCATGCCATATGTATGTTTTTCTGTTGATTAAAAAAACACTGAAATTGTTCAGCTTATTAGTAATAGAGTTCCAAACAATCTGGAATTATTAATCAACTTACCTCTGGAAGTTTTTGCAGACTATATGTTCAGTAATGAATATATTAACTTCTTAATTACTTACAAGTTTGACTTCCGGAATGAAGAGCTACTGTCTTATTACATGTCCTTTTTAAGGTAAATGTGTCATCATATTTATTTAGTTTTATTGCTCAGTATGGCTTTAGATCTGTGTTTTTCTCAACTCAGCACTTATGACTCGCAGTTACATTGATATTAGAGTTTGGTTGGCTTGTTTCTCATATATGCAGAGCAATAAGTGGAAAGCTCAATAAGAATACAATTTCTCTCCTAGTCAAGACTCAGAATGTAGGTTTTGTTTGTCTTTCCTACATTGTTATTATAGTACAATTTGCCTTTTTCTTTCCACAGTTACAGCCAGCTGCATTGTTTGCCCCTTTCGATTTTTGACAGAGTTAGTTGTTGATGTAGTGTAAGACCTTTTATTTTGCTATTGTTGGTGTTGATTACTGCTATGATAATAAGATCTATGAACTCAATTTATGTGCCACTAGCATTATTGTACAAGTTGCTCCTTGATAAATCTTCAGCAGCATTATTTTATTCAGCTATCCATCAGTTTTAGATGTTTGAGCTGTTGTTTAGTTGTAGCTTTTATCCCAGTAATCCATGGTTGCTTTCCGAAATGAATCCTTTCATCTCTTCCCTATGGCCCGCCCACTAAAGAGAGGGGATGCATAATTTTCTGTCTAGCTGTTGTAATGCCATGTTGACATTTGGTTTCAACTTGTATCTTTGTAGGAGAACATTGTTTCTTTTCCTCTATATGTTGAGGCCATCCGGTATGCTTTCCATGAAGAGAGTATGATCCGCACTGCAGTACGAGCCTTGACACTTAACATCTACCATGGTGAGTAAATTGTGTATCTTTTCCCAATAACATGTCTTAATGGTTGGCTTTTGTTCAAGCAACCTCAAACTCTATAATCTTTGTTTCAGTTGGAGATGGTCCTGTGAATAGATTCGTGAGCAAAACCCCATATGATGGTTACTTTTCAGATTTAATATCATTTTTCCGTAAGCAGTGCATTGATTTAAATGGACTGGTGTCTGAAAATCCACAGTAAGAGCTTTTTCTTGTTTCAGTCTTGTTGTTTTTATTAAAGCAAATTGTGTTCCACTCCTAAATGTTGTTTTTTGATGGTTGAGACAGAAAAACAGAGCCAGACAGAACGACGGCAATTCTTGCTGCTGTTGATGAAATTGAGGACAACCTATACTACTTTAGTGATGTTATATCTGCTGGCATTCCTGATGTTGGGAGGTTGATAACTGACAACATTATGCAACTTTTGATACTTCCTTTGCTTCTTCCGTCTTTGCGGTTAGATGCTGTTAATGTAAAGATCTCTGTCCTTTGCATGCTTTCGTTTGCTGGTGATTTTTATTAGCTTCAAAGTATGTTAGCATTTTCTTTAATCTACATTCAGGTTAATGGCATTACTTGTTCTTACTTAACTTTTGATAGCTTCTAAATCCAGGAATCCCCTATTGCTCCTGTTACTTCTCTGTATCTGCTCTGCTGCATCTTGCGCATTGTCAAAATGAAAGATTTGGCAAATGCCATTGCTGCTGCTCTGTTTTGTCCGTTGGAGGCTTTTCTTCCGTTTGTAGAAGCTAAAGTCAAAGTTCATGTGACTAATGGAAACTGTCACGAGAGCCACCACCAGTTGGAAAACAATAATACCACAGTTGATGAACAAGTAGGAGTAACTGCAGAGTTGTCAAATTTTTCACAAGTTTATCCTGAAGATCTTACCAAGCAAGTCAGTAGCACTATGTCGCTGCATGGTCTCAGGTAAAGATTGATTATGGTTCTTCTATCATGTTGATTTTTTCCCAATAGGATTTCTCTAATGGCAGTCCTTATGATTAACTCCAGTTAACTAGTTAGTGTATCATTCAAGAGGGAAGAACATGGGCAGATTCTTTATTTCAAGCACACGTCTATTACTTGTTTTGGATCTAAGAGGGTCATTGACTGTGGTTTTTTGAAACTCAATTCTTATTGAAGATTCACATAATGAGTCCCTTTGTCCCATCTCTTTAAGACTTCTGTGGCATTTGTAGGGATGTTCTGCTATCTTATGTTGTAAGCGGAAACAGCCAACAGGTTCTGGGTTCATTGAATATGCTTGCCACATTATTACAAACAAAAGGTTCGTTCTTTTCTATTGAGCTTCTGGTGACCTTGTTCCTTTACCGTTATCTTGCTGGTAACTTACACCTGTTACAGAGTTAGATGAAGCAATGCTTGATGCTCTTGGCATTCTACCCCAGCGAAAGCAACATAAGAAACTCTTGTTGGTAAGTAGTGTCTGGTTAACTGTGGTAACCTCGATTTCAGAATAAAATTTTGATTAATATTGGTTAGCTTCTGTGATGCAAAGGAAGGCCTATTTAAGTAGGGCGTCGGTTATTTCTGGAAAAAGTAATGACTTTTTCCCCTCAAGTATTTTTTTCCATAACTTCCTTGTGGGTTACAGAGAGCTCAACTACCAATTTTCTTTTTTATGTTTCCTTCTAAAGTTATAGCTTGAGTAGAGTGCAATCAGGTTTGCAAAACATGACAACTTGTCTTTCTTCTTTCAGCAAGCATTGGTTGGTGAAGGTTTAGGCGAAGAGCAACTCTTCTCATCAGAGAGCTGCTCTACCAAAGATGGGGCTAGCAATGAGGTTGGTGGCTACCTGCAAAAGCTGAAGGTAATTTCTGTGATTCTTGATTCCTCAGTTACGAGCAACAGAAAATAGAAAATATAAGCATAATACTATAGCACCCTTCTGATATACTGTCCTCCTTTGGTGGTTATATCTTTTTCCCCTAATCAGATATTTTGACATGGTAATCCATTCCTTATAAGTATCAATCCATGTTGTTGGGACTAAAAAGAGATGGAAGAATGTTCTTTTTGGATTTAAGTTATACGTTTGTAATTATGATTGTCAGGAAGACTATGGAGTAGTATGTTCTTCCTCAGAGTTGGGGACAAGCTCTCGCACACATAGATTTCAGGTGAATCTTTGTTTGGTGCCTTTTATTGGGACTTAATGAGCTAGTAAATGGAATGCTACCTGTTTGTCTCTTGGTTTGGTTAGCTAGAATTTGGAGAAGGGAAATATGAAACTTAACATATTTCTAGTTGTCTTTTAATTTATTATTGTAGGAACTTAATTAGTATCATGATCCAATGTCTTGTAGGTTTTGGATGCATTGGTGAGCCTTTTCTGCCGGCCAGGTATTCTTGCCGAGATACTATGGGATGGTGGTTGGCTTTTGCGTCAACTACTTCCTTACAGTGAGGCGGAATTCAACAGTCAGCATCTTAGATTGCTTAGAGTAAGTTATTATCACTGGAAACCATATGTATATGGAACTTTGTCATTAACCCTTCATTGCAATAAGTATTGCTTTTTGTTCAAGGTTGCGGGTGTCAATGTTTCCTCCTAGTTAACTTGGTTGTCCTTGTCTGTAATATTTTTTTCTTCTTCTCAGGATTCGTACACGGATTGTTGTAATGCTCTTGTGAGAGAGACTAGGGGTATCTGGCCAGATCTACTTGTAACAGTATTGAGTGACGAATGGAAAAAATGCAAGAGAGGTACTCCTTAAACTTTTAATGTTAGATATAGTATATCTCTTGTAATGATATTATGTGTGTTGCTCAAGCGCTCTGTTCTGCTTACAGCAATTGAAGCTTCCTCTCCCAGGAAGGAGCCAAAGTGCATTCTGTTGCCTCTCCAGAAATCATCTTCTGATGGTAAGTAGTCAAAAAATCAATGTTCACTTCTGTATGTACAGCGATTTCCCATAGACACTAAACATTGTTTCTTTTGTAGATGTTCGTAATGATTCCTCAGTCTCCTATGGAGAAAAAATGTGTGAACGAGTTAAGGTTAGTGATTTCTCTTCTCAATTTGCAATTTTTTCGTCTCCATTTGTTCCCCACTGCTGATATTGAGGGTTAGTTTGGGAGGAAAAATGGAATCTTAATATACTGATTATAGAGCTAGGTTTTTAATATTGAAGCTCCTTGATCTGTACTCATACTAGTTTCTGATGCTGTTCATTTTGGTGTCATAGGTGTTTGTGCTTCTTCATCAACTTCAAATTTTCTGCCTCGGTAGGGCTTTGCCTGAGCAGCCTCCCATTTATCCTCCAGCCGATACACCTGGAGCTTCTCGTGCTAGGACTGCTGGCATTGCTGGTTCTCTTCCTAAACCTGGAACAGAGTTACTACTTGGTAATTTTCCTTTTCTTCATTTTTTAGGTCGATTCGGTGCCTGAACATAATTTCACTCTTTTTTCTTTTTTTAAAACTGCTGTCTGCAGTTGATACGGTGCCTTGTAGGATCGCATTTGAGAGGGGTAAAGAACGCCATTTCTCCTTTCTAGCGGTATCTTTTGGTACGTCTGGGTGGATTCTCCTCTTGGAAGAGATCCCTCAAAAGCAGCAGTATGGAGTTGTCCGTGTCACAGCTCCTTTGGCGGGCTCGAGGGTACGCATAATCTCTGCAACTCCTTTCCTCCTTTCATGCTATAGATTAATGTTATCAAAATCCCAGTTTAGTTATCTTAATATCTTAGGATTGAATGATTCCAGAGGGATAAGCTTTGTATGATGTTACTGAAAAATTGTGGTCCTTAAGATCTTACTATTTGTGAAAAAATCTTCTGAAGTTAAAATTTTACTTTGCAATATATTACTATTTATTACGATTTTAGGCGTTCCATGTAAGAAATTTCCCTCTTACGCATTACAACTCTGGATAATTACTAGCTATTCCCTCCTTTTCAACTCTCCAGCCAAGAATCGACGAGAAGCACTCCAAATGGTTACACCTGCGAATACGTCCATCCACTTTACCCTTCGTCGATTCCGGCAGACCAGCTGGCCTTGGGACTCCCCGAAAGGCAAAGCCGAAAGCTTTGGTCGACGGCAGATGGACTCTAGCATTCCGGGACGAAGAATCGTGCAAGTACGCTCTGTCAATGCTTCTCGAGGAGATTAACTTGCAAAGCAATGAGGTCGAGAGAAGACTAAGACCAATGCTCAACCTCGACGAGCCACCACCAACAGAGACTTCTTTCGACCATCCTTCGGTCTCTTCTTCATCTACTGTCACATCAACGAGTTCATCATAAAGCTCCAGAATTGGTATCACCATTCTTACTGTATATCTTTGGCCGATTTAAAGAAGCAGCAGAAATACCCCGAGCACTTTATTAGATCATAGAAACCCTTCAACCCCTGACTTAGAGAGCCAGCACATTCTTTGTATATTAGCTCCTGTTTCGTAGCGCCATAGTTTACATGGTTATTCTCTTCCACCTGTAGACGTTTTTTTCCTCCTTGTGTTTCGGGTTTCTGCTCTTCCTTTTCGTAACTCTATGTAACATTAGTGTATATTCCTATGCAGTGTAATAGTCGAAAATATTTGTATGTTGAGAAGTATAGTATTTCTTGCTCGTGCTATCAGCAAACCTATGACGGTTTAAATGGTTCTATTGTACTCTTTAAGTCGCTATAAAAGCGTAACGCGTACTTCTCGAATTTCCTCAAGTAGGGTTCGAAGCTGGGACTAATCAGTTAAGCGTCGTATTGGAAATTAGATTCTGTAGAGTTCAGTTCCAGTTGTCAACCCATATATAAAATGTGACAAGTTCTGCTCAAGTTATTTAAGCAGAAGAGAGATTTTGAGAAACACATTGTATCGCTCACACTAATTCTTTTCCATTCCCTCCACCTTTTTTTCCTTCTTCCTTGACGTAAATCTTTATCAGGGTCTAACGAGAACAGTAATCACAATCATAGTAAATGACAAAAGGAGGATAATGATAAGAACAAAACAACAAAATAGTAAACTAACCACTGATTATGAACTACTACATTCAAGCTTCCATTCTCCCTATTCTTCAGAGTGATGGTTTGCTGGGTGGGTTGGTGGGTTGGTTGGCTGGCTACCCAGCTAGCTACCGCACCAAGCACAGGACTCGATTTCCTTTTTGACGATTATCAATAGTTCCAAAAACAGTCGAGAGGATTCATCCCCGTCGTCATCTCTTGAGAAGCACTGATCGTCTCCCCATTGTCAGCAGCTCTGAAATCCTGCTTCAGATGAAATGCTCCTCCCTGTTTCTCCAACAGAGCTCGAAGAATCGAGTTGTCGTCCTGCTGCATCAGGGTGGAAGAGAACTGAAAACTGGAAGGGGAGAAGTGGGGATTGTAATGAGCTGAGTAGAGTGGAAACGGGGAAGAAGGAATCGGATTCGATGGAATCTCATTGTTGGTAACAACTGGTCTGTCGTTGTTATTGGTTTTGGGATTGGAGAAGCAGGGCACGTAAGCCGAAAAAGATTCGGCCCCGGCTGGCTCGGTTTTCTGATCACTGCTGTAAGCTGACGGCGACTCCATCAACGGCGGTAACAGAGAGGAAGGACCCAGTTCGGCGAATCGGAAAATCCCGGAGATGTGGGTTTTCTTCCCGCCGCAGGCCTTCTGGAACACCCTGCAAATCACCCACTCGTTCTGCCGAAAAACAGAGGAGATTGAGTAAAACAGAGGAAATGAAAAACAGGGGAAGGCGGGAGAGATTTTCTTCTATTGCATTATTTGTGTACCTTGGCCGATTTGGGGAGGTTGTGGATAGAGAATTTCCCGTCCAATCGGTACTCGTGCATAACCCAACTGGTTTTTTCTCCTTTGGGTGCCCTGCCTTTGTAGAAGACGAGGGTTTTCTTCATCCCGACGAGGGATTTATCTCTGTAAATCTCCCTGTCTTTACCAGTTGCCTTCCAGTACCCAGCTTCCGTTGCTCTGTTGGTCCTTAGCCCTGTTGGGTACTTCCTGTCCCTCACGCAGAAGAAATACCACTCTTTCTCTCCCATTTTTGCTTTCCCTGCATCATCCAATATACCAAAGGAACATACACAAGAAAGAAACAATCGGAGGTGGAGAAAGTCAGGGGAGCAGAATCGGATCATCATTCTGTTCGCCAAATTTCTTGAGTATACAATCAGAGGTTTGGTGAAAAACTTACAAGGTAATTCCCAGGGCTCGGACTTGTTCAAATCGACATCGCCGATTGCTCTGCAAGAGAAGTTGATGTCTAGAACCTTGTTGTAGAGATAGTGTGAGATGAGCTCTTCATCAGTTGGGTGGAAGCGAAACCCTGGTGGCAAATCCATTTGATCTTCCTCCATACCAACTCCACACGCAACGTTGTTTTCCATTAGAAAAAAGAAGAGAAATTTACTGAATTCAAACAACCATTAGAACCAGAGGAAAGCAGGCCAATTGTGCAAGCAACGAAAGGGGGAGAGTTACAGTGAATCAGCAGGAAAGGGTAAGGGAAGATGAAGGGAGGAAAAGGAGATGAAAAGGGACGACGGCTAAAAGACGAAGCAGGAGAAGAGAAGGAATGTTGCTGAAAGGACGGGTTTGGTGAGTGGTCATATCAGAGTTATATTAAATAAGAGAGAAGAAAATAGACGGAATGATTAAACAAAAAGGCAGGGGAAAGGCGGGCGGAATTGGATGGAAATTGAACTGCTGATAACCTAAAGAGATAAAGATGGAGAAAGAGAGAGGCAAAGAGGAAAAAGGCTATGATGAGGAAGTTAGGGAGGAAGAAAGGTAGATGGATCGAGGGGGGATATGAGGAAGGCTGAGCAGCCATTGAGGAAAAGTGGAAGGCAGAAAGGAAAGGAGAAGGTTTTAAATTTTAAGAGAGAAAAAGAGCAGCATGGAGGAAGAACCAGGGTTCTCTATTTTTGAAGAGTTGTTTGGTCTTTTTCCTTTTTTCCTCTGTTTTCTTCTGCTCTTTCTTTTGGTGGAAGAGAGGAAAGAAACGTGGGTTGTAAGGCAACTTTTGGTGGGTTTGTTTTGTTTTTTCCGCTTCCCTATCCCATTCAGTTGTATTTCGAGAGGCTTGTGGGATGGGAAGCTTGACATGGAGCCCGATTCTATCGTCATATATGTTCACAGCTAACTCTGGATTGAGTGAGAATGGCTTTCCCTCTGTCAAAAGCAGCAGCAGGAGTGATCATTAGCAAGTCTATTGACGGGAAAAATAGTAGAGATGTAAAAGAGGTGCAAGTGTGGATTGAAATGACATGAATTAAATGTGTGCAATATATCATAACTGGTTGGTTTGTCGATGATATGTGGTACCTTTTCTTGCCTTTTTTTCTACAGAAGATGGCGTTCGAGTTTCTTTAGCAGCAGTGAGCATGGAGGAGGATGACTGGCCAGGAGGTGGTGTTATGGAGTTCTGGCTGCGTTGTACCTCTAATTAGTGGTCCAGGTGCTGCCCGAGCAATCGTTGTAATTGGTAGCGGTCATGTTGCTGCTATTATGAAGTCTGAGAAATCTCCTTTTGTTTGTCGGAGTGATTGCTGAAGCTTGAATGCGCAAATTCTATGTCGCAGAATTAGGTCAGGCAGTGGTAGCGATGCAGTGTATCCCTGCCACTAAGCTACTGGGAAACAACGAAAGATTAGATCTCATAGAGTTTCATTCCCAGTTGCAGCGGATTAACATGCTGCATTTCTCGGATGTGAGTTGTTAGAAGGACTTTATACATTAGTGTACCGTCCTAAACATCAGCGACCAAGGGTGTCAGAAAAGGTTATCTCGTTCCTCGAGCACTCTCCTGCAGTTGCTTCGACTCGGAACTTCTCATAAACGAATGCAGGATGTTTTGGCAGAGGAAGAGGTGTCATTTGGCTGTTCAACATTACAACCACTGCCTGCATATCAGGTCTGTCAACAGGATCTTTCTCGAGGCAGAGCAGCCCGATGTGGATGCATCTCAGGGCGCCATTTGACACTTCCAATGCCGGATCAACTACCTCCATGACTCTCTGTTCTTTCCATAACTCCCATACCTGAAAACAGTTTCTCTCCATGAACCCGCAAAGTGATATTATACTCAAAGGACTGAATTCAGGTGTCTTAAAAATTGAAGCAACCAGACCGAACTTACGTATCCAATCAAGTTCAAGGCAGGATCCACCTGAGAAAACCCGGTGATCTTCACCCCGGTCACAATTTCGAGCAACATCACTCCAAAACTGAAGACGTCGGATTTCACCGAGAACTTCCCTAGGTATGCGTACTCTGGTGACATGTAACCACTGCAGATGGGGACAACATGGAAAACAATTTCTTCAGATCGCATTTCAGATAGGTAACTTAAATGACAAGATAACTTGTTCTAGAAAAACACAACATACTAAGTTCCGCCAATTCTTCTCGTCCTCCCTTCAACTTGGTCACCTTCCAATACTCTAGCCATTCCAAAATCGGAAATTTTTGGGTTCAGCTCTGCATCCAGAAGAACGTTGCTGGTTTTCAGATCGCCGTGGATTATTCTGCACCTTGAGTCTTGATGAAGATACAAAATCCCGCGAGCAACCCCAACTATAATATTAAATCGTTTGCTCCAGTCTAAGAAATGGCTCCTTGTCTTATCAACTACATGACCCAGAAAACAAAATTTAGGATTCATCCAACTTGCTTTCTGGCATTCCATGATAAGATGATGACTTACTGAAAAGAAGAGAGTCCAAACTCTTGTAGGGAAGGTACTCATAAACCAACATTTGCTCTTGTTCCTCAATGCAGCAGCCATGGAGCTTCACAAGGTTCCTGTGCTGTAATTTCGCAATCAAAAAGACTTCACTTTTAAATTGTTCCAGCCCCTGCCTTGAATTCTTTGGTGATCTTTTTACAGCAACCTCTTCTCCAGAATTTAATTTCCCCTGAAATCGCATAGAGGAGAAATTAAGTGCAAGAGTGCGGCACAATCCAGTTTTTCAGATATTGTGAACTGTTACGTGGACACTTCACCTTGTACACTGAACCAAAACCCCCTTGTCCCAGTTTGTTACGAGGGGAAAAATTGTTGGTAGCAGCATGAATCGTGCTAATGCTGAAAAATGGGAGTTCTGGGTAAATTCTACTTCGTTCGGTCTCCTTGATCACTGAAGAATCTGGGAAGTATTTTGAACCATCTTCACCCGATTGAAAAAAGTTCCTAATCCGCTTCTCATTTGCTGTTCGTTGCAGAATAAGCAGCAAAGATGCTTTTCAACTGTTGGAATAAAAGAATGTAGAAACACAAGTTAAAGTTAGATGTATACCTTTTCTCTTCCTCCACTTCTTGATCCTCCTGATCCAAGAGTAAGCAAACAAGACACCAACAAGCCAAGCTGAAGCAACAGATGGTATCAGCACGTCTAGCTGCAACTTAAGCTCATGATATCCACTAGATTGCAGTGGAACTGATCAAAAAGAGAAAACAATCAATGGATGAGTAAAAAGAAAAACTGAAGACACAAAGGACTCATGCCTGTCTCCGAAAACTCAACAAATCTTGATTAGTTGATCACCTAGTTCATTTGCATCGACACGAACATAGATTGCGATATCAGGGGCTGGGAGGTTAACTGTATCAATTAGTTCCCCGTTCCATGTCAAACAACCAGTCCCTTTCCCAACAATATTAGGCGTTGCATATGCACTGCAGGAGCAATTCTTTCTACATTCGTGCTCACAGTTCACTTCATTCAATCCCATGCCCACCCACACAGCTGCTGAAGTATCAGGAACCTTCACATTTGCCACTCTCACAAACCCCTCCCCGGGCTCACAGAAAGAAGAGGATTTCAATCGCTTCCTGACACACCCACCATATGAATCTCCAAGGAGCAGCCTGCTTGGAGAACTTGGTTCATAACCAGGTAAACAAACACATTCGGAAAGATAAGGACTGCTAGGCTCACACTTTGCATAAGCGCCACAATGACCATAGGCATTACATTTCCGAAGTGTTACCGTATAGAACTCCTTCCATCGACCATCAACTTCGTCCCAGGTGACCGCCATCATTGTTCCAGAACTGTCAATCCTCCACATCATGACAATAGAAGGATCACTCGGGATAAATGAGTAATGTATCCCCTCGTCATTATTAACAAAAGAATCGCTGTATAACGGATGGTCTATGCGCCAGGGCCATGGCAAGGTCCGCCAATTTGGAATTCTACCCCTGTGGTAAATGAAGAATTGTGGGGAGCCATTTGGGTTGATCTTATATGAGAAATCACCTGTTCCAGGGTCATCTGCTGATCTCCATGAAGTCCCAATGCGATTGAAACCTGTTTCCCTATCCAGACCCATTTTCATGCCAGCTAACAAGGTGTCTGTAGGATGATCAAAGCTTTGCCACACAATTGTTCTGTTACTTGTACCTTGGACCAACACCAAATTTCCTGAATCCAACAACTGAGCAAAACAAGGCCGCTCCGAAAACACCCTCGAAATGTTAGCAGACCATACTGGGAGCTCTTGATCTATGCTGCTGTACAGAAAAAGGTTGCTGTATAGAACTCCTGAATTGCCATTGATGGGAGAATTCCTGTTTGCTACCCACACAGGAGCTTGTCCTGGCTTGTTATGATACCAAATCCCTAGGTATCTGTAGCTCGAACGACCAGGGCTGAAAAACCCTAAAGCGAACTTATCCCCTTTGGACATGACCAAGCTCCCATCCTTGAGTGACCCATTGGCCTGTATAGTGTCACTGAAAGCAAGGGTTTGGCATTGGAAGAGAAGAAGCAGAGAAAACAGTACAAGCTTGGTAGCATCATCATCATCCATGGAAATATTAGCTCCAACACTATTTTTCTTCTTTCCAAGCAGAGCAAAAATTATGGAGAAGGAAGAGCCCACCTTAGCAGTAAGCTTAAGACGATATGAAATATCGCCACTTTCCCTGATGTTTGGCCTCCATCAGCATCAGACGTTTGAAATGTCAAAGAAATCTTCTGTGCATGCGAATTATCTTCCTTCTTTCCCTCGTAGCTTTGATATAGACTGAGGTTGAAAGGCGGCGTTCGAGCTGTCCGCGTCAATGGCGCCAGAACAGGGAACACCACCCCGAATAATTGAGGTGGTTGTGTAATTAATGGGCTGCGGTACGTGACGTTATTTTCATGCATCGGGTGGTCGTCGTCTAAGAGAAATTTTTGCCAGTTGTTAAAAAACTTCACACAATAAAAGACAAAAATTCTCAATACAAATAGGTTGGCTAGATAGTTGCACTGTTCAGCAATTTAGGAAGGGAGTGGCTGAAGACAACAGTGATCTAATGTGAATTGCTAAAAGTAGGAGCGATCTGCTGTCGAAGTTCACCACATTTCCTGAATCTAGTAACCAAGCAAAACAAGGCCCCTCCAAGAACACCCTCGAAAGTCGAAGCATTGGCAGGCCATACTAGGAGATTCAGTGAATCGTGATATAGGCCGCTGTACCGAAAACCGTTGTCATATCTGTCACTCAATAGAAATCACACAGCGCCATTGATGGGACTACTCCTTCTTGCTCAATTGAAAAGTAAAGCCTTACATTACGAATCAATAGTCGATGGGTCGGCCACTTAGCTCTTGGGGAACAATGAAAGATAAGATCTCATAGAGTTCAATTCCCGGTTGCAGCGGATTAACATGCGGAAAGACTATACATTAGTGTGTTGTCCCAGGTATCAGCAATCAAGGGTATCGGAAAAGGTCATCTCGTTCCTCGAGCACTCTGCCGCAGTTGCTTTAACTCTGGACTTCCCATAAACAAATGCAGCATGTTTTGGCAGGGGAATAATAGGAGTCATTTCGCTGTTCAACATGACAACCACTGCCTGCATATCAGGTCTGTCAACAGGATCTTCCTCGAGGCACAGCAGCCCGATGTGGATGCATCTCAGGGCGCCATTTGACACTTCCAACGACGGATCAACTACCTCAACGACTCTCTCTTCTTTCCATAACTCCCATACCTGAAAACATTTTCTCTAGAAAAACACAACATGCTAAGTTCCGCCAATTCTACTCGTCTTCCCTTGAACTTGGCCACCTTCCAATACTTTAGTTATTCCAAAATCGGAAATTTTTGGCTTCGGCTCTGCATCCAGAAGAACATTGCTGGTTTTCAGGTCTCCGTGGATTATTCTGCATCTTTAGTCCTGATGAAGATACAAGATACCCCGTGCAACCCCAACTGCAACATTAAATCATTTGCTCCCAGTCCAAGAGAGGGCTCCTAGTCCTATCAACTACATGATCCAGAAAACAAAATTTAGGATTCATCCAACTTGCTTTCTTGCATTCCATGATACGATGGCGACTTACTGAAAAGAAGAGAGTCCAAACTCTTGAAGGGCAAGTAATCATAAACCAGCTCGAATCGTGCTAAGGCTGAAAAATGTGAGTTCTGGGTAAATTTTACTTCATTTGGTCTCCTTAATCACTGAAGAATATAGAAAGTATTTTGAACCATCTTCACCCGATTGAAAAAAGTTCCTAATCCGCTTCTCAATTGCTGTCGTCGCAGAATAAGCAGCAAAGGTGTTTTTCAACTGTTGGAATAATAGAATGTAGAAACGCAAGTTAAAGTTAGATGTATACCTTTTCTCTTCCTCCATTTCTTAATCCTTTTGATCCACCAGTAGGCAAACAAGACGCCGACAAGCCAAACTGAAGCAACAGATGGTATGAGCACGACTAGCTTCAACTTAAGCTCACCAACACCACTAGATGGCAAGCGTAACATAGCTTACCAGCTGGCAAGGGCTTCTTCCCGCTGGACTCTTTGCGATCTTCTCTTTCCTGCCATATTCTCCACAAGAACAGGTTTGGCGAGCTGAAACTTGGCAAATTGGTCAAGCGTAAATGGATCACTATAGAAGGAAAGCCTTACATTACGAATCTATACTCGATGGCTTGGCTACTGGGAAACAACGAAAGATTAAATCTAGCAGAGTTTAATTCCCGTTTGCAGTGGATTAACATGCTGCATCTGTCAGATGTAAGTGGTTAGAAAGACTATACATTAGTGTGTTGTCCCAGACATCAGCGACCAAGGGTGTTGGAAAAAGTAATCTCGTTCCTCGAGCACTCTGCCGCAGTTGCTTCAACTCTGGACTTCCCATAAATGAATGCAGGACGTTTTGGCAGAGGAAGAGGTGTCATTTCGCTGTTCAACATGACAACCACTGTCTGCATATCAGGTCTGTCAACAGGATCTTCCTCGAGGCACAGAAGCCCGATGTGGATGCATCTCAGGGCACCAGTTGACACTTTCAACGATGGATCAACTACCTCCATGACTCTCTCTTCTTTCCATAAGTCCCATACCTGAAAACATTTTCTCCATGAACGATCAAAGTGATATTATACTCAAAAGTAATGAATTGAGGTGTCTTCAAAATTCAAGCAAACAGGCTGAACTTACGTAGCCAATCAAGTTCAAGGCAGGATCCTCCTTACAAAACCCAGTGATCTTCACCCCGGTCACAATTTCCAGTAACATCACTCCAAAACTGAAGACGTCCGACTTCACCGAGAACCTCCCTAGGTATGCATACTCTGGTGACATGTAACCACTACAGATGTGGGTAACATGTAAAAGCAATTTCTTCATATCACATTTCACATAGGTAACTTAAATAGCAAGATAAACTTGTTGTAGAAAAACATAACATACTAAGTTCCGCCAATTCTGCTCGTCTTCCCTTCAACTTGGTCACCTTCCAATACTCTAGCCATTCCAAAGTCGGAAATTTTGGGGTTCAGCTCTGCATCCAGCAAAACATTGCTAGTTTTCAGGTCTCTGTGGATTATTCTGCACCTTGAGTCCTGATGAAGATATAAGATCCCGCGTGCCACCCCGACTACAATATTAAATCTTTTCCCCCAGTCTAAGAAAGAGCTTCTACTCCGATCAACTGCATGACGCAAAGAACAAAATTCAGGATTCGTTCAACTTGCTTTCTGACATTCCATGATCCAATGATGACGTACCGAAAAGAAGAGAGTCCAAACTCTTGTAGGGCAAGTACTCATAAACCAACATTTGCTCTTGTTCCTCAATGCAGCAACCATGGAGCTTTACAAGGTTTCTGTGCTGCAGTTTTGCAATAGAAAAGACTTCACTTTTAAACTGTTCCAGCCCCTGCCTTGAATTGTTTGGTGATCTTTTTACAGCAACCTCTAATCCAGAAGAAAATTGACCCTGAAATTGCAAAGAGGACAATATAAGTCCAAGAAGGAGGTGTAGTTCGGTTTCAGATATTGCAAACACTATGTGGAGACATCACCTTGTACACTGAGCCAAAACCCCCTTGGCCAAGTTTGTTATCAGGGGAAAAATTGTTGGTAGCAGCTCGTATCGTGCTAAGGTTGAACAAGGGTAGTTCTGGGTAAATTTCACTCCGCTCGATCTCCTTGGTAAGCAAAGAATCTTGGAAGTAATTTGACCCATCTGCACCTGGATGAAATATGTTTCTGATCCGCCTTTCATTTGCTGTCCTTGCAAAATAAGAAGCAAGGATGCCTGTAAGCCATCTGAGATGATAGAGTAAGAACACAAATTCAATGGATACCTTTGCTCTTCCTCCACTTCTTCAGCCTCTTAAGCCACAAATAGGCAAACAAGATGCCAACAAGCCAAACAGAAGCAACAGATGGTATGAGAACGTCTAACTTCAACCTAAGTTCACCAAAGCCACTAGATTGCAGTGCATAGTCGGCTGATAAAAAAATAACATATAACATCAGTAGATAAGAAAAAAAGAGACTTAGGGAAGTCACGACGAAGCATGCTTGTCTTTGAACATCAAATACCTCCTGATTTGATTACCTAGTTCAAGTGCATCGACACGAACATAGATTGCATGATCAAGGGCTGGCATGTTTGCTGTATCTATTAGTTCTCCATGCCATGTCAAACAACCAGTCCCTTTGTCGGTGATATTAGTCATAGCATATGCACAGCATGAGCAATTCTTTCTACATTCGTGCTCACAGTTCACTTCATTCATTCCAAAGTCCACCCACACGGCTGCTGAAGTATCAGGAACCTTCACATTTTCAACTCTCACAAACCCTTCTCCAGGGCTGCAGAAAGACGAGGATTCTGATCGCTTCCGGACACACCCACCAAATGCATTTCCTAGAAGCAACTTACTTCTGGACTTAGGTTCATAGCCAGGTAAACAAACACATTCAGAAAGAAAAGGGTTGCTTGGTTCACACTTTCCATAAGCACCACAATAACCATAGACATCACATTTTTGATGGGTTACCGTATAAAACTCTTTCCACCGGCCATCAACTTCGTCCCACATCGCCGCCCCCATCGTTCCTGAATTGTCCATAGTAGGAAACAGGATAGAAGAAGGATCCCGAGCGCGAAATGAGATATGTATCTCTTGTTCATTAATAACATAAGATTCGTCAAAAAACTGATGGTATATCCGCCAGGCCCATGGAATGCTCCGCCAATGGGGAACCGTACCACGATACAGAAAGAGCTGCGGAGCGCCATTTGGGTTTACCTTAAGTGAGAAATCACCTGTTCCAGGGTCATCTGGTGATCTCCATGAAGTCAGGAAGCGGTTTAAACCAGTTTCCTTATCCAGACCCAGCTTCATGCCAGCTAATAAGGTGTCCGTAGGATGATCAAAGCTTTGCCAAAATATAGTTCTACTACTTGTAGGGTGGACCAAAACTAAATTTCCGGAATCTAACAACCGAGCTACACATGGCCCCTCAGGAAATTTATCCCTCGAAACATTTGCAGACCACACTGGGCGCTCTTGATCTAAGCTGCTGTAGAGAAGAAGGTTACCATATCCGTCGCTTGATAGAACTCCTGAAGTGCCGTTGATGGGATTGTTCCTGTTTGCTACCCACACAGGAGCTTTTCCTGGCTTGTTATGATACCAAATCCCTAGATATCTGTACCTCGATCGGCCAGGGCTGAAAAACCCCAAAGCGAAGGTACCACCTTCGGAGATGACAAAGCTACCGTCCTTGATTGATCCATTAGCATGTATTGTGTCATTGAAAGCAAAGCTTGTACCTTGGAAAAGAAGAAACAGAGCCAGCAGGGCAAGCCTGGAAGCCCCCATGAACAGTGTAGCTCCAGCACCACTTCTCATCTTCCCGAGCAGAGCAAAAATGGTGGGAAAAGGAAAGTCCACCATAGCGGCAAGCGTAGTAAGATGAAATATCCTCCTCTGCCATGATATTTAGACTCTAGCGAAATTTCTTATCTCTTCCCTTCCCCGTAGGCTATAGACAAAGGATGAAAAGCCACGTCGAGGTTCAGCATCAATGGCGACAAAACGTCAAAACCACGCCCAAAACTGAGCTGGCCATTCATTTCCCTTTCGAAGTTTGACCTATTGGGTTTCAAGATAATGTCTTTACCGTTACGCAAACGGTGAGAGAGCCATTCGAAATGTGAACACTCTTCTAAATCGCAATCGTCTGTTCAACTACATTTACTTCATTACCAAATACTGACATGGCTGGAAGGCGTATAAAAGCTTTTAGAACCTGGCAATTGGGAGACTCCCGCCAGAATCCTACCGATCTCCTTTCCCGCCATATTCTACGAGAAAATGGGATCATCGAGCTGAAACTTACAATCTTGATGAAACTAAGAAGAACCCTAATTCTTCAGCTGTCGCTCCGGCGAAGTGACTCGTCGAATCAGCTGGCAGTAAGTATCCTGAACTTGGAGGACGGAGCCACTCCCGCCGGGGGGAAAACGCTGTTGTCTTTTCAAGATAAAGATAGATATTTCTGCAAACCAATATCTAAATAATATTTTTAGTACTACTTCTGTGGTTTATAAATTATGAAAATCATTGTATAAAGCTGAAGAACAATTTTTCGGCCCAGTTGGTTAGTTAATGTTTTTTAGGGTTCATTTGGTTTATGGTCGGTCAAAATTAAATTTACTTGTTAATAATCACTTTAATTCATTTCATTTATAATGTCACTACAATTACATATCGAGTGAATATGATGACCACAAAATACGTTTATAATGTCACTAAAATCAACACGTCGGTTAGATCGAGCCGACAATTTCCAATTTAGTGAACAGATTGGGTCTCTAATACACGTATTTGGTCATGTGTTGAGAGTTGGTGTTGCAAGTCGGAAAGAGTTTATTCGAGTTTGTACATGGAGTTGCAAGCTTGTTTAACACGTAAACTCGGAACGAACTAGTGCCATATAGGATTGGATGATCCCTCAAGGGAACGGAGACCAATTTAAGCACAAACCAAGTCCTATTTCAAACCCTAATCTAATTCTTCCACCATTCATGTGCGAGCAAACAGTCTAGGTAAGGAAGGAAGGATTCAAACCTGAATTTCTATGTACCATAGATTGCTTGGTAACATGCACAGTGAACTTCTGAAGCAGAATGCTATATTTTCCATGATTTGGCCCAAAAGTGGCTGCCCACAAAACTATGTACAAGCAGCCTTTTAGCTACACCTAAAGGTTCTTCTCCACATTCCACTTTCCAAGTCCTTTTTCTTGAACTTACTACCCTTCATTTAGACTGCAGGGAGTCCCTGTTAGCTGTTGCTTTAGTCATCCAACCAGCATGGTTCGGCCCCATACCGATCCTACTCTACCGAATTCCGCCTTGGCACGATCAATCTCCCCGAAATCTGCCATTTTAGCCACCATTAGACAGAGAGCAGGACATTTAATAAACATGAACAACAAGAGAGGGGCACATTGGATGATGTAGAGTATGTCAATCACATAAAGCGAAGCGACACTGAGCTTTGGAGACACAAACAAGTCTGATTGATGAACTTTCAGTTCACCTAATTAGAGTCTACACTCTACATGACCTTTTCAAGTATCAAGTCTATGGAGTTAGCAAGCTAGTCTTGGACAATTTAGACTGACTATTATCTTAGTTATTCTTAAAGTTCTGTGGTAAGTTTGTTATCAATCAAAGTCTGGTTACTGATCATTGCAGTGACCTCAAAATTTTAGTGATCATTTAAATAATTACCAAAATGAATGATCACATACATACCAAGATCAGTGGAGAGAACATATTCCCCATGGTAACGAGGGCCCTCCATGATTTCTCCACGTGGCGAAACAATGACGCTACCCCCAGGTGACACCACAGCATCATCTTTCTCCTCCTCCTCCTCCTCTACACAGTATCGGTGATAATCACTTTGTCGACAGAACTGGTTGGCAGAGAGCACGAAGCAACTGCCTTCGACTGCAATGTGGGTCATGGAGGCCTTCCATACCTTGGTGGCATCTGCCGTGGGAGCGCAGTAGATTTGGATACCTCTCTCGTAGAGCATGCTTCTCAACAGTGGCAGCCTGTTGTCGGATGAGATTAGGCCACCGATTCTGCCAGCTGATGATGTGGCATAGAGCGGGAGAACAAGGGATGATGATGCTGATGCTGATGTTGATGGGGTTTCTCCGGGAGACCAAAGGGGAGATTCTGAGTGCAGTATGGTCGATTTTCTGTGGCTGCCTTGAAGCTTGCCTTGTGAATCCCAAAAGATTACTGTGCTGTAGAGATTTGTTCCACTTCTCTCCACCACCCCCATTACCATATTGACCTGGTATTTTGCAGCCATTTGTGACAGCCTCTCAACTTCAGGACCTGGGGAGTGGCAAAAGGAGCTCCCAATTTGTTTGTCAAATGATTCATTGGCCTAAATTATACAATTTAGAGGCAATCTTGACCCAACCTGCATGCCTATGAATATGATTCGAACCGAGTGACTCGTAATCAATGACCTGGCCTGCTTACAGGATGTGATGACCCGAACCAATGTACCAGCTATCAATTGCATAGATTGAGCGTAAGTTTGTAAGCGTTGTGACCGGACCTAAACAACATTCATAATTTTCCTAACCTGTGCATAGATGGCACCAAATTATACATTGAGCCGGTTATGAGAATCATAATCGCTGCTAACCTATTCATTCGAATTAATTCGATCCAGTCTGATTTTTAAGCAAAACCGGATCAAATTGTACATTTGATTCGAGTTGGTCCACCTACCCGACATTAAACAAGACTTCAATTCTAAAGCCAAAACAGGGGAAATGAAGATGGGTCTCCTTACCTGACAAATCAACGGCCGAGGCGCGATACTTGAGCCGATCATCATCGCCGAACGGCACCTCCTTCGTACCGGAGTCATCGGAGAACAAGAACCGCGGATACCCACCGACAAATGCTTCTGGAAACACAATCAATTGCGATCCTTTACTAGCAGCAAGGTTGATCAGTTGCTCCGCCTTAACTGCAATTCATTTTGCAATCAATCAACTCCCGCGCAACCATTGCACTTTTCGATATTGAAACGATTTCGGCTTAATACCTAAAGTAGATGGGGTATCGAAAACCACTGTGGAAGCTTGAACTACTGTCACTCTCACCGAAAGCCGCTGCCCAGCCGACGAACCCCCGCCGCCTGGCGGGGACATGGGCCTGGGAACGAAATTCCCGGAGGCCGGAGTTTCGCATGGCGGGAACCGGATCTGTTCGAGGAGCCAAGGGATGATCTGGAGATCGTTTACGAAGCCTAGATCGCGCTTGAGGTAGGCAATTGCTGGGAGGCAGAATTCCGGGATGTGGATTCTCTTGTACGGCCTGTCTCCTTCTGGAACGGCGGCGGGGTCGCCGCTCCGTTTCTTTCTCCGGCGCGGTTCCGATGAGGGCTCGCCGGCGGGAACTTGTTCCTCTTGGGTCGACATTCTCGGTTTGAGTGTGCCCGTGCTTCACTCTCTCCGAAAAAGTTAAACTGCTCACAGGGTATTTTGTGAGTAGATACTCACTGACCCATGAGCTGAGAGGAGAGAGAAAAAACCCACTTTTTGGGCGAGCCGAGAATTTGGGCGGAGGAAGTGGGCGGGTTTTGGGCGGCCCGAAATTTTGGGCGAGAGGTGGGCAGATTTTTGGGGCGGCCGAAATTTTGGGCGGGAAACTTGGTTTTTGATGAAATAATCGGGTCTGGGCTTGCAGCCTAGGAAGGGCTGCCCGCCGAGGGCCCATGGGCCGAAGGCTCATAAAACAATTTTTTGGGCCGATATTGACATGACCTGACAGGATATGTTTTTGTAAAAGGACGAATATTGGTATGAGATTATGAGATATTAGTCTGGGTTTTACAGATATTTGTTGACATGTGTTGGCATAATATCAATTCCTAATTCCCTTAAGTTTTTTTTTACACTCGTTCAGTTATGCATTGTCATTAATAGTTGTCTTGTGCAGGGATGTTTGTAGGTTTTCGTCGTCGATGGTGTTTCTTATGGTTGAGAGATCAATTCGCAGTCGGGATGTTGACTACGCAAGCCAGCGAGTCGTGCAATGCACAAGTGCGACTTTTATTGAAAATGATTTGGACTTGTTTTTCATTCACTTTAGCAAGTACGCAAAATATTTCTTTGCCTTTCTTTAATATTAGTCTACTTAAATTTTGGATATTTGTCAGCTTTGTCCGGATATTTATATGCTATTGTTAAATATTACTTTGTTTAGTTGAGATATTAATATTGGTTTGAGTGGATATTAGTCTGGGCACTAAACTCTTTCTCGTGCTTTGTAAATGTAGTTTGTTGGCTGAAAAAAGACGCAAGGAGACTGAGTCAGACTACAATGGGAACAATCGGTTCCTTATAATATGATGGAGGATAGCCCGTTCCTACAACATGCGGCAAAGGTCTTTACTCCTAACATCTTCAATCGGATACAAAATCAGTATTTGAAAACTGAACCCTATCTAAAGGTCTTTACTCCTTGTGCACGTACTTGCGCTGCGACTTCAGCATCTTCTTTTTCCTCATCCTCCTCTGGCTGTGGCGGTGGTGACGGCGATGGATTTCGTCGATGTCTCTTCACGTTCGTTTTATCCCTGCACGTACAAATATCCAGATATATCAAACAATTATCCAAGCAATTCACAACAGATATCATGCTGGTTAAAAACCAATATCCAGATATATCAAACAATTATTCAGGGAAATCACAACTGATATCATGCTGACCAAAAACCAATATCCAGATATATCAAACAATTATCCAAGCAATTCACAACAGATATCATGCTGGTTAAAAACCAATATCCAGATATATCAAACAATTATCCAGGGAAATCACAACTGATATCATGCTGACCAAAAACCAATATCCAGATCAATTATCTGGGCCGATATTGACATGACCTGACAGGATATGTTTTTGTAAAAGGACGAATATTGGTATGACATTATGAGATACTAGTCTGGGTTTTACAGATATTTGTTGACATGTGTTGGCATAATATCAATTCCTAATTCCCTTAAGTTTTTTTTTACACTCGTTCAGTTATGCATTGTCATTAATAGTTGTCTTGTGCAGGGATGTTTGTAGGTTTTCGTCGTCGATGGTGTTCCTTATGGTTGGATATTTGTCAGCGTTGTCCGGATATTTATATGCTATTGTTAAATATTACTTTGTTTAGTTGAGATATTAATATTGGTTTGAGTGGATATTAGTCTGGGCACTAAACTCTTTCTCGTGCTTTGTAAATGTAGTTTGTTGGCTGAAAAAAGACGCAAGGAGACTGAGTCAGACTACAATGGGAAACAATCGGTTCCTTATATTATTATGGAGGATAGCCCGTTCCTACAACATGCGGCAAAGGTCTTTACTCCTAACATCTTCAATCGGATACAAAATCAGTATTTGAAAACTGAACCCTATCTAAAGGTATTTACTCCTTGTGCACGTACTTGCGCTGCAACTTCAACATCTTCTTTTTCCTCATCCTCCTCTGGCTGTGGCGGTGGTGACGCCGGTGGATTTCGTCGATGTCTCTTCACGTTCGTTTTATCCCTGCACGTACAAATATCCAGATATATCAAACAATTATCCAAGCAATTCACAACAGATATCATGCTGGTTAAAAACCAATATCCAGATATATCAAACAATTATCTAGGGAAATCACAACTGATATCATGCTGACCAAAAACCAATATCCAGATATATCAAACAATTATCCAAGCAATTCAAATCAGATATCATGCTGACCAAAAACCAATATCTAGATATATCAAACAATTATCCAGGGAAATCACAACAGATATCATGCTGACCAAAAACCAATATCCAGATACATCAAACAATTATCCAGGCAATTCACAACTGATATCATGATGATCAAAAACCAATATCCAGATATATCAAACAATTATCCAGGCAAGTCACAAATGATATCGTGCTGATCAAAAACCAATATTCAAATATATCAAACAATTATCCAGGCAAGTTACAAATGATATCATGCTGATAAAAAGCAATATCCAGATATATCAAACAATTATCCAGGCAATTCAGAACTCATATCATGTTGATTAAAAACCAATATCCATATATATCAAACAATTATCCAGGCAAGTCAGAACTCATATCATGCTGAGTAAAAACCAATATCCAGATATATCAAAGAAACAATCCAAGCAAAATACAATGGATATCCATAATCAAAATAAATCATATCGGAACGCACACAAAACAGGCGGTGGTGATGGCTGTCGTGGAGTCGGTCGACTGTTTCCTCTTGGTTGTTTTAGTCCTTGCCATTGATAAATCTCTGCACATACAAATACCCAGATCCTATCAAACAACTATCCAAGAAAGTCATAACTGATATCATGCTCAAACAAAACCAATATCAAGATACATTAAACAAGAACCCAGGCAATAAACAACGGATATCCAGAAGGAACATAATGCATATCTTGCCGAACAGAACTAATATCGGAAGGAACACAAAGCAAATCCACAAAACCCAGAAATAACATCCACAGAAGAACGAACTCATATCCAGTGACATATAAGATACCACAAAATAAATATTTCACCCACGAACCCAAAAGACAAATCCACAAATGGAAAACCCGATCGTAGCCATGAAACCCTAACTCAAATATGTCCAAACGAAAATGAATATTCATGAACAAAGTATAATTAAACCCAAAAGACAAATCCACAAAAGGAAAACCCGGATCAAGTCGTAGGCGTGAAACCCCGCCCTTCTTCGCCGCCGATTCGTCTGCAAAGTCGCCGCCGTCAACACAAGCTTCGTCGCTCGTCGCCGCCGATTCGTTTGCAAAGTCGCCCCCGATTCTCGCCGCCGCTTTGCTCGCCGCCGCAACACTGGTTCGCCGCCGCTTCGCTTGCTTCTTCGTCGTTTTTGTGAGAGGAGGAAAGTGAGAGAGAGGGGAAAAGTGGGAGAGAGGGGAGTCAAAATGGTTCTGGGTTCTGGTGGAGAAACTAAATTGGGGAAAGTGGGAGAGATTTTTGAATTTTGAATTTGTGGGCCCGGTGGGCTTGGCCAGCCATGGGCTTGGCCAGCCGACCCAAACCGGCTCTCACCTTCATCAACCCAAACCAGCATCATCTAAAACTTGCCCTCGTGGACAATAGATCCACCGTGTGAGTATCTACTCACACTTTATGCTGTGAGCAGCATAACCTTATTGCACTCTCTCTGGTCTCTGCTCTCTTCCTCTGCTTTTGTGTGAAGTCAAACAGAGGACTTGACAGATGGAGCCGCGTTCACTAGTAGACTTGACAAGTGGATAAACAGGCAAACTGACGTGGCGTGAGTCAGATGACGTGGCGAGAGTTTAATTTCTTTTTTTGGTCGGAAAGAGTTTAATTTCTCAGAAAGTTACTCAGATGGGCCCATGGGCTTCTTTTTGTAATGCATTGATGGCCCAATCCGAACCCATATAAGTAACGACCCGCCCGATTCTTTCACCGCCGAGAAGTTTCTCTCTCCTCTCTCATAAATCTTTTCCCTTGCCCTGTTTCTCGTCCCGTAATTCTGTTAGGACTTAGGAGTTTGAATTCTGCTCCACCACTCCAGTTCGCGGCTTCCTCGGGCGGTCGCCGACGGAAAACAGTGCCGGGGAGCTTAGGAAGTTCCTGAAGTCTTTCAACTCCGGCACTCGCTTCACTTACAGTTTCAGCTATCGTCGGCGGCGACCGGTAGGTTCCCGATCCCAACCTCTCCAGTCTCCGGTACGGTAAGTTGGTCGTCGTTCACCGGAGATTCTCAACTTCCCGTCGTTATTGCTCAAATAGATTGGCCAATTGTGGTACTCCTTCCTTTTGTCGAACCGGAATTGAGAATTCGGTGACCGAAAAGTGAAGAATCTTATGATTTCTCTTTTAAAAGGCCAAACTCGTCTCCGTTCACCGGAGATTCCCGACTTGACGTCGGTATTGGCTTGTAGCTAGCTACTTTATCTGTTCAGAATGGGAATTTGAATATAGAAAAGGGAAAGAATCTTTCTATGATTCCTATTTTATCTCAAATTTCTCCTGAAAAGGAGAAACCCTTCCGTACCTGTCAGGCTAAAGAGGAATTTTTGCTTCCCCTTATTTGTTTGGACTGCAGATTTTGTTTCCTCCATGGTGACGGAGGAGAGACCGGAGAGAAACGAGCAGCGCGATGATGAGGAAGATGATGGTTGCGGAAGGGATTACTATGATAGTGAAGGAATCCCAGTTCATGTTTTGGACTCTGGGGAGGAGATTAAACTTCCCAGTATACCGCAGCACTACTATGGAGTGAAGGCTAATGGCGAGCATTGCCGTTACCCGATTTGTGAGGAAAGGGAGGAAACCATTGCTGAGCTTCCTGCAGGTGTCCATACGGTAACTAAATCATACCTTAGCCATTCCCTTTTATTTTGATTCATGACAGTATACTGCTTTTGGTGGCAATATGATTATTAGAATACATATACTTTGAGAATGTAGGGAGACCACATTGTTTTCATTGATGTGAGGATTGTGTCGAAAACGCGTATTAATTGGAGTGTACACATTCTCATAATATATCATTTGAAGTCGCAGGAAGTAAAGAGTTTGTGATTAGAGCGGTAAGTTTTGGGTAAGAACAGTTAGTCATTGCCTGGACTGAGTAGTTTTTTCTCTGTTCTTTGATTAGGGGCCTCCGGGCTACTTGAGGGAAGTATGGGACTACGCAAGGAAGGCGGCTTATCAGGCGAGGGCAAAGGCAGCTGAGGCGGCCTTAGCCCACGTTCAAGAACGGGAACTGAAGCTTCAACTCTATTTCCTGAACCTATCGATGGAAACATGGAAGCATAAGGCCCTTCACTTGATGCGATGCAACTTGTGCTTTGGGAATTCTGCTGCTACCACTATTCCTGCCAATGTTAGTTTGGTAAGATGAACTTGAACTCCATTTAATCATCTAACATCTTTCATTTCATCGCTTGGATATCTAACACCGAGATGTCCGTTTCCTTCTTTGGTGATTCAGCCGAGCCCTCCATCCACAATGCCCCCTGCTGCTGCTGCTGCTGCTGTTACTGCGGTAAGCTGCACTTTTTTTTCACAATTCACATGGCGTCCTACAAAAATGGTCATCTAGTAAATATCTTGTCACTTAGAAGTCCACTCTTTAGCAGATGTGTCAATGACATTTTGAATGGAATACCCAATCTAGCTGCTATTAGGGATGGGGCAATAGTCTGGTCCGGTCAGGTCCAGAATCAAGCCGAATTGGTAAATAGATTGGATTCATAATAAAAGGAATGAGGAACTGAATGAACATGAATGGAATGACTGCAACATTAGTTTGTCCAACGTTACATGATAACCTCTTTTCTCTTCACGGGCAGAACCCAGTGCCAGAGCTTATGCAGGCAAATGCACCAACCGGTCCACATATTGCTCCGGTCGACGCTCCAAGTTCTGCTACTACTCCTCATCCTCCCCCATCATCCATGGCGAATGGTGCTGGTACTTCAGCTGCTGCTGCCGCACCTGTGATGAATGGAACCATGTCTAGCTTGCACAATCCACCCACCACTGATGCCATCCTTGCCAGTGTGAGTTCCATTCCTCAACTTCCTCCTCCAGAACTCAAAGGTGAAGGTAACACCAGTAAGTCTAAGTCTCCTCCTCCAGAACTCAAAGGCAAAGGTAAAAACAGTAAATCTAAGGCTAAGGCTGAGGCGAAGAACAAGGCTGCCAAAACTCCAACTCCGAAGAAAAACAACAGTCGTAAGGTTGGCGAGAAAAGCAAGAGTACTGGAGGGAATGGTGACGGTGGAGATAGTAGCAGTTTGAATAGCTGGAGTTTGGGTCTGATGTGGAATGCTCCTAAAAGGAGAAGGACGTGAGACTTCATTCTTGGCCGAGGTTAGGGATATTTAATTGTGTTTATAGATGGATTAGGATATCACTCTTTGTAGTTTGTACCATTTATTATCCATGTTTATGACTTTGGAGGCAATGGCATTTCATTAACCTGGTCTAGTTTGGAATTTGATTTGTTTTTCTTCTTTGAAAAGGTTAGAGAGATGGGCTTTGTTTTTCCATTCAGGATCAAAATTCTTGTGTCGAGTACTGTGTTCAATGGAGGCAACTATCCCAACTTTTAAGCTAACATAACCGTTTTGAATACATTACTTGAGAATACAAAATTGAGTCCAATTATATAACGATTAAAACAAGTCTTGCCAATAAGAAATATTTTAAAACTATGAGGTTGTGATGTCGTGGTTTGTAACTTTGTTTTTCAATCATGCCTTCGAGGTTCGAGGATTTGATTCTTGATAAAAGATTTATCATGAATGAAGAATGGGTTACAATTGACAACGAAGGGGATGCAAATCGAATAAGTTATTTTCATGAAATCAGATCATTTAAACTAGCTGATTTTCTCAAATGTAATCATCTGCAATTCATCCAGAATTGCACATTATCGTCGATTTTCTCGAAATCACCCAGATTCATGTATTCTCGCCAGTGGTTGTAGTCGGATTGGTTGTGGAGGTCAGAGGGTAATGGACTAAATCTCTCATATCACCCTTACATATCTATGGAGATCATTTCTTTTTTTTGGTAAAGATCTATGGAGATCATTTCATGATTAGGATTATGGAATCAACCAACGAGGGACTAATTGTATAAAATAGAGATTAATTAAGTTCATATCACCGTCTCTTAACCGAGATTAGACAAAACAAAACACGAGAAAGGATAACGCCAAACTCGACGAGAAGAGTGGGAGATATACAAAATGAGGAATAAGATGATGTCATACATCTTAGGTGGAGAAGGAAGAGATGGTGGAGAGAGATTAGCCATAATTGCTGGTTTTTCTTTTTGAAAGGGAAAATGAAACGAGAAAAATGTTAAAAAACACAATGAGGTCCTTTTTTTTTCATGAAAAGAGTGATAGTTTGGGAAAAATGAAAAAAAAGAATGTGAGATTGTAAAATAGTAGGTTAATTATTTCACAGAGTTGTGAGTTTTTTAAATTTTCAATTTGAGAATCTCTCAATCTCATACCTCTTCCAAACAAGATATTTATATAAATTTTCATATTTTATTAGATAAATTTTGGAGACAATTAAGGTAAATTGATCAATTTTACAATATAAAATTAGGATTACATAATTTGCTGAATTTACTAGTTTTGACACAATCACAATTACATGAAGTAGAGGTAGGTAATTCAAAGCGGACTCGTTTTGTAAAATGCATTTTCAAATTGATCCATGACGCAAGTCACTAAGATAAAGATTAGATACCTCTAGTCATCTCGCTCCAAAGTTGCTTGCCGCGGAAAATCCAACGCACTAACCTCACTACGTACTATTTCGTCTCTAACGACGAACAATGGCTGAAAAAGCGGCACAGGTCAAGAGCGAGCATCCAGTAAAACCCTATGTCAACTTCGCTAGCTCAACAAATTTACGATACGACGAGTCGAATCGAAAGCTGAGGGAATGCTCGTTTGGAACGTAGCCGATCGGATCCATAGAAAGTCCGCTGAAATGGCTTCTCTACCGTTTCCTTCCCGCCATCAGATTCCTTGCAAAAACCGCCGGGTTTGGATTTTCACTTTGTTAATCTCTTGAGAGCGTCTTCCCCCAGGCGCGGGGGTCATTTTCAACATGATCCAAATTCCGGAATCGCTGTTCTTGTTTCCTTGTTTGGAAGTTAAAATAGTCTGGGATTCGTCGCTTTCTCTCGACCTAGAATTTCACTGCCGAACAGGTACAGACGTACGGTATCTAGGATTTATAAGCAATTCTCTCATGTCTCTTTTCATTCCACAGATTAGGCAAATTAGAGTTGGACAATGATTAGGAAGAACTATTGTTCGGCATTTGCTTGGCTGCTTCTTGTAGTACTGTTTGAATGTTTTTATGGTCTTGAGAAAGCAAATAGTGCTTCTGTGTCTTATGATCACAGGGCTCTGGTCATTGATGGGAAGCGGCGGATTCTGCAGTCCGGTTCTGTTCATTATCCTCGAACCAGCCCCGAGGTTTGTTTTCTCTTTGTTTAACCTTTTTTTTTATGTGTATAGGCATTGTTAAATGTGGACTGCTGTTTGATGCTTGGGATGATTGGTTCTTTCTCAGATGTGGCCCGAGATCATTAGGAAGTCGAAGGAAGGGGGATTGGACGTGATTGAAACTTATGTGTTTTGGAACTATCATGAGCCTCTGAGAGGACAGGTGAATTATTCATAAAGTTCTTTGTCCTATGGAGATTGGTTTGTGTAGATCTTGTGGCACTAGTGATGCTTTGTTTCCTTCTTGTTTTTCAAAGTACTACTTTGAAGGCAGGTTTGACCTGGTCAAGTTCTTGAGAACGGTTCAAGATGCTGGTCTGATGGTTCACTTGCGGATTGGCCCATATGCTTGTGCTGAATGGAACTATGGGTAATGCTAGTAACTTGTTTTCTTTTTCTGTTATTGCTATAGCCAAATAGTAGTCTTGTCTCATTTTAGGTATTGGTAGCATCATAATTAGTTCAATTTCACATGTGCAGAGGATTCCCTATGTGGTTACATTTCCTTCCCGGAATTCAGTTCCGGACTACAAACAGCGTGTTCCAGGTAATCATTTTCTTGTCAATGTTTGGTTATGAGCGTTCTGTAGCTTTTCCTTATTCATTCCAGCAGACATTGTAAGCTTGGTATGCTGTCTCCTCCCTGCAGAGTGAAATGCAGCGCTTCCTTGAGAAAATTGTGAATTTAATGAACGAGGAGAATCTATTTGCATCACAAGGAGGGCCAGTCATTCTTGCCCAGGTTAATTAACATTCTTATTACTCTGCGTGCATGAATCACTATGCTTTGTGTGTCCATCCTGGAAGTTTGATCAAATATCTTGTATGTCTTGAGAACAGGTTGAGAATGAATATGGTAATGTTGAGTGGGCTTATGGGCTTCCTGGACCAAACTATGTCAAATGGGCTGCAAATACCGCTCTTAACCTCAATGTGTCAGTACCTTGGGTGATGTGCCAACAGTCTGATGCTCCTGATCCGATCGTATGGATTCTTCTCATGCCTTGGTTCGTTTGTCCTTGTAATTTGAGAAGGTTGTGTGATTAGTAACATGGTATGAGTTGTCAAATACAGATAAACACGTGCAATGGATTTTACTGTGATCAGTTTACCCCAAATTCTCCATCGAAACCAAAATTCTGGACTGAGAACTATCCTGGATGGTAAATGATTCTTTCTTCTTTTCCTCATATAAAGATTTATAAAACCAGGTTCTCATCTGACATTCTCCTTGCTCATTCAGGTTTGCTGCATTTGGCTCACCGGTTCCACAACGTCCCGTTGAAGATGTGGCTTTTGCTGTTGCTCGCTTCTTTCAGTATGGTGGAACATTGCAAAACTATTACATGGCAAGTGTTTCATGTTCTCTTTCATGCTAGCTGTTATGTTCTCTACATGAAATTATAACAAACCCGTGACTGGATTTCTGTACCCTGGTCTTATTTCACCTACCTTTATATGCAGTACTTTGGTGGAACCAACTTTGGACGAACAGCTGGAGGTCCTATGATTGCGACAAGCTATGATTATGATGCCCCAATTGATGAATATGGTAAAATATTTCACTGTCTCATTCATCTCAGCACTTGAATTTATGCATTTGAAACTTCCATTTCAAAACTGCAAGATGATGGCATTTACCTCTTTATCAGGGTTTATAAGACAGCCAAAGTGGGGACACCTGCGAGACTTACACCAGGCAATAAAACAGTGTGAAGACCACCTAGTCGACGGAGATTCCACTGAGCAGTCTTTGGGATATAACCTAGAGGTATATGAGTATGAGTAACATTGAGCGTTTAGAAGGTTCTTTCGTCTCATGCTCTCAACTCAGTTTGATCTTGTTTTCATTAGGCACATGTCTACTGCATAGCTTCAGATGATTGTGCTGCATTTCTTGCTAATTATGGAAGCAGCTCTGATGCAAATGTCACATTCAATGGCAATACTTATTTTCTCCCAGCTTGGTCTGTGAGTGTACTTCCAGACTCCAAAAATGAAATTTTCAACACCGCAAAGGTAAATACGACATGGATGTGTTTGTTTCATCTAAAATTTTAGTTCGTATAACTTAAGTTGGAAAGAAAGGTTAAACATGTGCAGTTACAATGCATTAAAGGCCACTGGAAGTCATACACTAGTGTTTTCATACATTTGTATATCTTGGCTGTCCATAATTGCAGGTTACTACTCAAAGAAGCATCCATGACTCTCCCCTTGCTAGCAATACAACGAGGAAAGAGGTTTCACTCGGGGAGTCTTGGAATTGGCACAAAGAAGAAATAGGCATTTCAGACGGCAACAACTCTTTTACTGCTCAAGGCTTGTTGGAGCATATTAATACCACACAAGACACTAGTGATTTCCTGTGGTACTCAACGAGGTAACTAATCTAAATATCATACATCTTTCATGCTCACATGAACTTGTGCAGTCGTATCGTGTAATCATGTTGGGTTTCTGCTTTAAATTCCTCACCAGTTTTGTGAATGACGGTCAAGCCATTGACGCTCTATTGAACATCGAGAGTTTGGGGCAAGCAGCACTGGTCTTCCTGAACAAGAATCGTGTCGGTAGGTACCTCGATAAAGCTAGTTCTCCTTCATCACATCCCAACAATCTGTTTGCATGCCAATCCTAAACAGGGTTATGTATTACTTGCAGCATTTGGGTTTGGAAATCACGACATTGCAGCATTCTCACTATCTCAGAAAGTCACACTTGTAGAAGGAACCAACACACTCGACATTTTGAGTATGATGGTTGGTGTCCAGGTTAGAGCAATTACCCTCCTTGAATGATGATCCATAATTGGGTTGAAACAGGACAGCGATTGAAAAAACCAGTGGGCACTTTTTTCATGTCTACCATGATTCCTAGCTCACGAACACTGACATGTCACTGATCTTCTTGTGGACATGAAAAGTTTAGGATGTCAAACTATCATCTGTCATGTTTGTTAGACTTAGAACTGTGGGTTTTTAAATTTCTAAAGCACTTTCTCTACCCACCTATTTTTGTAATTCGTTTATACTTTATACTAAAAGTCATTCCGTTGTGGTCCAAATAAAGGTGCAAATACGCACCCCTTCGTATTATTATTCATCTGGGGCTCTGAAGTCCCCTTGACATTGTGGCCCAAATCAATCGTTCCACCATCGTATCACATATTTTAACAATGTTTCACCCAAAAAATGGAAAACAAAAGGTCACAAGTTTTTCACAATCAATCAGTCTGCAACTTCTCCTGCTAAATGTTCACTAGCCAATTGATCCTACTTATCCCATACTAGTTGAAATAACGTGTGCTGAAAGTCTTGATCCATACTTATGATTGATACATTGTTTCTTCAGAACTACGGCCCATGGTTCGATGTTCAAAAGGCTGGACTTGTTGCCGTTTTCATGGCTGACTTCCGCAGTGGTATCAACATGCTTTCTTCTAGAAACTGGGATTACCAGGTTGGTACTATTTTTTAAACATAAGGTTCCGGTGATCATGGGAATGAAAGAGTTGGGTTTCACTAATCATTTGATCATGTCTCTTCACATGCTTTCATCCTTCCTTTCCAGGTGGGACTCAATGGAGAAAGCCTTGGACTTGAAAAAGAAGTCAATGCAGCAAATAGCTCACTCTGGACTCAGGGAACTGATATGCCCGTCAGTGAGAGTTTGGTTTGGTACAAGGTTAGTCATTAATCAGAAACGATTGCAGCGGAGAAATTTTTTCCTTTTCATCTCTTATCAACCGTTCAATCATTTCACCAATGTCCCTCTTCTCTTAGACGACATTCCCTTCTCCCGAAGGAAATGGACCCTTGGTCCTAGACCTTGCCGGCATGGGAAAAGGTGAAGCATGGGTGAACGAGCAGAGCATAGGACGATACTGGTCAACCTATCTATCACCAGCAGCAGGCTGCAGCGACACTTGCGATTACAGAGGACCTCATGATGCAAAGTCTTGCCTGACGAAATGTGGTCAACCTTCTCAAACGTTGTATCATATTCCTCGGTCCTGGGTTCATTCTGGCGACAACCTATTGGTCCTACGCGAGGAGCTTGGAGGCGATCCAACCCAGATTTCTGTGTTAGCACACACAGGCCAGGAGATATGTTCTGTTGTTTCAGAGGAAGATCCAACACCACCAGAATCTTGGAGACCAAACATGGAATTCAGGTCTCAGAGCCCCGAAGTTCGACTGAAATGCGAGCAAGGATGGCGCATTACCTCCATCAATTTCGCTGGATTCGGCGACCCTGAAGGAGATTGTGGGAGGTTTACACCTGGGGCTTGTCATGCTGACATGTTATCTGTTGTCCAGAAGGTAAATTACTAAAAGACTTCTTCTCTTCGTGTCTGGTTTGGAGAACTCTGTTCTATTTGCCCGAGTGGTGACTCTGAAATTGAAGGTTTTTGTGGTGGATTGTTTCACAGGCGTGCATTGGGCAAGAAGGATGCTCGATTCCTTTATCATCGGCGGCTGCTAGCCTCGCTGAAGCTTGTCCTGGAGTTTCAAAACGGTTTGCGGTGGAAGCTCTCTGCAGCTAGAAAGGATCTCGATTCCTTGCCTATCAAGGAAAGAACAGGCAAATACTTCACACCATTCATTTTCAATATACAGCGATCGTTCTCATCGATTCACGATTTTACTTTGAAATCACTTTGTAAATCCGCTATTTCGTTACCGACAGAAAGTATAAACTGCCTCCTACGCTCAGACCTCATTTTCTATTCATTCATGTTCCTCATTGCCGCATGTTTATTGTAGATGCTCAAAGTTGGGTGGAAATGTTGTCCATATCGAAAGTTTATGTAATATCGAAATCATAAGATTTTGTAAACCATGTTATAATCAAGAAAAGACTAGCAAATTAAAAGAGTTCAACCAACTAAAGGAAACAACGACATAAAATTGCAAGCTATTCTTATTGATTGTACGACTTCATAGCTCGTTGGTGTCTCCAACGTCCCAAACGAACAAGCAAGGAATGCAACAAGCATTAGGAGGTCACAAGGAGGATCTTGCCGGTATGCTGGCTGCTCTCAATCAGTTTATGAGCCTCGGCTACCTCAGAGAGAAACACAGTACTGCTACACCAACTGGACTCCCAATGACGAAACATCAGTTTGCACAAATCCCACTAGCCTGCTCAGTTCATATTCCTATAGAACGAAATGCCTTGGGAGTTAGGATGGAACAAGGAGGATCTTGCCGATATGCTGGCTACTCTCGATCAGCTTATGAGCGTCGGCTGCCTCAGAGAAAGGAAAGACCTTGTACACAATAGGCTTGACTTTCCCTGCAGCGATTGCCGGCCACACATTCTTCTCCACCTCGTTCACAATTGCAGCTTTGTTCTCTGCAGTTCTGTATCTCAAACCAGCAGCTGTGAAACATAAACACCACCAGCACCAGTTAATTGTACGTATTTATATCTCACACAGAGAAAGTTAACCAAACTCCAAACCAATGTCAAAGCTCTCGTACCTTGCACTGTGAGGCGCTTTGCAAACAGAGTAGGCAGGTTCATCTCTGTCTTGGTTCCACCCATCATTCCGATGATAAACAGCCTGCCATCGAAGTTCAAGCTGTCGAGGTTTCGCTGGAAGTAGGACGCTCCAAGGCAATCCAGAATGACATCAACTCCTGCCGAGCGATAAATCAGTCAGGCATTTTGCAAGATCAAGAAGGCAAGGCAAAGGCTGACTCATTCATCTACTTAGAAGGTTATGGCAACAAGCCTAAAGTATATACCTTTTCCATCAGTTTCCTCCTTCACTCGAGCCACGAAATCCTCGGTCTTGTAGTTGATGCAAACATCAGCTCCGAGATCTCTGCATGCCTCTAACTTCTCCTTACTCCCTAAGGATTTGGGGCAATGCCAAGTAAGCAAAGTCAACTTCAGTCCCTATTTACATACTGGTTTCTGCTAATTGTGATTTTTGGTACCAAGTTGAGAAATTTAGTTCCATTTGGCCGTCAAAAATCATACGACTTGCTCCAAACACAGGCAATTTGAAATTCAGAGTAGAATTCTACAGAAATGAGAATGGATTCCAAACCCGCTCTAGGGTTTCAGCTGCAAATGAATTGAAAACAAGAATTGGAATAGGAATTGGGACATATACCTGCAGTGATGAAAACTCGAATCCCTATATGTTTCGCTATCTGAATCGCAAACGTCCCAATACCGCTCGAGCCGCCGTGAACCTGTAAGGATTTCCGGAAATTCAACGAAAGGTTTTGCTGATTCTCTCCCCCGTCCGGTGAAAGAGATAGAGAAAGAACGAGTGATTAAACATTTACCAGAAGCGTTTCGCCGGGAGAGAGCCGGCTGGTCATGAAAATCGTTGACCAGACAGTACACGCGACTTCCGGGAAAGCGGCGGCGTCGGTGAAAGAGATGCCCTGGGGTACGGGGAGAACTTGCGCCTCCGGAACCGCCACTTTCTCCGCGTAACCTCCGCCGCTGAGCAGAGCACACACCTGATCGCCAATTTTCCATCGGGAAACGCGGCTACCGACGGCTTCGACGGTACCGGAGCATTCGAGGCCGAGGTACTCGCTGGCGCCCTTCGGCGGAGGATACTTCCCCTGCCGCTGGATGGTATCGGCGCGGTTGATGGCGGTGGCAGCGACCTTGATCAGAACTTCGTCGTCTTTGATCTGTGGATCGTCGACTTGATGCAGTTGCAGGACCTCCGGGCCGCCGGGAGATGTGATCACCACCGCTTTCATTTTCGAGACCTCCGTTCACTTTTTGCTCTAGCCTCTAGAGGAGTTCTGGACAGTACTAGCTCACAAGAGTATATACAAGAAAACGAGAATACGACTGGTTTCCTTTTCAGTCTTGTTTCTTCTATCTAGAAATGAAAAAAAAAAAATAGAACAAGTAATTACAAAACGGCCACCAAACTTTGGATGAATAACAAATTGATCATCACTTATAATTATATATGTTTCTCGCCTTGTTCAATGCTTCACGGCAACCAATGCGATTGGCCATTAGTCAATGCTCCAAGCCTCCAACAAACCAAACACCTACGTGTCAACCAAGGCGTTGTCGTTTAGCGTCTCCGTGTAAACCGGAAAACCTTCTTCCTCGGTCGCAGACTCGCAGTAAGCTGAAAAGCTACATGTCCTCCCGCCATTGCAGCCTCCTCGGAAATCTCTCAGCCAGTAGTTCCAGGCTTCCAGCTCCGCCACCGGAAACCCAACCAACTACTTGCCTGATTCTGTAGGTAAGAATCGCTTACCGTTTCCGCCTTCTGTTCCCGTTCTTCGCCGGTACTTCAATAAACACTTGCATATGAACTACATTTTTCTCTACTTCTTCAAATCGAAGGGTTAGCTCACTCATGGGAATGAGTAGCTCTCCGCTGCTGCGGATATGGAAAGCACTTCTTCTTCTCCAGTTCGTCACCGGAGCTCTCGGCTGGGGAAAGGAAGGTCACTACGCCGTTTGCAAGATCGCTGAGGCGAGTGATAGTGTTTCTCGGCTTCGATTGAACTGATTGAGGCGGTGATCGTAATCTGAGTTCTCTCCAATTTCAGGCGTATCTGAACGAAGACGCGACGGCGGCGGTGAAAGAACTGCTTCCGGAGTATGCCGACGGCGATCTGGCGAGTCTTTGCTCTTGGGCGGACACCATGAATTTTCGCTATCACTGGAGTAGCGCTCTCCACTATGTTGATACACCGGACTTCTTCTGCAACTATGATTTTGCCAGTTAAGTGGTTGATTCTTTGCTCCATGGATTGAATTTGGTGTTTTCCATTTGAAAGAGACGTCAAACGCGATTGCTTAGTTGGTCACCACCATTGGACTGCTTTTTTGTTGCAGGAGATTGCCATGACTCGTCGGGGCATCGATACGCATGCGTGACTGCAGCTATCTACAACTACACTGACCAACTGAAGTCGGAGTACCACAACCCTGGAGCGGTGACTAACTGTGAGCGTTTGTTTGGCTCCACATGAGTTTGATATCATGATATTCTTTGCCTTTTTGTTGTTTGTTCAAAATTGATTTGTGTTAATTTGGTGATTGGTTGCAGATAATCTAACAGAGGCACTGTTGTTCTTATCACATTTTGTTGGGGACGTTCATCAGGTTTGTGCTCTCTATCTATATGCCGTGCTTTGTTCTCTCATTTTTTTGTTACATAACCCGAGTTTGTATGCTGTAACGAGCTTATGAAGGTTCTGATTGACAACAATGGTGCTCTTCTGTTGCTTTTTGCTGATCTCTCAGTGACGTGTTCTGTTTTTGGCAGCCCTTACATGTTGGTTTTCTGGGGGACTTGGGAGGAAACACAATCATAGTTCATTGGTACACTAGAAAGGCTAATCTACATCATGTAAGCTTTTTCTGTTGATCCATGCGGATGTTCTATCACAAGAGTGTAACTTCTTTTTCTTGGCAAATTAGCGACTGATTACCATGCTATGATTGTCTCTCAGGTGTGGGATACGAGCATCATTGAATCCGCCATGAAAGATTTCTATAATTCGGATCTCACTACCATGATTAACTCGATTCAGAGCAATATAACGGTAGGCTTATGCAACACTAACTGTAACGGCATAGTAGTATCTAATTGTCTTTACACCTTCATTTGTTTTCCTGATATCTCATAATCTCAACAGGACAATGAACTGCCGCTGTGGGGTGACTGTGAGGGGAATCAAACAGTCTGTCCAAATGTGTATGTCCTTCTCTATCTAGTAGCACTCATAATTGTTCCTATCTGCATCAGATGTTTTTACATGTTGCTTTCCTTCTAGAAATTTGTCAAAATGTATAAAAATGTTAACGACGTACGTAACTGGCTAGCTTACTATTAAGAGATGAGAAAATCTAGTTAAGGCGTATGTTACACCTTCTAATTATATAAGACCTATTCTTCAGCATGGATTAGTTTTAACTTGAAATTTTCATTGGAAACTTCATTAGATGAACTGCAATGTTGAATGTACATGCTGTAGAGAACTGACTTCATGCATCTCTTAGAAGATCAGATATTGGTGATTGATAGTTTATTCTTTGAACTATGCAGGTTTGCTTCTGAAAGTATCAGTTTGGCGTGCAAGTATGCATACAGGAATGCTACACCAGGAAGCACCCTGACCGGTAATTCCTCAATTAATTATTGTTGACCATGCACATGAAACGACCAAGTCTCAGCATAATTTTTAAAGCTACCAAGTTAGTTGTGGAGACATGCTGATCTCAAATAGGCATGTTTTTTTTGCAAATTGCATACTTGTTCCGTTTGATATCGTGTTCTTATAGCAAATCGCACTACTTGAGTTGGCAATCTGCATCTTATCATTGTGTAATTCCTCTTTTTCTTCATTTGTTATGCAGATGATTACTTCCTTTCTCGGCTACCTATTGTGGAGGAACGGGTTGCCCAAGCTGGTGTCTGTTTGGCTGCTACCCTCAACCGCGTCTTTGCTTCCAAAGTACAAATTGCTGAGTCACGAAGATGAAGCCCATCATGGGATAAGAAAGGAAGCGACCGTGAGATTGTTTATTAGATGACAGATTAGACAAGTTGTAGTTTAGATTTCCCAAACAAGCAAACGTATGCAGTATGATCTGTAGGTGCATCATTATTGGGCGCCCCTCATGTGTTAGGCAGGCTAATTAGTGAGTCCTTAGCTACTATCTGTTGACTTTTCTCAAAATCTCACTTGGAATGAAAGATTCCTGTACAATATGCTCTGTTCTGTTGTATTGCTTAGGATGAATGTCAAACTTTAAGGACACTCAAAATAAGGGGAAGTTGAATCTTGTACTCAATGGTTACCTATTTATCCTTATTAATAGGACACATTGACTCTGTCATCTCAAGACTATTGTTGTACCCTTATTATATATAACTGCACATATGTAACCCGTTTGCCTGATTTCTTCTTCTTGCATCTTCTTAGTTATTCTGTGGCAGGGCAGCATTTGGACACCTGGTGGCTTGAGAAAGGACAGAAAATTCCCTTGAAGAGAAATGCGGTCATTTGGTTTACTTCTGTTTGTAGCTCTGGCCATCGTCTTGGTCCCTGGAGCTGTGAGTTGGAGCAAGGAAGGTCACATGATAACATGTCGAATTGCACAGGTACGTTCGTTCCCCTTTCGTTTCTCAATTCATTCTTGCACTATTCCGCCATGCATCCACCTTCGTTTCAAATCATATTGTAATGCTTTTAGTTGAACTCTTTCATTGCCAGTTGAGCTCTTATTTTCTTTTGTCTTCCTTTCTCCTCTTCGTTTTCAGTTAGTGGTCATATGTCTGTCATTCATGTCCGAATGAATCGGCCTTTTTTTCTTTGGATTCGTGGCACACAGTAAGCAAAGCTTTTCACCTCTGCCAAATTGTCAAGTCGTAATGGATGGGTGGTCGTAGTAGGTTGGGTCACAACTCACAAGTGTTACAAATTGATAAACATGTCTAGTTTGAGTTGAGCAGGTTGGATCATTTTGGGATTGGCTTCCTCGCTGCCCCTGTAAGCGAGGAGTTGCTTTCTTGCCCTTTACATCATTTGTTGTTTACCAAAAGCATGTTGGATAGTTAGAAGTATTGTGCACGCAACTAATTTTTCTTTTTTTTGCAATGTGTGGCGCCACAACTGCCAAGCCTCTACCTAAAGCGAAGACCTTTGTTTGCAATTTTATATCTGTTACAGAATCTTTTGAAGCCGGAGGCAGCACACGCCGTGAAACAACTTTTGCCGGAAAATGTGAACGGAGACTTGTCAGCGCTTTGCGTCTGGCCGGACCAAATCCGGCATTGGTATAAATACAGGTGGACCAGCCCACTTCACTTCATCGACACCCCTGATGATGCCTGCACCTTCGACCACTCAAGTTATCAACTTCAACCAAGCTTCTAACCAACTTTTTCTTGTACGGTTAAATGAGTTTGGAGTTTGCTGATTCAATGATTTGCACTTTAGGGGACTGCGTTAAGGATCGTTGCGTGGCGGGTGCCATTCAGAACTTCACATCTCAGCTCTCACACTACAAAGAAGGCAGCACGGATCGACGATGTAAGCATTTTGAAGCTGTTATAGTATAATCGCATGTAATGAAAGATCAACAAAGTAGCCTAGTGGCTTATAGTCACTCACGGGATTCGTTAAATCTCTGCAGATAACTTGACGGAAGCGTTGCTCTTCTTGTCGCACTTCATGGGCGACATCCACCAGCCGCTGCACGTAGGCTTCACTTCTGACGAAGGCGGCAACACTATCGACCTGCGCTGGTTCCGCCATAAATCCAATCTTCACCATGTGAGGATCTCATGCCATCTTATTTCCCCCTGCTCAAGTCTCTATGACCAGATCAATAACAACAGTGTTTATCAATCATTCGGTACTAAATTGGTCCATGCATGCTGCAGGTATGGGACAGGGAGATCATCCTGCAAGCGCTCAAGGATTACTACGATAAAGATGTCGACCTCCTCCAGCAAGCAATCGAAGGAAACTTCACTGACGTGCGTAATCAACACTCCACTTTTTTTGCTGAAACTTCTGAACAGTTTGTTAGCCTTTCTTTTTTTTGGTTTCTTGTGCTGTAATTAAAATGAGGGGGTGTGCTACGTTGGAAATGGCAGGGTTTATGGCATGATGATCTGCTGTCGTGGAGAGATTGCGACGATCTTTTGGAATGTCCCAACAAGTAAAGATTTTCTTCCTCTCCTCAATCCGTTAAAGTTGGCATTCACTGAAATCACGAGAACATTCGTTCATCACAGCTGTAAAACTTTGGAAGTCTCTTTACGTTTCCTTCTTATTCTGGCGTCTGTAGATATGCAGTGGAGAGCATAACCATAGCTTGCAAATGGGGCTACAAAGGCGTCAAGGAAGGTCAAACTCTATCAGGTAAAAACTTGTTTCTAATTCTTGGGTCACACTCTATCAGATACAAGTCAACCGATCTGGATAAACAATTGCCACCTTTGCATGCTTTTGACCAAACACATAATTTGTGGCAGATGAGTACTTCGAGTCCAGAATGCCGATCGTGATGAGACGCATCGCTCAAGGCGGAGTTCGGTTGGCTATGTATCTGAATGCCCTTTTTGCGGACCCTGACAACGAGCAAGCAGCTGCTATCTTCGCTTCCCCGACATAAAGAAGAAGAATTGTATTCGCATGAAAAAATGAATTAATCTAACCTATAAGAAGTGAAAGAAGTGACTGTTGCATTAGGGGAACAAAGTATGTACTATAAAGTGGTCATTATATTAATTTTGTACCTATAAAGTGGTTGACTAAGTTTGAGATGTTATTTACTGAATTGTTAATGTTTTGGGTGTTTTTCAAAGTTCTAGGTACTAAAAGGTAATTAAAGTGATACCTGAGGCCCTTTTCAAAGTTCGATGAATCACGGATTCGGCATGAGGCTATTCATCACCGGTGATTAAGTCCATCAAGCAGCGATTTGGGCGAATTTCTTCCGGGCCAATTTTTGGCAGACTCCAAAGGGGTACCATCACAGATTTCGGGTGATTTTTCCGAAATGCCATTTTCTTGCGATTTTGAAGGCTAGAGACCGCGGATTCGGCCCGAGGCTATTCTCCACCGATGATGAAGTCTATTGATCCTATTATCCCCCGATGCTTAAGCCCGTTAGGCACCGGTTTGGGCGGATTAATTTTCGGATGGCATTTTCGTAATTATTTGGGCGATTTTTTTCGAAAGGCCATTTTCCTTGGATTTTGAAGGCTACAGATCACGGATTCGGCATGAGGCTATTCATCACCGGTGATTAAGTCCATCAAGCAGCGATTTGGGCGAATTTCTTCCGGGCCAATTTTTGGCAGACTCCAAAGGGGTACCATCACAGATTTCGGGTGATTTTTCCGAAATGCCATTTTCTTGCGATTTTGAAGGCTAGAGACCGCGGATTCGGCCCGAGGCTATTCTCCACCGATGATGAAGTCTATTGATCCTATTATCCCCCGATGCTTAAGCCCGTTAGGCACCGGTTTGGGCGGATTAATTTTCGGATGGCATTTTCGTAATTATTTGGGCGATTTTTTTCGAAAGGCCATTTTCCTTGGATTTTGAAGGCTACAGATCACGGATTCGGCATGAGGCTATTCATCACCGGTGATTAAGTCCATCAAGCAGCGATTTGGGCGAATTTCTTCCGGGCCAATTTTTGGCAGACTCCAAAGGGGTACCATCACAGATTTCGGGTGATTTTTCCGAAATGCCATTTTCTTGCGATTTTGAAGGCTAGAGACCGCGGATTCGGCCCGAGGCTATTCTCCACCGATGATGAAGTCTATTGATCCTATTATCCCCCGATGCTTAAGCCCGTTAGGCACCGGTTTGGGCGGATTAATTTTCGGATGGCATTTTCGTAATTATTTGGGCGATTTTTTTCGAAAGGCCATTTTCCTTGGATTTTGAAGGCTACAGATCACGGATTCGGCATGAGGCTATTCATCACCGGTGATTAAGTCCATCAAGCAGCGATTTGGGCGAATTTCTTCCGGGCCAATTTTTGGCAGACTCCAAAGGGGTACCATCACAGATTTCGGGTGATTTTTCCGAAATGCCATTTTCTTGCGATTTTGAAGGCTAGAGACCGCGGATTCGGCCCGAGGCTATTCTCCACCGATGATGAAGTCTATTGATCCTATTATCCCCCGATGCTTAAGCCCGTTAGGCACCGGTTTGGGCGGATTAATTTTCGGATGGCATTTTCGTAATTATTTGGGCGATTTTTTTCGAAAGGCCATTTTCCTTGGATTTTGAAGGCTACAGATCACGGATTCGGCATGAGGCTATTCATCACCGGTGATTAAGTCCATCAAGCAGCGATTTGGGCGAATTTCTTCCGGGCCAATTTTTGGCAGACTCCAAAGGGGTACCATCACAGATTTCGGGTGATTTTTCCGAAATGCCATTTTCTTGCGATTTTGAAGGCTAGAGACCGCGGATTCGGCCTGAGGCTATTCTCCACCGATGATGAAGTCTATTGATCCTATTATCCCCCGATGCTTAAGCCCGTTAGGCACCGGTTTGGGCGGAGTAATTTTCGGATGGCATTTTCGTAATTATTTGGGCGATTTTTTTCGAAAGGCCATTTTCCTTGGATTTTGAAGGCTACAGATCACGGATTCGGCATGAGGCTATTCGTCACCGGTGATTAAGTCCATCAAGCAGCGATTTGGGCGAATTTCTTCCGGGCCAATTTTTGGCAGACTCCAAAGGGGTACCATCACAGATTTCGGGTGATTTTTCCGAAATGCCATTTTCTTGCGATTTTGAAGGCTAGAGACCGCGGATTCGGCCCGAGGCTATTCTCCACCGATGATGAAGTCTATTGATCCTATTATCCCCCGATGCTTAAGCCCGTTAGGCACCGGTTTGGGCGGATTAATTTTCGGATGGCATTTTCGTAATTATTTGGGCGATTTTTTTCGAAAGGCCATTTTCCTTGGATTTTGAAGGCTACAGATCACGGATTCGGCATGAGGCTATTCATCACCGGTGATTAAGTCCATCAAGCAGCGATTTGGGCGAATTTCTTCCGGGCCAATTTTTGGCAGACTCCAAAGGGGTACCATCACAGATTTCGGGTGATTTTTCCGAAATGCCATTTTCTTGCGATTTTGAAGGCTAGAGACCGCGGATTCGGCCCGAGGCTATTCTCCACCGATGATGAAGTCTATTGATCCTATTATCCCCCGATGCTTAAGCCCGTTAGGCACCGGTTTGGGCGGATTAATTTTCGGATGGCATTTTCGTAATTATTTGGGCGATTTTTTTCGAAAGGCCATTTTCCTTGGATTTTGAAGGCTACAGATCACGGATTCGGCATGAGGCTATTCATCACCGGTGATTAAGTCCATCAAGCAGCGATTTGGGCGAATTTCTTCCGGGCCAATTTTTGGCAGACTCCAAAGGGGTACCATCACAGATTTCGGGTGATTTTTCCGAAATGCCATTTTCTTGCGATTTTGAAGGCTAGAGACCGCGGATTCGGCCCGAGGCTATTCTCCACCGATGATGAAGTCTATTGATCCTATTATCCCCCGATGCTTAAGCCCGTTAGGCACCGGTTTGGGCGGATTAATTTTCGGATGGCATTTTCGTAATTATTTGGGCGATTTTTTTCGAAAGGCCATTTTCCTTGGATTTTGAAGGCTACAGATCACGGATTCGGCATGAGGCTATTCATCACCGGTGATTAAGTCCATCAAGCAGCGATTTGGGCGAATTTCTTCCGGGCCAATTTTTGGCAGACTCCAAAGGGGTACCATCACAGATTTCGGGTGATTTTTCCGAAATGCCATTTTCTTGCGATTTTGAAGGCTAGAGACCGCGGATTCGGCCCGAGGCTATTCTCCACCGATGATGAAGTCTATTGATCCTATTATCCCCCGATGCTTAAGCCCGTTAGGCACCGGTTTGGGCGGATTAATTTTCGGATGGCATTTTCGTAATTATTTGGGCGATTTTTTTCGAAAGGCCATTTTCCTTGGATTTTGAAGGCTACAGATCACGGATTCGGCATGAGGCTATTCATCACCGGTGATTAAGTCCATCAAGCAGCGATTTGGGCGAATTTCTTCCAGGGCCAATTTTTGGCAGACTCCAAAGGGGTACCATCACAGATTTCGGGTGATTTTTCCGAAATGCCATTTTCTTGCGATTTTGAAGGCTAGAGACCGCGGATTCGGCCCGAGGCTATTCTCCACCGATGATGAAGTCTATTGATCCTATTATCCCCCGATGCTTAAGCCCGTTAGGCACCGGTTTGGGCGGATTAATTTTCGGATGGCATTTTCGTAATTATTTGGGCGATTTTTTTCGAAAGGCCATTTTCCTTGGATTTTGAAGGCTACAGATCACGGATTCGGCATGAGGCTATTCATCACCGGTGATTAAGTCCATCAAGCAGCGATTTGGGCGAATTTCTTCCGGGCCAATTTTTGGCAGACTCCAAAGGGGTACCATCACAGATTTCGGGTGATTTTTCCGAAATGCCATTTTCTTGCGATTTTGAAGGCTAGAGACCGCGGATTCGGCCCGAGGCTATTCTCCACCGATGATGAAGTCTATTGATCCTATTATCCCCCGATGCTTAAGCCCGTTAGGCACCGGTTTGGGCGGATTAATTTTCGGATGGCATTTTCGTAATTATTTGGGCGATTTTTTTCGAAAGGCCATTTTCCTTGGATTTTGAAGGCTACAGATCACGGATTCGGCATGAGGCTATTCATCACCGGTGATTAAGTCCATCAAGCAGCGATTTGGGCGAATTTCTTCCGGGCCAATTTTTGGCAGACTCCAAAGGGGTACCATCACAGATTTCGGGTGATTTTTCCGAAATGCCATTTTCTTGCGATTTTGAAGGCTAGAGACCGCGGATTCGGCCCGAGGCTATTCTCCACCGATGATGAAGTCTATTGATCCTATTATCCCCCGATGCTTAAGCCCGTTAGGCACCGGTTTGGGCGGATTAATTTTCGGATGGCATTTTCGTAATTATTTGGGCGATTTTTTTCGAAAGGCCATTTTCCTTGGATTTTGAAGGCTACAGATCACGGATTCGGCATGAGGCTATTCATCACCGGTGATTAAGTCCATCAAGCAGCGATTTGGGCGAATTTCTTCCGGGCCAATTTTTGGCAGACTCCAAAGGGGTACCATCACAGATTTCGGGTGATTTTTCCGAAATGCCATTTTCTTGCGATTTTGAAGGCTAGAGACCGCGGATTCAGCTCGAGGCTATTCTCCACCGATGATGAAGTCTATTGATCCTATTCTCCCCCGATGCGTAACCCCGTTAGGCACCGGTTTGGGCGGATTAATTATCGGTTGGCATTCTCGTAATTATTTGAGCGATTTTTTTTTCGAAAGACCATTTTCCTTGGATTTTGAAGGCAACAGATCACGGATTCGGCCTGAGGCTATTCTTCACTGATGATTAAGTCCATCAAGCAGCGATTTGGGCGAATTTCTTCCGGGCCAATTTTTGGCAGACTCCAAAGGGGTACCATCACAGATTTCGGGTGATTTTTCCGAAATGCCATTTTCTTGCGATTTTGAAGGCTAGAGACCGCGGATTCGGCCCGAGGCTATTCTCCACCGATGATGAAGTCTATTGATCCTATTATCCCCCGATGCTTAAGCCCGTTAGGCACCGGTTTGGGCGGATTAATTTTCGGATGGCATTTTCGTAATTATTTGGGCGATTTTTTTCGAAAGGCCATTTTCCTTGGATTTTGAAGGCTACAGATCACGGATTCGGCATGAGGCTATTCATCACCGGTGATTAAGTCCATCAAGCAGCGATTTGGGCGAATTTCTTCCGGGCCAATTTTTGGCAGACTCCAAAGGGGTACCATCACAGATTTCGGGTGATTTTTCCGAAATGCCATTTTCTTGCGATTTTGAAGGCTAGAGACCGCGGATTCGGCCCGAGGCTATTCTCCACCGATGATGAAGTCTATTGATCCTATTATCCCCCGATGCTTAAGCCCGTTAGGCACCGGTTTGGGCGGATTAATTTTCGGATGGCATTTTCGTAATTATTTGGGCGATTTTTTTCGAAAGGCCATTTTCCTTGGATTTTGAAGGCTACAGATCACGGATTCGGCATGAGGCTATTCATCACCGGTGATTAAGTCCATCAAGCAGCGATTTGGGCGAATTTCTTCCGGGCCAATTTTTGGCAGACTCCAAAGGGGTACCATCACAGATTTCGGGTGATTTTTCCGAAATGCCATTTTCTTGCGATTTTGAAGGCTAGAGACCGCGGATTCGGCCCGAGGCTATTCTCCACCGATGATGAAGTCTATTGATCCTATTATCCCCCGATGCTTAAGCCCGTTAGGCACCGGTTTGGGCGGATTAATTTTCGGATGGCATTTTCGTAATTATTTGGGCGATTTTTTTCGAAAGGCCATTTTCCTTGGATTTTGAAGGCTACAGATCACGGATTCGGCATGAGGCTATTCATCACCGGTGATTAAGTCCATCAAGCAGCGATTTGGGCGAATTTCTTCCGGGCCAATTTTTGGCAGACTCCAAAGGGGTACCATCACAGATTTCGGGTGATTTTTCCGAAATGCCATTTTCTTGCGATTTTGAAGGCTAGAGACCGCGGATTCGGCCCGAGGCTATTCTCCACCGATGATGAAGTCTATTGATCCTATTATCCCCCGATGCTTAAGCCCGTTAGGCACCGGTTTGGGCGGATTAATTTTCGGATGGCATTTTCGTAATTATTTGGGCGATTTTTTTCGAAAGGCCATTTTCCTTGGATTTTGAAGGCTACAGATCACGGATTCGGCATGAGGCTATTCATCACCGGTGATTAAGTCCATCAAGCAGCGATTTGGGCGAATTTCTTCCGGGCCAATTTTTGGCAGACTCCAAAGGGGTACCATCACAGATTTCGGGTGATTTTTCCGAAATGCCATTTTCTTGCGATTTTGAAGGCTAGAGACCGCGGATTCGGCCCGAGGCTATTCTCCACCGATGATGAAGTCTATTGATCCTATTATCCCCCGATGCTTAAGCCCGTTAGGCACCGGTTTGGGCGGATTAATTTTCGGATGGCATTTTCGTAATTATTTGGGCGATTTTTTTCGAAAGGCCATTTTCCTTGGATTTTGAAGGCTACAGATCACGGATTCGGCATGAGGCTATTCATCACCGGTGATTAAGTCCATCAAGCAGCGATTTGGGCGAATTTCTTCCGGGCCAATTTTTGGCAGACTCCAAAGGGGTACCATCACAGATTTCGGGTGATTTTTCCGAAATGCCATTTTCTTGCGATTTTGAAGGCTAGAGACCGCGGATTCGGCCCGAGGCTATTCTCCACCGATGATGAAGTCTATTGATCCTATTATCCCCCGATGCTTAAGCCCGTTAGGCACCGGTTTGGGCGGATTAATTTTCGGATGGCATTTTCGTAATTATTTGGGCGATTTTTTTCGAAAGGCCATTTTCCTTGGATTTTGAAGGCTACAGATCACGGATTCGGCATGAGGCTATTCATCACCGGTGATTAAGTCCATCAAGCAGCGATTTGGGCGAATTTCTTCCGGGCCAATTTTTGGCAGACTCCAAAGGGGTACCATCACAGATTTCGGGTGATTTTTCCGAAATGCCATTTTCTTGCGATTTTGAAGGCTAGAGACCGCGGATTCGGCCCGAGGCTATTCTCCACCGATGATGAAGTCTATTGATCCTATTATCCCCCGATGCTTAAGCCCGTTAGGCACCGGTTTGGGCGGATTAATTTTCGGATGGCATTTTCGTAATTATTTGGGCGATTTTTTTCGAAAGGCCATTTTCCTTGGATTTTGAAGGCTACAGATCACGGATTCGGCATGAGGCTATTCATCACCGGTGATTAAGTCCATCAAGCAGCGATTTGGGCGAATTTCTTCCGGGCCAATTTTTGGCAGACTCCAAAGGGGTACCATCACAGATTTCGGGTGATTTTTCCGAAATGCCATTTTCTTGCGATTTTGAAGGCTAGAGACCGCGGATTCGGCCCGAGGCTATTCTCCACCGATGATGAAGTCTATTGATCCTATTATCCCCCGATGCTTAAGCCCGTTAGGCACCGGTTTGGGCGGATTAATTTTCGGATGGCATTTTCGTAATTATTTGGGCGATTTTTTTCGAAAGGCCATTTTCCTTGGATTTTGAAGGCTACAGATCACGGATTCGGCATGAGGCTATTCATCACCGGTGATTAAGTCCATCAAGCAGCGATTTGGGCGAATTTCTTCCGGGCCAATTTTTGGCAGACTCCAAAGGGGTACCATCACAGATTTCGGGTGATTTTTCCGAAATGCCATTTTCTTGCGATTTTGAAGGCTAGAGACCGCGGATTCGGCCCGAGGCTATTCTCCACCGATGATGAAGTCTATTGATCCTATTATCCCCCGATGCTTAAGCCCGTTAGGCACCGGTTTGGGCGGATTAATTTTCGGATGGCATTTTCGTAATTATTTGGGCGATTTTTTTCGAAAGGCCATTTTCCTTGGATTTTGAAGGCTACAGATCACGGATTCGGCATGAGGCTATTCATCACCGGTGATTAAGTCCATCAAGCAGCGATTTGGGCGAATTTCTTCCGGGCCAATTTTTGGCAGACTCCAAAGGGGTACCATCACAGATTTCGGGTGATTTTTCCGAAATGCCATTTTCTTGCGATTTTGAAGGCTAGAGACCGCGGATTCGGCCCGAGGCTATTCTCCACCGATGATGAAGTCTATTGATCCTATTATCCCCCGATGCTTAAGCCCGTTAGGCACCGGTTTGGGCGGATTAATTTTCGGATGGCATTTTCGTAATTATTTGGGCGATTTTTTTCGAAAGGCCATTTTCCTTGGATTTTGAAGGATACAGATCACGGATTCGGCATGAGGCTATTCATCACCGGTGATTAAGTCCATCAAGCAGCGATTTGGGCGAATTTCTTCCGGGCCAATTTTTGGCAGACTCCAAAGGGGTACCATCACAGATTTCGGGTGATTTTTCCGAAATGCCATTTTCTTGCGATTTTGAAGGCTAGAGACCGCGGATTCGGCCCGAGGCTATTCTCCACCGATGATGAAGTCTATTGATCCTATTATCCCCCGATGCTTAAGCCCGTTAGGCACCGGTTTGGGCGGATTAATTTTCGGATGGCATTTTCGTAATTATTTGGGCGATTTTTTTCGAAAGGCCATTTTCCTTGGATTTTGAAGGCTACAGATCACGGATTCGGCATGAGGCTATTCATCACCGGTGATTAAGTCCATCAAGCAGCGATTTGGGCGAATTTCTTCCGGGCCAATTTTTGGCAGACTCCAAAGGGGTACCATCACAGATTTCGGGTGATTTTTCCGAAATGCCATTTTCTTGCGATTTTGAAGGCTAGAGACCGCGGATTCGGCCCGAGGCTATTCTCCACCGATGATGAAGTCTATTGATCCTATTATCCCCCGATGCTTAAGCCCGTTAGGCACCGGTTTGGGCGGATTAATTTTCGGATGGCATTTTCGTAATTATTTGGGCGATTTTTTTCGAAAGGCCATTTTCCTTGGATTTTGAAGGCTACAGATCACGGATTCGGCATGAGGCTATTCATCACCGGTGATTAAGTCCATCAAGCAGCGATTTGGGCGAATTTCTTCCGGGCCAATTTTGGCAGACTCCAAAGGGGTACCATCACAGATTTCGGGTGATTTTTCCGAAATGCCATTTTCTTGCGATTTTGAAGGCTAGAGACCGCGGATTCGGCCCGAGGCTATTCTCCACCGATGATGAAGTCTATTGATCCTATTATCCCCCGATGCTTAAGCCCGTTAGGCACCGGTTTGGGCGGATTAATTTTCGGATGGCATTTTCGTAATTATTTGGGCGATTTTTTTCGAAAGGCCATTTTCCTTGGATTTTGAAGGCTACAGATCACGGATTCGGCATGAGGCTATTCATCACCGGTGATTAAGTCCATCAAGCAGCGATTTGGGCGAATTTCTTCCGGGCCAATTTTTGGCAGACTCCAAAGGGGTACCATCACAGATTTCGGGTGATTTTTTCCGAAATGCCATTTTCTTGCGATTTTGAAGGCTAGAGACCGCGGATTCGGCCCGAGGCTATTCTCCACCGATGATGAAGTCTATTGATCCTATTATCCCCCGATGCTTAAGCCCGTTAGGCACCGGTTTGGGCGGATTAATTTTCGGATGGCATTTTCGTAATTATTTGGGCGATTTTTTTCGAAAGGCCATTTTCCTTGGATTTTGAAGGCTACAGATCACGGATTCGGCATGAGGCTATTCATCACCGGTGATTAAGTCCATCAAGCAGCGATTTGGGCGAATTTCTTCCGGGCCAATTTTTGGCAGACTCCAAAGGGGTACCATCACAGATTTCGGGTGATTTTTCCGAAATGCCATTTTCTTGCGATTTTGAAGGCTAGAGACCGCGGATTCGGCCCGAGGCTATTCTCCACCGATGATGAAGTCTATTGATCCTATTATCCCCCGATGCTTAAGCCCGTTAGGCACCGGTTTGGGCGGATTAATTTTCGGATGGCATTTTCGTAATTATTTGGGCGATTTTTTTCGAAAGGCCATTTTCCTTGGATTTTGAAGGCTACAGATCACGGATTCGGCATGAGGCTATTCATCACCGGTGATTAAGTCCATCAAGCAGCGATTTGGGCGAATTTCTTCCGGGCCAATTTTTGGCAGACTCCAAAGGGGTACCATCACAGATTTCGGGTGATTTTTCCGAAATGCCATTTTCTTGCGATTTTGAAGGCTAGAGACCGCGGATTCGGCCCGAGGCTATTCTCCACCGATGATGAAGTCTATTGATCCTATTATCCCCCGATGCTTAAGCCCGTTAGGCACCGGTTTGGGCGGATTAATTTCGGATGGCATTTTCGTAATTATTTGGGCGATTTTTTTCGAAAGGCCATTTTCCTTGGATTTTGAAGGCTACAGATCACGGATTCGGCATGAGGCTATTCATCACCGGTGATTAAGTCCATCAAGCAGCGATTTGGGCGAATTTCTTCCGGGCCAATTTTTGGCAGACTCCAAAGGGGTACCATCACAGATTTCGGGTGATTTTTCCGAAATGCCATTTTCTTGCGATTTTGAAGGCTAGAGACCGCGGATTCGGCCCGAGGCTATTCTCCACCGATGATGAAGTCTATTGATCCTATTATCCCCGATGCTTAAGCCCGTTAGGCACCGGTTTGGGCGGATTAATTTTCGGATGGCATTTTCGTAATTATTTGGGCGATTTTTTTCGAAAGGCCATTTTCCTTGGATTTTGAAGGCTACAGATCACGGATTCGGCATGAGGCTATTCATCACCGGTGATTAAGTCCATCAAGCAGCGATTTGGGCGAATTTCTTCCGGGCCAATTTTTGGCAGACTCCAAAGGGTACCTGACTCACGCATACTGTCACTCTAGAAAATTGCCAAGTGTAACCACTTCCTAAAGCGTAGTATAGCGGGTTTGGGTTTTAATGTCAACCCGGGTCCTAGATATGATGACTACTAAGTGAATTCGTATTATCTAGCAATGAAACTTTAGTGAAAATCTAAACTAACAAACAAACAAAGCAACTAAACGGTTGTTTTCAGGTTAAGAGAGGTCATCCGGATATGGTTCCCCTAGACTGCAGTTAAGCCGGATTGCAATTACCAAGTTCAATTTCTATGATAGTTATACTGCGGAAGGTTCTCAAACAGTCTGAAGTCTCGACTAAAGGTCTCTAGACCCTCTCAATCTGAGTCTCTAGCGGGCGACTAACCTCCACCGGAGTAACCAGATTGTGGCCCTAACGAACCAAACCTCCACTACCAAATTGAATTTGGTACAGAATAGCGAATTGGCTCCTCGACTAAAGTCACCAATTTACTACCTTCAATTAAGGATACTCTATCAACCTTGGCAGATATTCTCATTCTAGGTTAAAGCAGAAACAACAGGAATTTGATCAGGATTCATGTCATTCAATCATTCAAACCTCAATCGAATATAATCAAATCATAGAAACAGTACTTGGATTCATACAATCAAACCTAACATACAGATCTAGGGATTCCCATACTCAGATGAATGGGAGAACTACTCCATGGAGAAAGAAGCAAAAGCAGAATCAGATGCGGAAACCATACTGTGAAGGATGGATTTCAGCTCCTGGACGTTGATCGGCACTCCTCCAAGCTCAAGCCAAGCTCCAATGGTGATGAAGATCAAGCTAGGGCACTTGGAGACTCTTGTTCGTCGCTTTCTCTCTCTAGGAATCGCTCTGTCTCTCTAAAACTCGAATCCCCTCTCTTTTGGCTGAAAATCTGCCTAAAAGGGCATCACTGGCCAGAACACGGTCGAGGGTACGGCCGTGTTCTGCTCCAGCCCGCTCGTGCCCTCTGCCACGTCATAAATACACGGGCACGGTCTGGGGGAAAACACGGGCGTGTTTGAAGTAGGACACGACCGTGTTTTGAATTGACCTTGCCCGTGTTTTGGTCTTTTCTTCATTCAACTCTCGGCAGTAAAAGCACTGGCGGGCCCTTTGGTGTACACGGCCGTGTTCTTCAAGCCTCCTGCCCGTGTTTTGGTCATAGCTCGACCAAACGACTTCCAAATGCCCCGAAACTCGTGCTTGGCCTTCCCTTCGACACCTGGGACATGAAATATGACAAAGTAGCACAACCCGGCGTAAAATAGGCCAAAACACACAACTATGCCCCGCAAATGGGTAAGAAATAGGGGTATAAAAACATGCGATTACACCGTTATCAAACTCCCCCACACTTAACCGTTTGCTTGTCCATAAGCAAACCAAGTCAGACACCAGGTAAGCTCAAAACACTTCAATCAAGCAAGCTTTAGGGTAAATCATATCGGCACAAAACACGTGGATCATACTGGCTCTCGATCATTAACACTTGGCAACTCGAACGACAACCTAGACAACCACCACAGATGACATTCGAATGCAATAAAGTCGAGCAAAGGAAGAGTTAGTAAATACTCGATTGAGGTCTCCAGACCCTCTCAATCTGAGTCTCTAGCGGGCGACTAACCTCCACCGGAGTAACCAGATTGTGGCCCTAACGAACCAAACCTCCACTACCAAATTGAATTTGGTACAGAATAGCGAATTGGCTCCTCGACTAAAGTCACTAATTTACTACCTTCAATTAAGGATACTCTATCAACCTAGGCAGATATTCTCATTCTAGGTTAAAGCAGAAACAACAGGAATTTGATCAGGATTCATGTCATTCAATCATTCAAACCTCACATTACATTTAGCAGAAACAGCAGAGAACATGTAAAAACCACTCTGTGGAACCTTCTAAAAGATACAAAAGGGTGATTTTTCATTGCAGACCGAAAGAAAGGATAACACACGGCTCAAAGGGGCTGACTAGGGGATATGACACATCAGGACAGTCGATTTGGTCATGGGCTAATCCTATGCCTCCATCATCTTAGCTAGTGACAACGTGAATGCTACACATCATGGAAGAGGAATCTATCGTACAAGAAAGAAACGAGCAGGCTCAAATCTCACATGGCTACCTATATGCTCTATCTCACATTCTGATTCCCTGAACTAGATGCATAAATGACTGTCAAAAGCAAGTGATCAAATTCAAGTCGCAGTTGGTAAGCAAACAGTTGAAAACTGAACCCCTACACAACTCTACTACACAACTCAGTCATCGTAATAGGCTGTCTTAGTCACACTCAAGTTGTCATGCATCAAGTCAAAGTCATTCAATTCACTAATCACATCCACAGTGCCAATACGATCAATCATCAAGCAAACGACAGTACTTGGAGCCCTCAAATCTCGAGATTTGGACAGTGGACTAGGCTCCAAGCACACAAACAGATCTAATGCAGTCAAAAGATAAACATCCCCCCCACACTTAAGATCGACATTGCCCTCAATGGAGAAGAGGGAAGGAAAGGGGAACGATGTTACCGGTGTGCACAGACTGTAGGGGACTGGAAAATGGACCAGTCGGCATGAAACGGACCGGAGAGAGGACCAGTCGGGAACACAGGCACAGCTAAAGGAAACCAAAGAGCTCAAACACAATAAGTTAGGTCCAATGGTCAGCCCAATATTACATCATCCAAGACAAAAGAAAACAAACCAAAGCCAAAGCTATTGGCACTCCGACCCAAAACAAAAGAAATAAATGAAAACCGCGGCGGGGTTGCCTCCCCACAAGCGCTTCTTTACTGTCTTTTAGCTGGACGCCCATGGTGGATAATCAGCGTGGTGTAGGAACAGGTGCCTCCAAGAGCGGATCCACATCGCTCTTGAGGTATAGCTTCAGGTGGTGACCGTGCACCCGACGAGTGCAACCACCAGCATTGGTTAGCTCGACCTGGCCATCAGGTAAAATGCAGGCAAGAGAGTACGCAGATGGCCAGGGTACTGATCGTGATGCAGGAGGTGGGACCAGCTCATAGTGGTCTCCACCTTTCTTCCGAGTGGGCTTAGGCACCTTCTGCTTCGGCCGCCACTCCTCGTTGAGCTTTTTATTCGGTGGTGAGGCTGGAGGGAGCGGCGGCGAAGGCGTGAGAGGGGGATCCTGCAAAATGAGAGGTGCAGAAGGATACACGACAGGCTCGTGTACCGGGTCAGAAATAGCATGCACAGGTGTGACAGCAATCATAGCACAGTGATCGAATTCAGTCACAGCAAAGGTAGCCTGTTCATTTCCAGCACGCGTATCAAGTTTACCATCATGCACATCAATAAGTGCCTTGGCGGTGGCAAGAAATGGTCTCCCTAAAATCAAAGGCACATCCACATCCTCATTTATATCCAGAATAACAAAGTCAACAGGATATGTGAATGCACCCACATTAACAAGCAGTCCTCTATGATACCCCTAGGATGCACAACGGAACGATCAGCTAGCTGAATGCTCATCCTAGTAGGGCTAAGTTCACCTAGGTCTAGCTTCTTAAACAACTTATATGGCATGAATTATGCTAGCGCCTAGGTCCGCCAAGGACTTGCCTACATGCATGCTGCCAATAGTAAGAGGGATAGTGAAACTCCCTGGGTCCTTGCGCTTTTCGGGCAGCTTGTTCTGCAGGATAGCAGCAACACTCCTCGCTCAGCAGCACTGTCGAGAGATCCCCAAGTTTCTTCTTGTTGGTGAGGAGATCTTTCATGAACTTTGCGTACTTGGGCATCTTCGACAGTGCCTCCACAAAGGTATGCTGATGTTGAGCTGCTTCAACATTGCCATAAACTTGGCAAACTCAGTCTCCAGCTTGTCTTTGTGTAGGCGAGTGGGGAAGGGAAGCTGGGGTACGTGCTCCTTAACCACTGGTTGTGGCTTGGGAGCAGGGGCTTCCTTCTCCACCCGCACTTCTGATCATCGGCTGGAAGTGCTGAAGCAGGTAGTGGTTCCTCCTGCCTGGTCGGGGCAGGATCAGCCGATGTGGGCCTGCCACTCCTGGTGAAATGGCATCCAGCTGCTCGTGCGGCTCCCGTGGATTGGGGATGGTGGTGGCAGGTAGAGTCCCCGGGGCCCGGGCAGTAAGTTGGCGCGCTAGGACACCGACTTGGTGCTGTAATCTTGCAGAATAGCACCCTGGTTCCTCTGTCCTGCCTCCAGAGAGGCTATGCTCTGGTCCACCCTCGTGAAATTCGCCTGGCTGGTGGTCATGAATGCCGCCAAAATATTCTTCAGATCGGTCATCTGGTTATCGGGAGCTGGGGCTGCTGCTGGCTCGGCATACTGTCGCTGGGGCTGCTGGAATGGCTGCCCCTGCCTAGGCAGGTAGGGCTGCTGCTGTGGTGGTGGCCCCTGCCTAGCCTGGAAGGGCTGCCTCTGCTGAAAACCACCCGCTGGTGCTGGGAAACCAGGGGTTTGTGGTGTTGCTTCCAGGCAAAGTTGGGATGCTGGCGCCACCCTCATTGTAGGTATTGCTATATGGGTCCAGGCGCCGAGCATTGGCGATGAAGTCCACCTGTTCTTGGGGAGTAGAGGACTCCCTCATAGCCTGACAGTCCTCCACCGGTGATTCGGGCTCTCACACCACTGACACTGAGCTACTGGAGGCGAGCTGTACCTCGGCCCGGAAGGAGACTGTTGGGCTGCTTCAATGTCTGCACCAACTCAGCCACCTGCTGCTCTAACCCGGACCTGGCCTCCATAGCGTGCACACCCGGTCCCGGGAATTCTGCCTCTTGCTGCCCCCAGGAATGATCTCGGGCAGCCAAGGTACTAATCATCTGGTTCAGCTCGGGTGGAGTCTTAGTGAGAATATCCCCTCCTGGGCATAGAGACTATCACCCTCTGGCTGTCTGGGTGAGGGCACTGTAGAAGTTCCCCACTGTGAATGCATCACTGAAGCCATGATGGGGACACTGCCAGAAATATCCCATGTACCGCTCCCATGCATCACGAAGTGACTCATCTGGCTCTTGGCGGAAGTGAGTGATCTCCCGCTGAATCTCTGTGGTCTTCGATGCCGGATAGTACCTGTGCACGAACTTGTCTGCCAGATCGTCCCAAGAAGTGATGGACAATGGGGGCTGGGTCTCCAACCACCTCTTAGCATTCCCCGCCAGAGAATGGGGGAAGAGGTGAAGGCGGATTGCGTCATCCGGGACACCGTTCAGCTTGAACCCGTTCGTCAGCTGCAGAAAACGGGAAAGATGCACCCGGGCCTCCTCATCCTTCAAGCCATGGAACTGGATAGAGGATGTAATGAGTTGAATCCAGCATGGCTTGATCTCGAAGTTGTTTGCTGGAATGGGCGGATAGAGGATGACCGGGCGGATGTCAGCAATCCGTGGAGTGTAGTAGTACTCCAAGGTGGGACCCGGTGGTGGTGGATGATGAACCCCAGCTCCCTGGGGATTGGGGTCGTTCCCCAGGAACTGGTTCCCGGAGGGGTGGTGGTCGCCTTCCATCTCGTACTCGTCCTCGGACTCGCTGCTCAATTGGCCGTCTCTGCGCTCTTCCGTAGCCAGTATAGCTCGCTGTTGTCTCCTAAGTTGGCGGCAGGTGCGTTCAAGCTCTGGATCCAACGGCAGTAAACCTCCGACTGGCTACGGGTCATGCACTATCTGCACACTCAAGCAATGCAAACCCGTGAAGGCACAAGTGGGAAAGAACAAAAACTCAATGCGAAAATGAAAATGCTAAAGTAACAGAAATCACTTTTCTTCAACAACCTAGCCGTCCCCGGCAACGGCGCCAAAAACTTGACTCACTCCTACTGTCACTCTAGAAAATGGCCAAGTGTAACCACTTCCTAAAGCGTAGTATAGCGGGTTTGGGTTTTAATGTCAACCCGGGTCCTAGATGTGATGACTACTCAGTGAATTCGTATTATCTAGCAATGAAACTTTAGTGAAATCTAAACTAACAAACAACAAAGCAACTAAACGGTTGTTTTCAGGTTAAGAGAGGTCACCCGGATATGGTTCCCCCTAGACTGCAGTTAAGCCGGATTGCAATTACCAAGTTCAATTTCTATGATAGTTATACTGCGGAAGGTTCTCAAACAGTCTGAAGTCTCGACTAAAGGTCTCCAGACCCTCTCAATCTGAGTCTCTAGCGGGCGACTAACCTCCACCGGAGTAAACAGATTGAGGCCCTAACGAACCAAACCTCCACTACCGAATTGAATTCGGTACAGAATAGCGAATTGGCTCCTCGACTAAAGTCACCAATTCACTACCTTCAATTAAGGATACTCTATCAACCTAGGCAGATATTCTCATTCTAGGTTAAAGCAGAAACAACAGGAATTTGATCAGGATTCATGCCATTCAATCATTCAAACCTCAATCGAATATAATCAAATCATAGAAACAGTACTTGGGTTCATACAATCAACCTAACATACAGATCTAGGGTTTCCCATACCCAGATGAATGGGAGAACTACTCCATGGAGAAAGAAGCAAAAGAAGAATCAGATGCGGAAACCATACTGTGAAGGATGGATTTCAGCTCCTGGACGTTGATCGGCACCTCCAAGCTCAAGCCAAGCTCCAATGGTGATGAAGATCAAGCTAGGGCACTTGGAGACTCTTGTTCGTCGCTTTCTCTCTCTAGGAATCGCTCTGTCTCTCTAAAACTCGAATCCCCTCTCTTTTGGCTGAAAATCTGCCTAAAAGGGCATCACTGGCCAGAACACGGTCGAGGGCACGGCCGTGTTCTGCTCCAGCCCGCCCGTGCCCTCTGCCACGTCATAAATACACGGGCACGGTCTGGGGGAAAACACGGGCGTGTTTTGAATTGACCCCGCCCGTGTTTTGGTCTTTTCTTCATTCAACTCTCAGCAGTAAAAGCACTGGCGGGCCCTTTGGTGTACACGGCCGTGTTCTTCAAGCCTCCTGCCCGTGTTTTGGTCATAGCTCGACCAAACGACTTCCAAATGCCCCGAAACTCGTGCTTGGCCTTCCCTTCGACGCCTGGGACCTGAAATATGACAAAGTAGCACAACACGGCGTAAAATAGGCCAAAACACACAACTATGCCCCGCAAATGGGTAAGAAATAGGGGTATAAAAACATGCTATTACACCGTTATCATATTCATCACAGATTTCGGGTGATTTTTCCGAAATGCCATTTTCTTGCGATTTTGAAGGCTAGAGACCGCGGATTCAGCCCAAGGCTGTTCTCCACCGATGATGAAGTCTATTGATCCTATTCTCCACCGATGCTTAAGCCCGTTAGGCACCGGTTTGGGCGGATTAATTTTCGGATGGCATTTTCGTAATTTATTGGGCGATTTTTTTCGAAAGGCCATTTTCCTTGGATTTTGAAGGCTACAGATCACGGATTCGGCATTAGGATATTCTTCACCGATGATTAAGTCGATCAAGCAGCGATTTGGGCGAATTTCTTCCGGGCCAATTTTTGGCAGACTCCAAAGGGGTACCATCACAGATTTCGGGTGATTTTTCCGAAATGCCATTTTCTTGCGATTTTAAAAGCTAGAGACCGCGGATTCGGCCCGAGGCTATTCTCCACCGACGATGAAGTCTATTGATCCTATTGTCCATCGATGCTTAAGCCCGTTAGGCACCGGTTTGAGCGGATTAATTTTCGGATGGCATTTTCGTAATTTTTTGGGCGATTTTTTTCGAAATGCCATTTTCCTAGGATTTTGAAGGCTACAGATCACGGATTCGGCCTGAGGCTATTCTTCACCGATGATTAAGTCCATCAAGCAGCGATTTGGGCGAATTTCTTCCGGGCCAATTTTTGGCAGACTCCAAAGGGGTACCATCACAGATTTCGGGTGATTTTTCCGAAATGCCATTTTCTTGCGATTTTGAAGGCTAGAGACCGCGGATTCGGCCGAGGCTATTCTCCACGATGATGAAGTCTATTGATCCTATTCTCCACCGATGCTTAAGCCCGTTAGGCACCGATTTGGGCGGATTAATTTTCGGATGGCATTTTCGTAATTTATTGGGCGATTTTTTTTTAAAGGCCATTTTCCTTGGATTTTGAAGGCTACAGATCACGGATTCGGCATGAGGCTATTCTTCCCCGATGATTAAGTCCATCAAGCAGCGATTTGGGCGAATTTCTTCCGGGCCAATTTTTGGCAGACTCCAAAGGGGTACCATCACAGATTTCGGGTGATTTTTCCGAAATGCCATTTTCTTGCGATTTTGAAGGCTAGAGACCGCGGATTCGGCCCAAGGCTGTTCTCCACCGATGATGAAGTCTATTGATCCTATTCTCCACCGATGCTTAAGCCCGTTAGGCACCGGTTTGGGCGGATTAATTTTCGGATGGCATTTTCGTAATTTATTGGGCGATTTTTTTCGAAAGGCCATTTTCCTTGGATTTTGAAGGCTACAGATCACGGATTCGGCATGAGGCTATTCTTCACCGATGATTAAGTCCATCTCGCAGCGATTTGGGCGAATTTCTTCCGGGCCAATTTTGGCAGACTCCAAAGGGGTACCATCATAGATTTCGGGTGATTTATCCGAAATGCCATTTTCTTGCGATTTTGAAGGCTAGAGACCGCGGATTCGGCCCGAGGCTGTTCTCCACCGATGATGAAGTCTATTGATCCTATTCTCCACGATGCTTAAGCCGGTTAAGCACCGGTTTGGGCGGATTAATTTTCGGATGGCATTTTCATAATTTATTGGGCGATTTTTTTCAAAAGGCCATTTTCCTTGGATTTTGAAAGCTACAGATCTCGGATTCGGCATGAGGCTATTCTTCACCGATGATTAAGTCCATCTAGCAGCGATTTGGGCGAATTCTTCCGGGCCAATTTTTGGCAGACTCCAAAGGGGTACCATCACAGATTTCGGGTGATTTTTCCGAAATGCCATTTTCTTGCGATTTTGAAGGCTAGAGACCGCGGATTCGGCCCGAGGCTATTCTCCACCGATGATGAAGTCTATTGATCCTATTATCCCCGATGCTTAAGCCCGTTAGGCACCGGTTTGGGCGGATTAATTTTCGGATGGCATTTTCGTAATTATTTGGGCGATTTTTTCGAAAGGCCATTTCCTTGGATTTTGAAGGCTACAGATCACGGATTCGGCATGAGGCTATTCATCACGGTGATTAAGTCCATCAAGCAGCGATTTGGGCGAATTCTTCGGGCCAATTTTTGGCAGACTCCAAAGGGGTACCATCACAGATTCGGGTGATTTTCCGAAATGCCATTTCTTGCGATTTGAAGGCTAGAGACCGCGGATTCGGCCCGAGGCTATTCTCCACCGATGATGAAGTCTATTGATCCTATATCCCGATGTTAAGCCCGTAGGCACCGGTTTGGGCGGATAATTTTCGGATGGCATTTTCGTAATTATTTGGGCGATTTTTTTCGAAAGGCCATTTTCCTTGGATTTGAAGGCTACAGATCACGGATTCGGCATGAGGCTATTCATCACCGGTGATTAAGTCCATCAAGCAGCGATTTGGGCGAATTTCTTCCGGGCCAATTTTTGGCAGACTCCAAAGGGGTACCATCACAGATTTCGGGTGATTTTTCCGAAATGCCATTTCTTGCGATTTTGAAGGCTAGAGACCGCGGATTCGGCCCGAGGCTATTCTCCACCGATGATGAAGTCTATTGATCCTATTATCCCCGATGCTTAAGCCCGTTAGGCACCGGTTTGGGCGGATTAATTTTCGGATGGCATTTTCGTAATTATTTGGGCGATTTTTTTCGAAAGGCCATTTCCTTGGATTTTGAAGGCTACAGATCACGGATTCGGCATGAGGTTCATCACGGTGATTAAGTCCATCAAGCAGCGATTTGGGCGAATTTCTTCCGGGCCAATTTTTGGCAGACTCCAAAGGGGTACCATCACAGATTTCGGGTGATTTTTCCGAAATGCCATTTTCTTGCGATTTTGAAGGCTAGAGACCGCGGATTCGGCCCGAGGCTATTCTCCACCGATGATGAAGTCTATTGATCCTATTATCCCCCGATGCTAAGCCCGTTAGGCACCGGTTTGGGCGGATTAATTTTCGGATGGCATTTTCGTAATTATTTGGGCGATTTTTTTCGAAAGGCCATTTTCCTTGGATTTTGAAGGCTACAGATCACGGATTCGGCATGAGGCTATTCATCACCGGTGATTAAGTCCATCAAGCAGCGATTTGGGCGAATTTCTTCCGGGCCAATTTTTGGCAGACTCCAAAGGGGTACCATCACAGATTTCGGGTGATTTTTCCGAAATGCCATTTTCTTGCGATTTTGAAGGCTAGAGACCGCGGATTCGGCCCGAGGCTATTCTCCACCGATGATGAAGTCTATTGATCCTATTATCCCCGATGCTTAAGCCCGTTAGGCACCGGTTTGGGCGGATTAATTTTCGGATGGCATTTTCGTATTATTTGGGCGATTTTTTTCGAAAGGCCATTTTCCTTGGATTTGAAGGCTACAGATCACGGATTCGGCATGAGGCTATTCATCACCGGTGATTAAGCATCAAGCAGCGATTTGGGCGAATTTCTTCCGGGCCAATTTTTGGCAGACTCCAAAGGGGTACCATCACAGATTTCGGGTGATTTTTCCGAAATGCCATTTTCTTGCGATTTTGAAGGCTAGAGACCGCGGATTCGGCCCGAGGCTATTCTCCACCGATGATGAAGTCTATTGATCCTATATCCCCGATGCTTAAGCCGTTAGGCACCGGTTTGGGCGGATTAATTTCGGATGGCATTTTCGTAATTATTTGGGCGATTTTTTCGAAAGGCCATTTTCCTTGGATTTTGAAGGCTACAGATCACGGATTCGGCATGAGGCTATTCATCACCGGTGATTAAGTCCATCAAGCAGCGATTTGGGCGAATTTCTTCCGGGCCAATTTTGGCAGACTCCAAAGGGGTACCATCACAGATTTCGGGTGATTTTTCCGAAATGCCATTTTCTTGCGATTTTGAAGGCTAGAGACCGCGGATTCGGCCCGAGGCTATTCTCCACCGATGATGAAGTCTATTGATCCTATTATCCCCCGATGCTTAAGCCCGTTAGGCACCGGTTTGGGCGGATTAATTTCGGATGGCATTTCGTAATTATTTGGGCGATTTTTTCGAAAGGCCATTTTCCTTGGATTTTGAAGGCTACAGATCACGGATTCGGCATGAGGCTATTCATCACCGGTGATTAAGTCCATCAAGCAGCGATTTGGGCGAATTTCTTCCGGGCCAATTTTTGGCAGACTCCAAAGGGGTACCATCACAGATTCGGGTGATTTTTCCGAAATGCCATTTTCTTGCGATTTTGAAGGCTAGAGACCGCGGATTCGGCCCGAGGCTATTCTCCACCGATGATGAAGTCTATTGATCCTATTATCCCCCGATGCTTAAGCCCGTTAGGCACGGTTTGGGCGGATTAATTTTCGGATGGCATTTTCGTAATATTTGGGCGATTTTTTCGAAAGGCCATTTTCCTTGGATTTGAAGGCTACAGATCACGGATTCGGCATGAGGCTATTCATCACGGTGATTAAGTCCATCAAGCAGCGATTGGCGAATTTCTTCCGGGCCAATTTTTGGCAGACTCCAAAGGGGTACCATCACAGATTTCGGGTGATTTTTCCGAAATGCCATTTTCTTGCGATTTTGAAGGCTAGAGACCGCGGATTCGGCCCGAGGCTATTCTCCACCGATGATGAAGTCTATTGATCCTATTATCCCCCGATGCTTAAGCCCGTTAGGCACCGGTTTGGGCGGATTAATTTTCGGATGGCATTTTCGTAATTATTTGGGCGATTTTTTTCGAAAGGCCATTTTCCTTGGATTTTGAAGGCTACAGATCACGGATTCGGCATGAGGCTATTCATCACCGGTGATTAAGTCCATCAAGCAGCGATTTGGGCGAATTTCTTCCGGGCCAATTTTTGGCAGACTCCAAAGGGGTACCATCACAGATTTCGGGTGATTTTCCGAAATGCCATTTTCTTGCGATTTTGAAGGCTAGAGACCGCGGATTCGGCCCGAGGCTATTCTCCACCGATGATGAAGTCTATTGATCCTATTATCCCCGATGCTTAAGCCCGTTAGGCACCGGTTTGGGCGGATTAATTTTCGGATGGCATTTTCGTAATTATTTGGGCGATTTTTTTCGAAAGGCCATTTTCCTTGGATTTTGAAGGCTACAGATCACGGATTCGGCATGAGGCTATTCATCACCGGTGATTAAGTCCATCAAGCAGCGATTTGGGCGAATTTCTTCCGGGCCAATTTTTGGCAGACTCCAAAGGGGTACCATCACAGATTTCGGGTGATTTTTCCGAAATGCCATTTTCTTGCGATTTTGAAGGCTAGAGACCGCGGATTCGGCCCGAGGCTATTCTCCACGATGATGAAGTCTATTGATCCTATTATCCCCCGATGCTTAAGCCCGTTAGGCACCGGTTTGGGCGGATTAATTTTCGGATGGCATTTTCGTAATTATTTGGGCGATTTTTTCGAAAGGCCATTTCCTTGGATTTTGAAGGCTACAGATCACGGATTCGGCATGAGGCTATTCATCACCGGTGATTAAGTCCATCAAGCAGCGATTTGGGCGAATTTCTTCCGGGCCAATTTTTGGCAGACTCCAAAGGGGTACCATCACAGATTTCGGGTGATTTTTCCGAAATGCCATTTTCTTGCGATTTTGAAGGCTAGAGACCGCGGATTCGGCCCGAGGCTATTCTCCACCGATGATGAAGTCTATTGATCCTATTATCCCCCGATGCTTAAGCCCGTTAGGCACGGTTTGGGCGGATTAATTTTCGGATGGCATTTTCGTAATTATTTGGGCGATTTTTTTCGAAAGGCCATTTCCTTGGATTTTGAAGGCTACAGATCACGGATTCGGCATGAGGCTATTCATCACCGATGATTAAGTCCATCAAGCAGCGATTTGGGCGAATTTCTTCCGGGCCCGGGTGATTTTTCCGAAATGCCATTTTCTTGCGATTTTGAAGGCTAGAGACCGCGGATTCGGCCGAGGCTATTCTCCACCGATGATGAAGTCTATTGATCCTATTATCCCCGATGCTTAAGCCGTTAGGCACCGGTTTGGGCGGATAATTTTCGGATGGCATTTTCGTAATTATTTGGGCGATTTTTTTCGAAAGGCCATTTCCTTGGATTTTGAAGGCTACAGATCACGGATTCGGCATGAGGCTATTCATCACGTGATTAAGTCCATCAAGCAGCGATTGGGCGAATTTCTTCCGGGCCAATTTTTGGCAGACTCCAAAGGGTACCATCACAGATTTCGGGTGATTTTTCCGAAATGCCATTTTCTTGCGATTTTGAGGCTAGAGACCGCGGATTGCCCGAGGCTATTCTCCACCGATGATGAAGTCATTGATCCTATTATCCCCCGAGCTTAAGCCCGTTAGGCACCGGTTTGGGCGGATTAATTTTCGGATGGCATTTTCGTAATATTTGGGCGATTTTTTTCGAAAGGCCATTTTCCTTGGATTTTGAAGGCTACAGATCACGGATTCGGCATGAGGCTATTCATCACCGGTGATTAAGTCCATCAAGCAGCGATTTGGGCGAATTTCTTCCGGCCAATTTTTGCAGACTCCAAAGGGGTACCATCACAGATTTCGGTGATTTTCCGAAATGCCATTTTCTTGCGATTTTGAAGGCTAGAGACCGCGGATTCGGCCCGAGGCTATTCTCCACCGATGATGAAGTCTATTGATCCTATTATCCCCCGATGCTTAAGCCGTTAGGCACGGTTTGGGCGATTAATTTTCGGATGGCATTTTCGTAATTATTTGGGCGATTTTTTTCGAAAGGCCATTTTTTTGGATTTTGAAGGCTACAGATCACGGATTCGGCATGAGGCTATTCATCACCGGTGATTAAGTCCATCAGCAGCGATTGGGCGAATTTCTTCCGGGCCAATTTTTGGCAGACTCCAAAGGGGTACCATCACAGATTTCGGGTGATTTTTCCGAAATGCCATTTTCTTGCGATTTTGAAGGCTAGAGACCGCGGATTCGGCCCGAGGCTATTCTCCACCGATGATGA